>CP054670.1:16022718-16622718 GCA_013348765.1 Carpinus viminea | reverse complement strand
AAACCGACAACCACATGAGACCTAGGGCATGGTGTATACTCCCGTTTCCCATGTTGATTAACCCAAGAACCCGCATGGATTGCTTTTGTTACTAATGTTAAACCCAGGACTCGGTCATCCAAATTGATCTAACTAACAAATCCATACCACATGCATATGTTGATCAGCGAGACACACATGAGGAATTCATGAAAGCAGTATTAATCAAGTTAAATACTATCATGCAATTATCGCAAAGGTGCCAATATTGAATTAAAATACATGATCAGGGCTTCAATCTAGCCCTACTAAAAGGTTTAGTTACACATGAAATTGATGCTAATCATCTTCATAAAATAAATAAAGGAAAAGAATAAACCCGGAAAATTGCTCCTTGAAAGTCGCCAATTCTTCTCCCAAAATCGCTCTCTAATTTTTCCCTAATTGTGAGGCTTAGAGGTCTATTTATAGGCTTTAAGAGAGTCCTAGAAACACTAGTAAACCTAAGAGATTCGGAATTTCATCTCCTAGACAAATTAGGAGACAATCCTATTACAAATCGGAGAAGGATTCGTCCAGAATTGGGCTCCTATCTTGCGGGGCGATTTTAGCATTGCGGCGGTCCAAATTAGGAAAATGGTATTTCACAATGATTTGTATAATTTTGAGTTATCTTTCCAATGGAATCACCTCAATCCGATATTTGAGCTGAAAGTTATGGCCAAAATACCGAGACATGTTCAGGATCCAAATTTAATCCGATTTTGACTTCAATTTGATAAATTCCGATTTAATCCTTTCCACATCTTCTAGATCTTCCCAATTTGCCCTTTAAGCTTGGAACATTTCTAGAAACGCTTCATTTTCTTCCATGACCTACAAAAAACACAGAAAACACAAAAAGGAAATAAAATAGACAAAATAACATAAACTAAAGGCGTAACAAACATAAATTAAGGGGCTTAAATATGAATATTTAAGCACTTATCAACCATCCTTTATGGTGCCTTCGAGATAGGATTAGTGCCTGGCACACATTCAATCCCAAACTCCACCTCCCTCTGTGGTGGTAATCTAGAGTAGTCCGATGAAAAGACATCCGAATACTCGCACATTACAGGAATATCTTTCAGATTCTTCTTTGCTTGCTTCATTGGAGTGACAATGAATGCCAAAAATGCCTGATTGCCTCTGACAATAAGCTTCCTCACCTGCATGGTTGAAATCATTGAAGGTAAAGACCTCGCTCGTGTTTCAACATACGTCACTTTTATTTCTCCCGAAGGCGTAAGTGTCACTTGCTTTAGAACACAATCGATAATTGCCAAGTGCTTTGTCAACCAATCCATTTCGAGAATAATGTCGTAACTAAACATAGGGAGAACAACTAAGTTTGCGGGAAGTACTTTTCCACAAATGCTAACAAGTCATTCGCAAACTACACGCTTACAGACCATAGTTTTCCCTACGGGTGTAGTTACAACTAGACCAGGTTTTAAAGTTCTTACTACAAGTCTAGAAAACCTTACAAAAACTATAGATACGAAAGAGTGGGTAGCCCCCGAATCAAACAAAACTAAAGTTTCAAATCCAAGTATAGGGACAGTACTTGTCACCACTTTTGATCCTTCTTTCGATTCTCTTGGAACAAGTGCGTAAACCCTAGCTGGCATTAAAGGCATCTGAGCAGCCCTCTTGCTCACACAGTCTTTACTGAAGTGCCTGAACTGGCCGCAGTGATAGCAAGTCCCGGTTGCCATCTTATAGGGCCCCCAGTGTACACGGTTACACTTCTTACATAGCTCCGACGTTTAATTCCTTTGCGACAAAGCTGGAGGGTTACCAGAGGTACGTCCATGTGACCTCTAGGGTGGAAAACTCTCCACCGCCATCCTCTTAGCTAGCCCGACTTCAATCAAGTACCCTTCCTTGATTTCTCCTCTCGATCCAGATACCAGATTCTCCTTCAAACTCTCCTTATAGATTGATGCCTTATCGTCTAATTGGGAGAAATCCTGAATGTCGAAACAGCTCATCATAATCCGAATGTGAGAGTTCAACCCTCGTTCAAACTTTTTAGCTTTCTTTTCCTCAGACAAGATGAGGTACAGTTCAAAGTGCGACAACTGCAAAAACTTCGCAGCGTACTCAATCACTAACATTTCTCCTTGGACCATATCTAAAAACTCTCATGCCTTCACCTCCTGCACGACTTTAGGAAAGAAATACCGATTGAACTCATGCTTAAAAACTTCCCAAGAAATGACAGTCTCCGAACCCAAGTCAGTGACAAACATCACTTTCTTATCCTGCCACCAGCGCTTAGCTTCCCCAGTCAGCTTATAAGCAGCATAAGCCACCTTCTGTTCATTGGTACATCCGAGAGTAGCTAACAACTCCTCCACATAATTCAGCCAATTCTCAGCACTAGTGTGATCGTCTTTCCAGTCAAAACTTTTCGAGTGATGACTGCAGAAATCCTTCAGTGAGCATCTAGTTCCTTCAACTGGCTGACTTGCAATCCTATCGCGATCGATGGCCGAAACCAACTGGCCAATTGCTTCCATCACTTGATTCCTTGGGAGTGTCGCCTCCTCAACAGGAATGTCCACAAGCTCCGAGTGAACACTTCCTTCTCCGATCTCCAATGCATTAGGTCCAATTGCAGGATTCCTTCAGGGCGGCATTCTTTGCAGTGAAGAGTAGAGTTAGAATCGACACTACTAGAACCAAGCGAACAAACCTAAAGGCTAAGTTCTAATCGCTTATCTAGCCTAATCTCTGGTATGATCATGGCCTAAGTTCTCTTTTTCCCTCTATCCTATAGTCTTTTTAGAGCAAAAAGCTCTGATACCAACTGTGACGCCTCGCCCGATGGGAATATCAATTAACTAAAAATTGATCCCATGGCGTACCATCCTAGCCATGTCCCTCCGAGACATGACCTTCAAAATCACTTTCTCAGTAACGAGAAAACTGTAGCATAAGACTTTACCAAGACTATGGGATTTAAGAGATTGTAATGAAACATCACACAACAATACCAAAGATAAAATACTACATCCATAATATTAATAAGAGTCACCAAATGTATTGGTCATCAAACCATCAAATAGGTACATCCCCAAAATAAGATACTACAACATGGTTCACAAAAGGTCGACAATCAAAGCCTAGACTTGAGCTTCGACAAAGCTATCAATATCAAAATCTTGATTAGGTCTGTACGGGCAGATCCTCTGTCCTCTCACATCGTCCTAAGCCAAACTGGGTCCATGTCCTCAAAAATTACCCATATCAAGTCCTGAGCAATC
This sequence comes from Carpinus viminea, assembly GCA_013348765.1. Classification (NCBI taxonomy): domain Eukaryota; kingdom Viridiplantae; phylum Streptophyta; class Magnoliopsida; order Fagales; family Betulaceae; genus Carpinus; species Carpinus viminea. The sequence goes on along the minus strand of CP054670.1, from coordinate 16,619,425 downwards.
ACCCACGTAACCTCTAACACCATCCCCGTCTAATGCAGCTAAACTATGTAATTATTCATAATGATAGGGAAATACATAAACAAAAGGGTAAGTTTAAGACTTAGTAATTTTTAACGTAAATAATACTCATGCCAGTTTTCAGTAATGAACTCAGGTATTTATTGAGCAAAACAGTTCCTTCATGACAGTTTAATCAAGTGTGAGATATATATAAGAATGATATATGCATATAGTGTCAACAATAGTTATAGTTTAACAGTATGGTCTACCTGAGATATTACCTCTTTTCAACAAGGTTGATGCTGTCCCGATGGACCTATAATACAATGCCAATGCCCCAGCCATTGCATAACATACCGTATGTAACATCAGTGGCACAATCGGGTTCGATCCCGAGTGGCCCACATCAACTAATGACATCCATTCTGTAGTGACTGAACCATTGGAAATGGTTGCATCAAGGTCACGAAACCAATGGATCCACAGCACTCACATAATGCACACATTTGACCATACAGCTAACATGTATAGTAAGCCCATGGCCATTACTATCGCACGTACTGGTGTACCATGTCATACAATGCAAATTATCTTGTCTGTATTTTACATGCATGTCCTTTTTATAAGTCTCACTTGGTTAACAGGTTCAGCACAACGTTTTTTTCAAAATGACAGAGTTCATGTGCAATAAGTACAAACTATGAGAGTTATAAAATATGCATATTTTCTCGGTTCACATAATAAACGAGCAGTGCATGGAAAATAACAATGCGCATTATGTGAGTTAAAACTCACCTGGGTTGACACGTGTCTCCGAAAACTTCAAAAGGTCCGAGTTCTCCAAATTTGTGGAAAACCTTCTATTAGTCCTATTTCCACTATAACAACCCTAAATCAAGGAAAACAAGAGCTATGGGATATTTGGTGAAAATAGGGTTTTCCTGCCACACAGTGACCGTACATTCGGGCTCGGGTGCGTACATCCGTCGTATAACAACAAGCCGTATGTCAAGTCTCGACATAATACGTCCGTTGTACGAGTTCTCAGGGAGAACCTCATTTTCTCTCCACTGTCTGCCTATCCTCCGACTCCTAAGGCTATTGGGAACTATCTAAAGCCCTTTAGTCCAATTTAAAACCTCCATACAACATAACAACGCTAAACTAACCAAACGTTAACCCAAACGGGTTTTAAGGTACAACTAAGCTAACCACTACAACTAAACAATAACCAAGTAGCATAACAACGTAAATTAAAGCTATGGATCGAACGTTATCTCCTTGAAACAAAATTGCAAGAGTTCCGTTTCACGAATGTTTCAAACTCGCAAACGCCTCGCACACACGCTCACCAAACACTCACAAGGCTTGGAAAACACTCAGGGAACACTTTGGCAGCCTAGGGGCGTTTTGAAATTATGAGAAATATGAAGGGGGTAGGGCTCTATTTATAGGCCCAAAAAGCAACGGACATCTGGCCAAGGGGCATACGTCTGGTGGTTCTTGCCCAATGGTTCAATGGCTGCCTCGTACGTCTAGGTATTATCTAGAAAGTATTCAAAAAGTAGCGTATATCCGATGGTCCCGTGTACGTCTACCCATATAGTTTGCAAAGCGTACATCCGATGGTCCCCTAGCATACGTCCACACTACAGACAACATCGTATGTCCGCCTAACATAGCGTACGTCTGCTTAAAAGTCCAAATTACCCCTCTAGCAGCCTTAGTGACCCAAAGCCCAAATTAACTCCCCCAACTAATCCACTTATGCCTAGTTAGTAATTTGGGTCACTACATTTAGGGTGGCCAGCGGCTTAGGTGTTGGCAGCATGGCCACCCCGTGGCCCAGGGATGGCTAGGTTGGCCACCTCGTGGCCTGAGGTTGCAGCGCCGGCCACGCCAGATGAGTTGGTGGTCCTCCTCATGGTTGCCCTCATTTTGTTTTTTGTTTTGGTGTTTTGTTTTTATTTAAAGTTTTTGCATTTTTCTTGAAATGTTGATATGTCATGTGGTGATTGGTGGGTAGAAAACCCATGTTTTCTGCCACAATCGTATAATAGCAGCACTCCAACCCCTATATAGGTGGGTTGAGTAACTTAAGTTGGTTGCCTAATGTTGTGTATTGGCGACTTTCCTGTAATCTCTATTTGGCCATGTGAAAATTAATGCACCAAAATTAAACGGATGAAAATTTCTTGCCATTTCTCTTCAGAAAATTACAAAATGTGAAAGAAGATTCTTAGCCCCCCAAATAGGAAAATAAAAGTAATTCTAGAAGTCCCTTTTGTGTCACTCTCGTGTTTCTTCAAGAATGATGTGGCTCTTAAAATTACCATTTGATCAAAATCTTATAATAATCAATCACAAGCCCAATGGTGATTTAAGAGATACATCATTCTTTGAGTGACACAAGAGAGACTTGTAGCATTACTTGGAAAACAAGGCAATAAGGGCCACATCCCCCCTTGTTAGTGTGAGAATAGGATGGAATCCTGATAGAGATAATGATAGGGATAAGGTTATGATTAGATATGTTGAATTGGAATACAATTCCAATTTATTAGGATTAGATTATTTAAACTAGTATTAGTTTATTTAATATTAAGATTAGATTATTAGGATTAAAGTTGATTTGAATTTGAATATTAGAATTTTAAATGTTATTACTTTAAGCTTTATCTACTTATATTTCTATTTAAAGATGATTTGGTTACTAATGAGAATCAGATAATGATTTCGTCAAATTGTGGTTTTCTCCTACCCTGAGTGGAGTATTGTGGTGTTTTTCTACCATAAGTAAAGAGTTGTGGTCTTTCATACCTGAAAGGAGCACTTAGATCCCATCTCACGCCATATTAAATAAACTAATACTAGTTTAAATAATCTAATCCTAATGAATTGGAATTGCATTCCAATTCAAACTATCTAAACATAACCTTATTCCCATCAAATCCCAATTATAGAGGACGTCGATGAATAGCTGAAAATCACGTCTTATAAAATAGAAGTTACTAGGTAAATTTTTTATGACGACATGTTATTAAAAAAAAAAAAATGCCTACAAAGATTTTCTACCCTTTAGTTTCCCAGCTAAAAGAAAGGAAAGAACATACAAGAAAATTGCAAGAAATATGTGAAAGAGAAATCAAAGGGACCGTACAATAATTAAAGTAAAGAATGAGGCCATTTTGAAAGCTTAACGGTTATAATTTTCCATTCAATTCTCGTTCATTCGTCAATGAAATTGGATTGAACTAGTTAACCAAGTAGTACTCAAGGTAATTGAACGATTAGAGTAATATTACAATTTTTAATGTAATTTTTGTATTTTAATAAATTAATTTAATAATTTATGTCTTATGTAAAATAAGTATTATGTAATTATTACTACACTACAGGAAAATTAGTCTTTAGCGACGACTCAAAGTTGTCGCTAAAGGCCCATAAGTCGTCGCTAATTAACATTAGCGACGACTATGGTCGTTGCTTCCTGTGGTTGCAATTAATCCGTCGCTAAAGACTAAATAGCGACAACATTTTATGGCTATTGATACTTATTAGCGACGACATATGTCGTCGCAAATAACTATTAAAATTTGTCGCTGAAAATCTTTTAAAGCTAATGTCATCGCTAATGATACACACATTAGCAGATGACACACATCTAGCAACTATATAATGAAAAGATTATACTCTTAGTCTCTTAGTTATCTGATGTGGGAGCAAAATGATTGAAAATTTTGATTATTCTCTTAGTTATCTGATGTGGGAGCAAAATGATTGAAAAAAGGTGGAAGTCGAATTGAAGTAGACCACAATGGTGGGCCTACTGGGTACTAGCTCGATGAGCCATCGGAGAAGCAATTCAAGGTCACCGTTTAATGGAGATATGTAAACATCCCCGGATCAATACGGAAGAAATAATCTCCGTACCAAACTTTCCTCCGAAACCCCACACAGGCTGAGCACATGGCCAAATTTCAAAAGCTTCTAAAAGCCCCCATGATGCCCCCGTACTGGGTCACAAGCCCACGCTACAAGACATGGTAATTTTCGTTCTTTGGTTGTGATTATATGAAGAAGATATTATTCTCTTAGTTATCCGATGTGGGAGCATAAAGATGGAAGGACACCAATGAGTACTGCGAGAAATACCAGAATTGGGTATTCTCTAGTCATAGAATTGGAGAAAGAAAATGGGGTTATATGGGACGAGAGTAGACAAATTAATTTGGCGGCTGTGGAGCGTGGAATTCAGAGAAAGAAAGAGGGTTACTTACCCCGCTTGTGGGTTCTACAGGAAAATTTCATGAACCGGTGCCGGTGGTGGTTTGATATTGATTTGGAAAAGAATAAACATGAAAGATGAATAAAAATGAAAGGTGTCTATCAATGACGAGAGAGAAAGAGGCCATATTAGTTTGGTCTTTCACACTTTTCTTTGTCCTTTTCATTAGATGGGGATGAGGTTGGAGGAGTAGATCTGCGAAGATGAGATGGATGAGGTTGGGGGAGTAGATCTGCGTAAACGAATCCAATGGCAAACGAAAAATATATTTACCTTTATCGAAGGTTTTCAATACTTTTAATCCTTGTTAACCAACTAATAATAAATCAATCAATTAATTGTAATCAATACTTTTTTCCCTTTAGTGACGACGTTGTTGTCGCTAATAAGCATTTTAAATTAGCGACGACAAATGTCGTCGCTACCAAGAATTTTAATATTTTTCCTTTAATTCATTTGCGACGACGTTGTCGTCGCTAATAAGCATTTGAAATTAGCGATGACAAATGTCATCGCTACTAAGGATTTGAATATTTTTCCTTTAATTCATTTGCGACGACATTACCGTCGCTAATAAGCATTTTAAAATATCATCGCTACTAAGGATTTTAATATTTTTCCTAAAATTCATTTGCGATGACATTTCTGTCGCTAATAAGCATTTTAAATTAGCAACGACATTGTTGTCGCTATTAAGGAATTTAATGTTTTTCCTTTAATTCATTTGCGACGACATTGCCGTCGCTAATAAGTATTTTAAATTTGCGACGACAATGTTGGATATAATCTGAATTCTATCCAACAACTACATATCAGCGACAACATCTAGTTGTCGCTGTTGTCCTTTTATTTTTTAATGAAATTAGCGACGACGATTTCTTGTCGTCGCTGATTGGTGAGTAATAGCGACCATGCATGGGTTGTCACTAAAAATATGGTCGCTAAAGACCAATTTTTACTGTAGTGCTACTATGTACGTACGTGTTTGTAATTGTAATAGTACATTGTCCTGCATTGTGACCATTTATATTTTACTAACGGAAATATATATAGTATTTGCATCGTGGCATGCAATTTATATATAAAGGCAAAAAATATTTGTGATGACTGATATTTATTAATAAAGAAAAGTAGGTGATACATGTATTATAAATACAGCAAGAAGTAAGGTAATCTAGCTAGAGAGGATAGGAGGGGAGAGGAGAGGAGAGTGGCAATAAGCAATAGAAAAATTTCTAAAGAAGATAAGTGGCCGTGGGGGAGCAATGGAGAATGAGAAGAGGAAGATAATGATATTTGGGGGAACTGGGTACATTGGGAACCACTTGGCCAAGGCAAGCTTGTTGTTGGGGCATCCAACTTTTGTGTATGCTCGTCCCATCACCCCACGAACCACTCCTTCTAAAGTTGAGCTCCGCAAGGAGTTGCAGTCCGTGGGAGCTACCTTTGTCCTGGTTCATTAATTTACTCTCTCTCTCGATATATATATATATATATATATAAAAATGTTTTAATGAAACTGCAGGGAGAAGTGGATGAGCATGAGAAGATTGTGTCGGTTCTTCGGGAAGTGGACATAGTTATCTCTGCATGGGCATACGTACCCTCAAGTTCTTGACCAGCTCAAAATCATAGACGCAATCAAAGCTGCTGGTAATATAAAGGTAATTACTACTCTTTTCTGTCTAAAAACTGAACATTCTCGATCTGGCTAGTAAATGTGTTTTCTTTTGTAATATTCTCTTTGGATGTTGATTGTTTTTTTTTTTTTTTTTTTTTTTTTAAATGCAAATTTAGTCATTGTGGTATTGAACTAAGAAATCCAAAAAAAAATAGTTTAGTCCATATAGTCAAATTTCATTCACTAACTTGACAGATTCTAATAGCATGAAACGTTAGACCTAATAAAATTGTGACATTTGTCATATTAATTTAAGTTAGTTTCACACCGCTGGGATCTGGTGAATCAGTTGACGGAATTTGGCTATAAGAACTAAATTATTATTATTATTTTTGTGTGCATATCTCAGAGATTTTTGAATTAATTTTGATATCACGGGGAGCTAGTAGTATTCAATGTGAATTTCTCTGAACAAATACTCCAGCAATTAGTACTCAATGTGAATTAATTTCCTTGAAGCAACCATGCATGGAAGCCACAGTTCAATTATGATAATTATCTTGAGGGAATTTATATTGATAGGCATGGGTCAGTAGCCAAAAATTATTAAATGCTTAAGTTTTTTTTTTTTTTTTGACAAATAGATCCTTGTGTACGTCGAATTCGGCAATAAAATCCATCCACCAAATTTTGTTAACTTCCCCATTACCTTAATTGAAACGCACCGTTTTTGACCCACTAAAATATTAATTTTTTTAATTTAATTTTAAAAATTAAATTTATAATTAAAAAAAAATAGGGGTGGTTCACCGAACCACCCCATTGGGGATGGTTGAGCCACCCCTTGTTTTTTTAAAAAAAAAAAAGAAGAAAAAGAAGAAAAAAGACAGGGGTGGCTAAACCACCCCATTGGGGGTGGCTGGCCACCCATAGATCGCCCTGTTTTTTTTTTAAAAAAAAAAAAAGAAGAAAAAAGATAAGGGTGGCCGAACTACCCCATTGGGGGTGGCTGGCCACCTTAGCTATGGGGTGGTGAGCCACCCCATGGCCCCACTGCTTAAAAAAAAAAAAAAAAAAAAAAGAAGAAGAAAAAAGAAAGGGGTAGCTAAACCACCCCATTGTGGGTGATTCGGCCACCCCTTTCTTTTTCTTCTTCTTTTTTTTTTCAAAAAGGGGGGTGGCTCAACCACCCCATGGTTTGAGGGTGGCGGCCACCCCAATGGGGTGGTTCGGCCACCCTTTTTTTTTAAAAAAAAAATTATAGATTTGATTTTTAAAATTAAATTAAAAAAAATTTAATATTTTAATGGGTAAAAAACAATGCGTTTCAAATATGGTAACGGAAGTTAACAAAATTTGACGGATGGATTTTATTGCCGAGTTCGACATACCCAAGGATCTATTTGTCAAAAAAAAAAAAAAAAAAAACTTAAGCATTAAATAATTTTGGATTGCCGACCCATGTCTGTCTAATATAAATTCTCTTATCTTTGAACATTTTGTGTTGAATGGTTTGCCAAAGGTTCCTCCCCTCAGATTTTGGGGTTGAAGAGGACAAGATAACCCCTTTACCCCCTTTCGATGCATTCCTAGGAAAAAAGAGAAAGATTAGGAGGATCATTGAAGCAGCTGGGATTCCTTATACATTTGTTTCTGCAAATTGCTTTGGGTCATACTTTCTTAATTACTTGCTTCATCCACATCAGAAAGGAGACAACATTGCCGTATATGGAAGTGGTGAAGCAAAGGGTACGTCCATCACTGTATCTTTCACTTTAATTTCTCCAAACATTTTTTAACTATACACAAATTCATTGTTCTGTTGTTATGTTTAGCGGTGCTAAATTACGAAGAAGATATCGCAATGTACACAATCAAAGTGGCTAATGACCCTAGAACATGCAACTGTGTAGTTATTTATCGGCCCCCAAAGAACATCTTGTCACAATTGGAACTTATAACACTCTGGGAGAAGAAGACTGGTTGAAGTTTTAATAAGGTTCATGTCCCGGAGGAAGAAATAGTGAAGCTTTCTTAAAGTATGAATCTACACTCCAAGTTTATCCCACAAATATTTTATATTTTATTGATCATCAATCAAATTAGTTATTTAATTTGTGAACGTTGTTGCAGCCCTACCACCTCCAAATGACATACCAATATCTATCCTTCACAGTATATTTATCAAAGGCCAGATGATTTTTGAACGGAGGGAGGAAGACATGGAGGCAACAAGGCTATATCCAGATTATAAATATACAACCTGTTAGTTTGAAGTATTGGCTAACGTTCGTGAGCAAAATGAAAAAGGAAAGAGCCAAGCATTCGGACGGAATTCACAGCCGTTCGGTCGTGATGCAATTAAGGACTCCAGTACTAAATCCCGAGAGCTCGCTCAGATCCCGTTCTGCACGTCCGGACGCTTCTCAACGCCGCGCACGCCAAAGATTGGAGAATGCGATGAAAGAAGCAATGTAACCCTAGCCCATCCGGACGCCCATCAAGCCCGTCCGGACGGCCAGCTTTAATTAAGGCCTTTTCCATGTGTTGTTAAGAGCCCATCCGGACGGCCCATGTTCCCGTTCAGACGCTACCTACCTGTAACAGTTTTATTTGGATTGTAACTGTTTCCTAGGTCTAGGTTTTGTGGGGCTATTATAAATACACCTTTATAGAATGTTAGAGATACGGATTTTCACCCCCAGAGAGTTCGTGAGAGGCTGTTCTTAAAGAGAGATTTATTATGAGTTTTGTTGTTCCTCTTAGATGATCTTTGTTAGTTTGTTTGTGAGCGTAAATTGAGAAGTCTATCGAAAGGGTCCGATAAAGGAGAATCACGTTGAAGAAGATTGTGAGAAAGGAGACGAGTTGAAGGTTTGTCGATCTTACGTGAGCCAAGGTCTTGCAAAGGGTTGTAAGTGTTCCTAGTGTCCGTAATCTCCGGATAAACTTTTTGATAGTGATTTCGGTTTACGCCTTTGAGAGGTTTTACTTTAGATATGTTTCTAAAGGTTTCTCTTCATCACCAAAACTTTGTGTCCGATTGTTCATATTTTGGTGATTGCTTGCTTAGATTTAAATATCCGTTAATTCCGCATAAACCGTGTGATATTTATCTGCTTAGCATTTTTCAATTGGTATCGAGAGGTACACTTTGTTTGGATTAAATTCTGAGTGTGATCCTTGTTTATTGTCTAACATGTCTCAAACCCTTAATCGTGCCTAATTTTGATGGATCTAATTATGGATATTGGAAGTCCATGATGAGATTTTTCTTAAAATCAATAGACGCTTATCCGTTATTGAACTGGATTTCAAGCTCCAGATAAGTCGCACCGAATGGTCTATTGTTGAAAACAAATCTCGTATGTAATGACAAAGCTATGAATGCACTGTTCTTAGCAATTTCACAAACTGAGCACTCTAGAATTTCAAATTGTGATAGTGCTAAAGATGCTTGGGAGATTCTAGAAACTACTTATGAAGGAACAAATCTTGTTAAAGCTACAAAACTTCAAATGTTAGTTTCTAAGTTTGAAAGAATTGAAATGTTAGAAGATGAGACTTTGATGACTTCTTTGGTAAACTTAGTGAAATTAGAAACTCCATGATAAATCTAGGAAAGAAAGTTTCTGAAACTAAGATTGTTAGAAAGGTTATGAGATCACTCCCAGATAGATTCAAAATGAAGGTAACAGCCATTAAGTCATGCACTGATTTGGAGACCTTGAGGATAGAAGAGTTAGTTGGTGCCTTGCAAACTTATGAGTTTTCTTTGTCTAAACCTAGGAATAATAAGGATCTTGCCCTTAGAACTCTTAGAAAGAACTCTGATGAGTCATCTGATGAGGAACCAGACGATGATAAAATAGCATTGGCAGCTAGACAGTACCATAAGTTTAGGCATCGATTTCCCAAGAGACTTGAAAAGCTAGAAGAGAGTTACAAGGATAGAAATGAAAGAGACCCACGTGGTCCAAAATGTTATGAGTGCTCGGTTATGGTCATTTATGCAAGGATTATGCTAACCTCATGAGTAATAAACCAAATGGATAAAAGGCTTTCAATATTACCATGAGTGACAATCGATGAGGAGGTTCTTAATGATTCTCCTAATTATGTAGCATTTGGGATTTCCTATGATTCTGATGATTCTAATCAATTAGATGATAAGTCTGCTTCTGATAATGAATCAAATAGGGTTAGTGACCTTCAAAACTCCTTTGACAATTTGAAGGAAAATTTTTCTACAATTAGAAATACTAACCTAAAACTTGTTAAGGATGTCAAGAATCTTGAACTTAAAAGGGATAATTTGTTGAAAGAATTGAGTGATTCACATGCTGTTTGCAATTCTCTAAAATCTGAAAATCATGTGTTAATTGCTAAGAATAAATCCCTCCAAAATGATCTGATTGAAACTAGAAATCACTTGAGTACTTTCTCTAGTGAAAAGCTTAATCAAATGTTGCATGCTTAGAAGCGCTCTAGTGACAGATCTGGCTTAAGATTTGATAAAACTGCATCTTGTTCTTCTAACCATGCCTCTACTTCAAAGATTGTGTTTGTTAAACCAGTTGAAGTAGAAAAATCTTCAGGTGAAGAAAAGCCAACAGCTGCTCAGCAAGGTAAGAAAGGTAAGAAAGGTAAGAAAAACTCTCTTGTATCTCATGCATCTTACCCTAAGCCTAGAGTTGTTCATCCTCCTAGGAAATTACCTTCTCAAAGGTTTGTCCCTATATGCCATCATTGTGGAAAAGTGGGTCACATTCGACCTCACTGTTTTAATTTGAAACCTCATGCACAAAAGAATAAAAATTATGTATCTAGGAAAGATTGTGAGGGTTTGGTCACGATGATGAAAGGAGTGCTATCTAGGTTAGACCAGTTTGAAAAAGTCCATAAACCTAGACCTAAGATCACTCAAGTGTGGGTTAGGAAGGATGATACCATTCACCCATTGAGGGGGAGTGGTAATGAACTCACCTTATTTTAGGTGAGCAAATAACATGCCTAGGACTGTTTTTCCTGTTTATCCTTGAGATTCCTAGAGCATGTTATCTTTGTTTATGTTTTTGTTTAATTTTTCTTTGTGTGCATTTTTTTTGTTGTTAAAAATTTTCAAAAAGACAAAAATATGTTTAGTTAGTTGTTTTTCCTTCTTCCTTTGTCTTATGCACCTAGATTGTCCATTAAATTCTCATGTTGCCTTTATGGATTTAATTCCTTGTGTCTTGAAATGTTCTTAGTATGCATGAGATGAACTTTTGTTCAATGGACTTGTTATTGTGGTTACCTAAAGCCAGTTTACCTGGCACGCTTTTGCCTATGCTTAATTTCTTATGCACATTTAAGCTTATTTTTTGGGTAACCATATGAGGTTTTTGACTAGTATTTGTTTCAAATTGACCATTTGCTAGTTGAACCTAGGGCTTAAAAATTTCCTGCTTTCTTGGTTGTGATAAGCACTACATGTTTAAGGACACTTTCTCATAGAGAAAAAGAAACAAAATAGTGAAACAAATGAATCAAAAGATCACATTCCAAAAGGAATTTATTTCACTGTGTCAAACTTGTGCAAATTGTTTTACAATGAGAAATGTATAGGATGAGAGTGGCTAGGCAATAGTATGATAAGGTTTGACTTTTGATCTGAGATACTTGTCAAAACCTCATGGTGGTGAAACTCCAATTTTTTGATGGCTCACACACACTACACACAAGCATGGGTTGGATGAAACATTTTTATTCGGCTTGGGTTAAACAATTTCAATGTCTTGTTGTCACTTAAAATCTCATGTATATTTTGTATATTTGGAGCATGCTTGGGTTATTCATTGCTGAATTTCATGAGATTTTGATGTGTGTATCATGTGTGTTCATTTGACTTTTGAGGGGGAGAAACATGGTTTGATTTCCAGTTTCTTGTTGATTGTTGAGTCACAATTTGAGGGAGAGTTTCTGCTATTCATGATTCTGCATTATCTTCTTGCATTTTTATTTATGTTATCATGAGTTGAGTTTAAATTTTTTCTTTCCACGTATGCGTTGATGTTTTTTGTTGAGTGTTTCAGGAAACATGATACCTTTTGTCAATTTGTGACAAAAAGGTGGAGTTTGTTGGGGGAGATGATTTTGTTCTGGAAATTGCCAAAGGGGAAGTTTGTTAGTTTGAAGTATTGGCTAATGTTCGTGAGCAAAATGAAAAGGAAAGAGCCAAGCGCTTGGACAGAATTCATAGGACGTGATGCAATTATGACTCCAAAGATTAAATCCCGAGAGCTCCGTATCCCGCTCACGACTCGCTTGACGCCTTCAACGATCGCCAAAGATTGAGAATGCGATGAAAAGAAACGATGGAACCCTAGCCCGCCCAGACCCCCATCAAGCCCGGCCCAATAGCCAAATTTTAATTAAGGCCTTTTCCACGTGTTGTTAAGATTCATCCGACGCCCATGTTCCCGTCTAATGCTACCTTCCTGTAACAGTTTTATTTGGATTGTAACTGTTTCTAGGTCTAGGTTTTGTGGGACTATTATAAATACACCTCTATAGAATGTTAGAGGTACGGATTTTCACTCCCAGAGAGTTCGTGAGAGGCTGTGCTTAAAGAGAGATTTATTGTGAGTCTTGTTGTTCCTCTTAGATGATCTTTGTTAGTTTGTTTGTGAGCGTAAATTGAGAAGTCTATCGGAAGGGTCCGATAAAGGAGAATCACGTTGAAGAAGATTGTGAGAAAGGAGACGAGTTGGAGGCTTGTTGATCTTACAGAGCCAAGGTCTTGCAAAGGGTTATAAGTGTTCCTAATGTCTGTAATCTCTGGATAATCTTTTGATAGTGATTTCCTGGGTTTGGCTGCCCCGAAGAGGTTTTACTTTTAGATCTGTCTATTTGGATGTTGATTTTTTTTTTTTTTTTTTCAAAAATGCAAAATTAGTCATTGTGATATCAAAATGAAGAAATCCAAAAAAATAGTTTAGTCCATATAGTCAAATTTCATTCACTGACTTGACAGATTTTAATAGCATGAAATGTTAGATCTAATAAAATTGTGACACTTGTCATATTAATTTAAGTTAGTTTCACATTGACAGGATCTGGTGAATCAGTTGACGGATTTTGGCTATAAAAACTAAATTATTATTATTGTTTTTGTGTGCATATCTCAGAGATTTTTGAATTAATTTTGATATCATGGGAGCTAGTAGTACTCAATGTGAATTAATTTCCTTGAAGCAACCATGCATGGAAGCCACAGTTTAATTATGATAATTATCTTGAACATTTTGTGTTGAATGGCTTTCATTTGAAGAGGATAACCCTTTACCCCTTTTTCCTAGAAAAAGAGAAAGATCGAGGATCATTGAAGGGATTCCTTATACATTTGTTTCTGCAAATTGCTTTGGTTCATTCTTTCTTAATTACTTGCTTCATCCACATTAGAAAGGAGATGACATTGCCGTATATGGAAGTGGTGAAGCAAAGGGTATGTCCATCACTATATCTTTCACTTTAATTTCTCCAAACATTTTTTTAACTATACACAAAATCCATTGTTCTGTTGTTATGTTTAGCGGTGCTAAATTACGAAGAAGATATCGCAATGTACACAATCAAAGTGGCTAATGACCCTAGAACATGCAACTATGTAGTCATTTATCGGCCCCCAAAGAACATCTTGTCACAATTGGAACTTATAACACTTTGGGAGAAGAAGACTGGTCGAATTTTTAATAAGGTTCATGTCCCGGAGGAAGAAATAGTGAAGTTTCTCAAAGTATGAATCTACACTCCAAGTTTATCCAACAAATATTTTATATTTTATTGATCATCAATCAAATTAGTTATTTAATTTGTGAACGTTGTTGCAGCCCTACCACCTCCAAATGACATACCAATATCTATCCTTCACAGTATATTTATCAAAGGCCAGATGATTTTTGAACCGGGGGAGGAAGACATGGAGGCTTCAAGGCTATATCCGGATTATGAATATACAACTTGATAAGTGCTGAATGTTGCACATTCAAGCCCTTTAACTCACATTTGTTAATTCCTTAGCATTGTTATTTGTTTGATTTTGTGTTGTTTTTGTGTTTTCAGATATTTAATAAAGATGCAAGAAAAACCATTAAATTTGGGTTTAAAGCACAATTTGAGTGGACCTAGAAGATATGATTAAGCTTAATCAATCACAATAGAGGATAGATATGATGTGGTTAAGTTTAATCATAACAAGAAAAGGATAAAATCGGAATTTCTCCACTTTGAGTCAAAATCGGATTAGATAGAATTTCAGATTTTGAACACGTCTCAGTATTTTGGCCATAACTTTCAGCTCAAATATCGGATTGAGGTGATTCTAGTGGCATTGGAAAGATAATTCAATTTTCTACAAATCATGATGAAATAGGATTTTCCTAAATCGGACTCCCACTATGCCAAAATCGTTCCGCAAGTGAAGGAGGCAAATTTGGACGAATCATTTTCCTACTTGTACATGGATTGACTCCTAATTCAACTAGGAAAATGAATTCCGAATTTTCTAGGTTTACTAGGGCTTCTAGGGCTTCTTACTCCCTATAAATAAGCCTCTATGCTTCAAGAGAAAAGGGGACTTAGTTTTATACTCAGTTTTAGACTTAGTTTTTGGCAGAAAATATTCTTGGAGGCTTAGCGGAGTCATGAGCGGCTAACCCCTTTGTGGGGTGTTGATGTAACCCTATCCAAGCACAATGGTTTGATTGTATTTAATTTCTAGACTTTCAATTTATGTATATTGATTATATAACTGTGAGAATTGCTACAATTGAATTCTGTTCTTAATTATTAAATGCAATTGTTCTTAAATTCCAAAATCAATATTTGTGAAATTCTTATCTTGTCTTAGAAAGTATTTTACTTTTATTGAACTCAAATCATTCCTATTTTCTGTGATTATGGGGATGATGGTTATATAATGGGTTTAATAAGCATATGATTAATAGGATTAAGATAGGCCATGCCTAGGGAAGACGGTCGATTATACCCTAGTTTAGTGTAATTTAGGTAGACGATCCGTCAACCAAGATGGGTTATGCTATTCCATTAATTGTATGAAACTTATTAAAGGGTTTTATAGTTTATGCCTAGGAAAGACGGGTCGAAGCATCTTAGTGGTTAGGTGGACGATCCGTGCCAACAAGATAGATTATCATTACTCTTTAATCAAGTAGTTTCTTGTTTAATTATAATATGCATAGAATGAATTTGAATTAAATCGATTGACCATTGTTGTGCGGATAGAGGTGAAGTCAATACCCTACACTCTTTTATTTTAATTATCTTTTATTTTATGCAATTAGTTTTAGAAAATAAAATCAAAACAATTCTCTTTTAATTAATTAGGTTAAATTTAGTCTTCAATTTAGTGAAACCCCTCTGGTCCTTGAGGTTCGACACCCTCAATATAGCTCTATCCTACACGGGATTCGTCCTATTGCGAGTGTTATTTTTATTATTGATAAATTTGGTCACAAATACACCACATCAATTTTCTGCTGTTGAATTTAATGGTTTTGTTATTAAATTTTAGAGATTAAGTTTAGCTTAATTTTTATTTGAGTTGTTTTTTTTCGTTTCTTTATTTTCAATTTTTGGATTTTAATTTTCTTTTCAAGTTCACGTTCAGTCTGCAGGTTCCACTCTCAGAATCGCGATCGATCGATCTTGTGTGATCGTTCGCGATTCTGCAGCTCCAGCGTTTGTTGCTCTTCGGTCTGAAGACGTTACATCGAATACGATCGTTAGTCGGGAAACCACGCAGCTCCATTCCAAAGCACTGAAAGGCCGTTTGTGAGTTTTAGTTGTAGTTTTTATTTTTATTTTATTATTTTATTTAGTTTAGTTCATGTGGGGAAACATTCCAACACCCCATGGACCATGTTCATATTGCAATAGTCCTTACCATCATGTTAGAAATTGTCCTCATGGGACAATTTTCTAATTATTCTTTGAGCATATGAACAGTCGTTCTCTAGACCGGGAATGACTTTTATTTTGATTCTTATAACCCGCATGGAGCAACCTCTAACTTCTCGTGGCAAGCTCAAGATCATGGAATGTATGCTCCACAAGATCATGAACTGCACCATCACCATATTCAGTTCAATGATCAATCCTATTACCTCAATATCAAGAAACTCCAAGCAATATGAGGCCGCATCACCTCCTCAAGATGATTCAATTTTGATGAACGAATTCTAAACTTGTTGGGTGAGATGAACGGCAGGTTGGATGAGTTGAACAACAAGTTTGGCAAGATGACAGACAATAAATTCTCAATCTCAATCCATTGCCGCCTAGAGGCTCGGCAAAACTAATAGTGATATCCTGGATAGAGAAGAAGAAGAGCTTCAAAGTCACCAGGCAATCCTAATGAACACTACATGGTATATAAGAGTACTTATCCCGAGCAAGCTATCACCACACTAAGGAGTGAAGAAGTGGTGAAAACCACGGAAGAGAGAGGAAGGAGGCAAAAGAAGGAGCAAATTGAGGCCCCACAGGATCTACTTAGAAAAATGCAAGGAAGGGAGCTGAGGCTTCTTCACCATCAATTTTATTCGAGGTGCCATATGAGCTCGAGCCCTTATTCTGTGTAATCTAAAATTTCATTTTAGATATAGGTGACACTATCCCAGTCATTAGTTCTTATGACTTACCAATAGGCCAAGAGAGTAGACCGTTAGGGTCATTTAGAAGAGCAAAAAGAGACCATCGAGTAGAAAATTCCGAGTATTCTCCTCATTTTACTCCAGCTCATGATTCCTCATCGGATGAGAAACTGTTTGAGAATACTGAGAGGATCTACCTCAATATACAAAAATTCAAAATTACCTGTCTATAGGTAAAATCCATTCTCTGTGGTCCAAGAGAAGAAAAGATTGGTGTTTCAAATTTAAACTTATGGGTCCGAGAACATCGAGATCAAGGATATGGATTCAGCTGATTTGACGATTCCATATATTTCACTACATGAGTCGCTTCAGGATCAAGCGTAAACCCCGTGGCGCTTGACTCCTCACTTCACCAGGTACATGATCTCCATCCGTATTTTATCCATTTTGTCCATTCTTTG
The DNA here is from genome assembly GCA_013348765.1 of Carpinus viminea. NCBI lineage: Eukaryota > Viridiplantae > Streptophyta > Magnoliopsida > Fagales > Betulaceae > Carpinus > Carpinus viminea. Next base: position 16,602,397 of record CP054670.1, on the reverse strand, counting down.
TTAATTTCGTGGTTCACTCAAGTGGGGAATGGCATTCGAGGAAGAGAACGATCGACTTCCTAGGGCGATCGCTCAGAACTCTCCTCCAGAGTGCCAAACCCATCGAGGAAGTTAACAATCGCACCTCCTAGGCGATCATTCACTCTCGCCAGCGCACAAAGGCGCACGTGTCTCAGCCGCACCCACACCAACACTCAAGTGCGAACGTCACCACCCTTGGGCTTATCGTCACCGAGGGAGAATGTCTCACGTGACTTATTTAGGTCACTTTTTCCCTTCCCCCATCACTTTTACAACAATGTTGCACTTGATTGTTCTTGGTTGGAGTATCAATTTTTTCAGACATGTGTTTTTGGATACAAGTTTGGGGGTATGATATACCCACATCTGCCACCTGTACTCCTATACCCTTCACCTCATTTTTCAGTTCTGTACATATATTGGGGACAATGTATGATTCAAGTTTGGGGGTATGAGAGACACATTTACACACACTTGTCTTGTTTTTGAAAGAAAAAAAAATGCATGTTAATGTTGTCCTTAAATTTTGGTTGATCTAAAAATTTGTGATTTGATTTCATCAGTGGGCTTAAAATTTTGAACACATGATTTGATGATAGAATTTGGAGTTTGTTACTTACTTTAGGCAATTGAGAATTCACATGTTTGATCTGCTCTGACACAAGCACATTAGCACATGATTGGTGGGGTATAACATGTAGGTTTAATGTGTATGTTTCTATGTTTTGGGTGACACTGGGTGACTTATTGGTTGGATACATAGGCATAAAAAAAATTAAAAAATTAAAAATAAAAATAAAATAATAAAAATTTGACCATTGATAAACTCTTCATTGAGTAACTAGGCCTCTTGCCTCAAAGCAGTGAGTGCTCACGTCAAAAGATGAGGAGCTTTGATGTGGTTAAATTTATAAAATATATATATATATATATGAAATGATGATAATCATTGATGAATTGTTCACTAAGTAACTGGACCTCTTGCCTCATTAAGCATTGAGCGTTCACGTCAAAAGGTGAGGAGTTTTGATGTGGTTAACATTATGGCTAGTTTAATTTCGTAGCCTTTTTGACTTGAGTTAATAAGTCCTTAGGGGTGTCTCTACACCTAATGCCCTAAAACCATCTAGTTTGGGAGTCATTGGCTCAACACTCACTATATAGGTCAATTAGAAAGTTTAAAGGAACTAAGCACTACAGAGCCTCATAATAAAATAAATAAATAAATAAAATAAGAAAAGTATGCCATTGTTGTTCATTCTGATAGGACTTCCAGTAAATCTTGAGATATTGAGACTTTGCACATTGAATTTGTTTGGAAGCTTCATAGTCTTGTGCTAGTTCACTTTACACTGTTTCGAACTTGTGATGCCTTAGTTTGCTTGTTGTAAGTAATTAGACTTTAATTTTCAATTCATTGTGAAGATGGAGTTTAATCTTTTAAGCTTGTTAATGAATGAAAATCATGGTTTTGAGTGATGCTTTAATTTTTAGATAACATGAACTGTGCATAATGTTTGTGGGTATCATTTCTAGAAAACCCTCACGAGACTCCACTCGTCCTCTAGGGAATCCCTAGGGGTTTAAAAGGCTTGTTGCATATGCCAAATGCAACCGTACATCACACGAAAGCTGGATTTATCTTTATGTTTTTCAGTTTATTTTCTGTTTTGTATTGCTAAGGGACTAGCAATATGTAAGTTTGGGGGTGTGATAAGTGCTGAATGTTGCACATTCAAGCCCTTTAACTCACATTTGTTAATTCCTTAGCATTGTTATTTGTTTGATTTGTGTTGTTTTTGTGTTTTCGTATTTAATAAAGATGCAAGAAAAACCATTAAATTTGGGTTTAAAGCACAATTTGAGTGGACTAGAAGATATGATTGCTTAATCAATCACAATAGAGGATAGATATGATGTGGTTAAGTTTAATCATAACAAGAAAAGGATAAAATCGGAATTTCTCCACTTTGAGTCAAAATCGGATTAGATAGAATTTCAGATTTTGAACACGTCTCAGTATTTTGGCCATAACTTTCAGCTCAAATATCGGATTGAGGTGATTCTAGTGGCATTGGAAAGATAATTCAATTTTCTACAAATCATGATGAAATAGGATTTTCCTAAACTCCCACTATGCCAAAATCGTTCCGCAAGTGAAGGAGGCAATTTGGACGAATCCTTTTCCTACTTGTACATGGATTGACTCCTAATTCAACTAGGAAAATGAATTCCGAATTTTCTAGGTTTACTAGGGCTTCTAGGGCTTCTTACTCCCTATAAATAAGCCTCTATGCTTCAAGAGAAAAGGGACTTAGTTTATACTCAGTTTTAGACTTAGTTTTAGGCAGAAAAATATTCTTGGAGGCTTAGGAGTCATGAGCCTAACCCCTTTGTGGGGTGTTGATGTAACCCTATCCAAGCACAATGGTTTGATTGTATTTAATTTCTAGACTTTCAATTTATGTATATTGATTATATAACTGTGAGAATTGCTACAATTGAATTCTGTTCTAATTATTAAATGCAATTGTTCTTAAATTCCAAAATCAATATTTGTGAAATTCTTATCTTGTCTTAGAAAGTATTTTCCTTTTATTGAACTCAAATCATTCCTATTTTCTGTGATTATGGGGATGATGGTTATATAATGGGTTTAATAGGCATATGATTAATAGGATTAAGATAGGCCATGCCTAGGAAGACGGGTCGATTTACACCCTAGTTTAGTGTAATTTAGGTAGACGATCCGTGCCAACCAAGATGGGTTATGCTATTCCATTAATTGTATGAAACTTATTAAAGGGTTTTATAGTTTATGCCTAGGAAAGACGGGTCGTGCCGCATCTTAGTGGTTAGGTGGACGATCCGTGCCAACCGAAGATAGATTATCATTACTCTTTAATCAAGTAGTTTCTTGTTTAATTATAATATGCATAGAATGAATTTCTGGAATTAAATCTAATTGACCATTGTTGTGCGGATAGAGGTGAAGTCAATACCCTACACTCCTTTTATTTTAATTATCTTTTATTTTATGCAATTAGTTTTAGAAAATAAAATCAAAACAATTCTCTTTTAATTAATTAGGTTAAATTTAGTCTTTCGAATTTAGTAACGAAACCCCTACAGTCCTTGAGGTTCGACACCCTCAATATAGCCCTATCCTACGGGATTCGTCTTATTGCGAGTGGTATTTTTATTATTGATAAATTTGGTCACAAATACACCACATCACAACCATTGATCAACTTCTTGATATTTTTCTTGTTAATCCCCCTAAGCCCGCAACTACTACGTTTGATGCTAATGATGACGATGAAGACAATCGCATGAAAAAGTTGAATGCTATCCTCAAGTGTTGATGAATATTTGGACTATGTTCACTTTTATTTCTTGTTTCTAATTAATTTGTAGAATTACGAAGATGTTTTATCCAAAGTTAAGTTTAATATTTGCTTTTACTTCTTTCCAAATATAAAGATATATATCAAAAGCAAAAGTTATTTATTTATTTTTTAATATTATTTTGGTTGTTGGGGGTGGCGTTTTGGTAAATCTCTCGCATGAAATCAAAATGAGTAAATTTTATGGCAATTACATTTATTAATAACAAAAATAATATTTAGTTAAAGTAGATAAATATTTTGAGAGTTTGATATTTAGTAGTTTTAAAAAGTAGCTAGTTAAATAATAAATAACAAAAATGTACATTTTCAAAGTTCAATTTTAAAGAGCTCAATGAAAATGCTCTTAGAAGAAGTTTTTGGGTTCGATTTTGGTCGAATCCCAATTGGCCATTATTTTGTGTTAGCTGGAGTTGAAGGGTTGGATCAATTGGTGAAGTGCTTGGGATCTTGGGGTGTGCTTCCTCAAGGTCTCAAATTCTAATCCCCTTGAGTGCTACCTGCCTTTTAAGGCCACTCTACCTAGGCAAAGCCCATGGCTCAATGCTTAATATCTCGAGTGGATGGGGTATTAAGCTAAGGGATTAGTCTAGTAGATCTTGTGAAATCTCTACGCTTGATAACCACATCTTAAGTGTGGCAAAAGTACTCTTTCGAGCCAAAGGTAAAACTAGGATACCCTAATAATAATAAAAAAGTAAAAAATTAAAATTAAAAAAAGTTGGAAGGGTGGTGGCCAATCATGGAGGTTTTTGGGTTTTCTTTGTGTTTTGATCGAAGTTCGGGGTGGTGTTCTACTGGGTGATTCTCAGCTGGTTTCGATTGGGAGTATGATCAATGTGGTGTGTTGTTTTTTTCGTGTTTTGGTTATAGCTGAATTTGAGGTGTATAGGTTGGGTAGATTTTGGGTTGGTTGTGGCGATTGGTGTAGTGGTTGAAAAAAAAAAGGTTCAAAGCACTACAATGTTAAATTTAACATATTCTTCTAAATGAAAATTTGTTACAGTAAACTTTCATATATATATATATATATAAATTTGTTACAGTTAACAAATTTATATATATATATATATGAAAGTTTACTGTAACAAATTTTCATTTAGAAGAATATGTTAAATTTAACATTGAGCGAAGAGTTTGTGAAATGACATTATTATTTTTTTAGTTTTGTTAAAATTTTAGAAAAAAAAAAAAACCAAAAGTAAAGATCGGTTCGACTATGATCCCCCGGCCTTGAGAGATAGTGGAGAATGAGGCAATTTTGAAAGGACTTCCTTAGCTTTAGCATGTTTCACATGGTTGTGCCTTGTCCTAAAAAAGACGAACAGAATTAGCTTTCACATTAAGCTGTTTGGCTTTTCTCTAAACTTTTAACAAAACCCGAAAAACATCCTATTTAACAAACTCTTCACTCATTTTTATTTATTTATTTTTTTAATCAAGCAAGGGAAATGAGGTATATGATTAATGAAATATAAAAGGGGAGGGCACTCTAATAACAAAATTCACATGATAAATTTTAATATAAAAATAAGAACAAGATCTGAATCTAGTCCGAAAGGACCAAACAAGAAGCAATAGTAATTGTCAATGATCCCTAAAGAACTTAATGATGTTTTTATATATGCTATTCAAATACAAAGAGCTTAAAAGTAACAATAGTTCATTTTTAATTTAATTTAATTAATTAATTAATTAATTTTTTCTCTTTCATACTTCTCTCTTTTTTACTCGAGTAAATTTTTAGAATTAAATTTCTCAATGCTCTAATTTTGGAGGTCAACCTCAGCCCATTGTGTGCCATGAAGTCAAACTGCTTACTCCCATCATTTCCAACCACAAACGAAGAAAAAATTGTTAAATATCTAAGGTTATCTGACATATATGGCAGCAATTGTGTGCCATAAAGTTTAGCTTTCCTGGTATATATCAATCAAATGATTGGTTTAGCTAGCAAAGGCTAAAGAGTACGTACCCCACAGCCCACCGAGCAGACCGACTTTTGTATCATTTCCGCGTGGAAGGATAGGCCTTTAATTTCACTTTTGACAGCAACAAGCAGATTCCGAGACAATTGATAGTTGTCAGTTGATACAGAAGTATTATTATTATTATTTTTTGGCACAGAAAAAATTATCGATGGCGTTCAATTATTCTATGTAATTTTCAAATTTTTTTATTTCGAAAATAGTAGTCACAGTTTTTTGCTTTTCACGTGCAATTGCATAATACCCCAATAGAAGTCAAACCAAATAATTGTGATGACTGAAGATATCATTTAAAAACAAAAAAACAAAAAAACAGTAGGTGGCGATGCATGTATTAATATTTATAAATACAGCACATCTAGAGGGAGAGGAGAGTGGCAATAAGCAATAGAGAAAGATCTAAAGAAGAGAAGAGGGGGAGAAGAGCAATGGAGAATGAGAAGAGGAAGATAATGATATTTGGGGGAACTGGCTACATTGGGAGCTTCTTGGCCAAGGCAAGCTTGTTGTTGGGCCATCCAACTTTTGTGTATGCTCGTCCCATCACCCCACAAACCACTCCTTCCAAAGTTGAGCTCCACAAGGAGTTGCAGTCCATGGGAGCTACCTTTGTCCTGGTTCATTTACTCTTTCCCTCTCTCTCTCTCTCTATATATATATATATAAATGTTTTAGTGAAACAAAACATATGTTATATGTTCATTTGAGACTGCAGGGAGAACTGGAGGAGCATGAGAAGATTGTATCAGCACTTGGGGAAGTGGACATAGTTATCTCTGCACTGGCATACCCTCAAGTTCTTGACCAACTCAAAATCATAGAGGCCATCAAAGTTGTTGGTAATATAAAGGTAACCAATACTCTCTCTATTACTCTATTTTCTTTTGTAATCTCTTTGGTTGTTGGTTGTATTAGGTTTATGTTGACTAATTCGGCGCTCAAAAACAATCTGGTGTAAAGTAAAAATTGACAATGCTAAATGTTAAAGCCGTTTGGGTTCTTTGTGATTCTTCATACCTTTGGGGTTCATTTGGGCTTTCTAGTGAAAGACAGGACCCATCAATATCCAAACTCAATAAAATTCACAATTATTTATTAGCTTAAACTTCTAAGATTGGCACCAAATTGATGTTGAACTCATTTATTGGTACATGTAACATTTCTCTTGATTGATTATTTTGATCATCTCCAATATTGAATTAAGTACTCCACATCAATTTGGTACTCATTTCTTGGTAAAAGATTTGACACCCATAACATTTCTTTATTTAAAATGCACCATCTTCAAGTTAGGTTTTCAAATAATTGATTGAGGTATATCAATAATGTAACTTTTCTACTCAAAGTCCTTTTTGTTAGCATAAGGATTAAATTATTAAATTCATAATTTCAAACTCACTTTTTTATATTTGTTTTCATAAAAAAAATTCCTACCTATTGGGCCACACATGAGAGGAGGAGTACTACTCGAATAATAACAAAATGATTATTAATTTCACTCATTTCTCATTATAGCTTAGCTTTCAAGACAATTTTATAATTTAATATTTTTAGGATCTAATCCACTAAATTAAGATGGAAATTTAATTCTATAAACACATAACCTTGAACATTTTGTTTTAATGGCTTCCCAGAGGTTCCTTCCATCAGAATTTGGGGTTGAAGAAGACAGGATTACCGCTTTACCCTCTTTTGAAGCATTCTTGGATAAAAAGAGAAAGATCAGGAGGGCCATAGAAGCAGCCGGGATTCCTCACACATTCGTGTCTTCAAATTGTTGTGGTTCATACTTTCTTAATATCTTGCTTCATCCACATGAGAAAGGACGACATTGCTGTATATGGGAGTGGTGAAGCTAAGAGTACGTCCATCATCACGATCTTTCACATGAATTCATTTTCTTCAATTCAGTCTATTAAATTCACAACTTTCTTAAAAACACGAGATGTATTTTTTAAATGCTTGTAGAAGGAATTTATGTGCACTAATTTATTTATTTGCAATTTTTGTTGTTATCTTTAGTGGTGGTAAATTATGAAGAGGATATCGCAATGTACACAATCAAAGTGGCTAATGACCCTAAAACATGCAACCGTGTTGTCATTTATTAGCCCCCAGAAAATGTCTTGTTACAACTGGAGCTAATATCACATTGGGAGAAGAAGACTGGTCGAAGTTTCAATAGGGTTCATGTCTCGGAGGAAGAACTAGTGAAGCTTTACGAGTGAAATCTACACTTGAAAGAGTTTCTTTTCAACAAGTTTAATGCATGTGCATATCCCACAAATATTTTTACTATGTGTCCGCTTGGTTTAACAGTTGAAAATGTGATTTTAAAAAATGTTAAGTGTTTGGTAAAATTGTAATTCAGCCATTTAAATCGCATTTTTTAAAAATAATAATAATAATAATAAAAAATTCCTTACATGCAATTTGAAAATGTGAAAAATTCATGATCGATCTATTGCACAAATCATGCATTTGTTTAATTACTTAATTTCTTCATTTATTGATCAATCAAGTCCTTATTTAATTTGTGAATGTTGTTGCAGCCCTACCCCTGCAGAGGCCATACCAGTGTCCATCCTTCATAGCATATTTATTAAAGGCCAGATGGTATTTGAATTGAGAGAGGATGACATGGAGGCTTGAAGGCTATATCCAGATTATGAATACACAACCATTGATAAACTTCTTGATATTTTTCTTGCTAATCCCCCTAAGCCCGTACTTGCTGTGTTTGAATGAGTTTTTAGTTTTAAAGGAAGAGAGGAGAGAAAGAGAGAAAAAATAATAGTAAGTTTTTCTATTTGTTGTTGTGTTTTGAGCTGTTCATTTAAATTGAATGGCCCAAATTAGAGTTATTGCACTTTGTACAATACCTAAGGGCTAAGGGAGAATACTTGGTAACTATAACTCTGAGCTCTGTTAACTAGTAAATTTAATTCTAATAAGATTTCTTCTAAAGTCTTTTTATTTTTATTTTTTTTCCTAAATAAAAAAGGTTGGAGGGAGAGGTCAATTGTAGTTATACTACTTGGGAGTGACCATAGTAGCACAACCCAAGATGGTGCTGCTCAAGATGGGCCTAAAAGAACGCATGCGCTCCCTCAAGACCGGAAAGTGGCTAACACTAATAAGCTAAGGGATTCGTATTATGAAAGTCAAATTCAAGTCTTCTACATGCCCAATCTCATGAAAATTCCCTTGAAACCATTGAACTACCATCCTTGGTGCATGGTTTGTTCTAAAGTCTTTTGGTGTTCTTGTTGGGCTCTAAGATATAGATTTTGTACTTTATTATGTATGTGAAACTTGCATGGGATATATTATATATGTGCATGAAAGTTATATAATATAAATGATTTAATAGAATATTGGAAGTTGAAAGAATCTTATAGTTAATAATAAATAATATTAATGAATAGAAAATTAAAGAAATGAATAATCTTACAATGCTATAGAATCACTCAAGCACATTAATTTCATGCCCACCATAGTATTCAACTCAATGTGATCAAATCTCTTAATATGCCCTCACCTATTTTCTGCTTATTTCTCTCTTTGTAATAAATAAATGGAAAAACTACATTTCCTCAAAGTTTGGAGGGATTTTCAATCCGACCTTCAATGTTTCAATTTTTGTAATGTACCCCCCAAATTTCCAAATTTTTGTAATTCAACCAATTTTATCACAAAATTCTCATATTACCCTTAATTATTTATTTATTTTTTATAAAAATAATATAAAAATTGAGGGTGCAAAAATGACTAAATGGCCAAATAAAGGGGTGGCTATGGTAACCCCAAATTTATTTTAAATTTTTTTATAAACAATAAAATATTAGGGGCAGTATGAAAAGTTTGAGATAAAATTGGTTAAATTGCAAAAATTTGAAAGTTTGGGAGATACATTGCAAAAATTAAAACATTGGAAGTTGAATTGAAAATCACCCCAAACTTTGGAGGGGTAAAGTATAATTTTTCCTAAATAAATAAATCTATTAACATGCAATCTCTCAAAATTAGATTATAACATCTATCTTTGTTAAAAATGTACTTCCAAGTTTTTTTTTTTAAAAAAAAAAAAACCCCCTTATTTAGCATTGTTGGTTAGTGACTTGAATTCAAGTCAAGTGGGGCTCATGCACTATCCCTTTTTCTCTTGGTTTGGTTTTACATGATTTGCCGACTTAGAGTTTCTATTCGATATTGGTGTTGGACTCCTAATACTAACCGCTATAATTGCTAACCACCCTAAAAGTGGTTAGTAAAAAATACTAACCGCCTAGATGGTTACAATTAGCGGTTATTGAGTTTGTTAACCACTAACTGTTAACCATCTTTATTATATAATATATTTTTATAATTATGATAATAACATTTATATATATAATATGAACAATTGATCATTAAATCACTTTTTTTTAGATAATTAAATCACAATTTAAATATTAATATATTATCATTATAATTATATGATTATATCACATTATTAATTAATGATTAAATCATATGATTATATAATAATAAATTATACATATATAATATGATATAAGTCATAAGTATACAAATTCATATTAATACAACAATTAAGTACCTAGAGACTTAGTTCCAATGTATGTTATTAACTTATATGTCCATATATGTTATAAATTATAATTATAAATATATGCATATTTAATAATATAAATATATAAGATCAATACTTAATCATACGATTCAAATTAAATTCAAATAATTAATTATAATATTCGTGTACAATGATAATGTGATTCATAAAATATCAAATTAAGTAATTGACATTGGATTAAATACTCTGTTATTTATAACCACAATTAAAGTATTAGAACTCATTTGGTTTGAAGATTGTCTAATCCATTGGAAAATGATTAGTTACCATTGGGAATAGAAGAGTGTGGAATAAATTACCCTATTTATATTCCTTTGTTTGGTATAATGTAATATGTTGGTGAATGGAAATATAGAATCGTATTGTGATAGAATTTCCTAAAATACCCTTATAATAAAAATACAATTTATATTATCAAGGATTTTTTTTTTGAAACATAAACAACTATATTATAATTTTTTTTTTTTTTTAAATTATGTCATGTATGTGGCCTTCTTTATTTTATTTTTTTATTTTATTTTTGCAAGAAAGAGAGAGAGAATGAAATAACCAAAAGAAATAAAAATTAAAATTAAAAAAAAAAAAGAAAGAAAGAGAAATGGTTACGGAGGAAAAAAAAAAAAAAAAGGAAACAAAAAGAGAGTGAAATAACCAAGAAACAAATAAGAGAGATTGAAGAGAAAAGAGGGGGAGAGAGAGATAGTGAGAAGAGATCGTTGATGTTTGCACTAAGAGAGTTGATTGCTTTGAGAGATAGAGATCGTTTTGCACTGGAAAAGTCGATTTGAGAGATGCATCGTGGGTGTGAGAGGGGTGGTTTTTTTTTTTTTTTGGCAATTTATATGATAATTTTAATCATATAGGAAATGATTTAAATGAATGGTTTAGCTAACTCTGTGTTTATGAGATTAGTAATCTCATGAAAATAGACTATTTACAAGAATAGAATGTTACCAAACAAAGGACTAGTTATACCTAGTGTTAAATAATCCAATCCAATGGTCTATTCTGCAAACCAAACAGGGCCTGAATATATTATCATTATAATATATATCTAATCATATTATCTTCATTTTTTTTTATTAGTATAACTTGTATTCTTAACTATTTATGATTTAGATTTAAGGGACTTTTTTTTTGAAGTACAAGTATATGAATTAATTTTTTTTTTTTTTGCTATATTTGAGGTCAAATATTTTAGATTTTTCAATATGAGCTCATTTTAGAGCAATTTGACCCAATGTGGTATATAAAAGAAAAAGCCCAAAACTGAAACTTGGCTCAAAGACCCAACTTTGAAAAAAGTGGATATAGTGGACGGTTATATGTTTACTAACCGCTAACCACCGGCTAACTACTAACCGCTATATATATCCGCTAACTGTCTAGCGGATACAGTTAGTAAAATTTAATAACCGCTTTTTCACCCCTACCTAACATACGTGGGATTCGGTGTTGTCCTACTCCTAGCCAAGTTTGGCTTCTCTGCAACCGACTTATTAAGCTTATAAAAGGAGTAGCCCTCTCTGAGGGACAATGCGACTTACGCCAGAAAAAAAAACAGAGGAGAAATATTTGCAAGCCACGGCTACTGCAGGTTGTGAATCTCATTAGTGCTTTCTCATTTTGGTGTGCTATAAGGCACTTAGAGAATAAGAGAGTTTTTTTTTTGTTGTTCTCTCTTTTGGTATTTTTCTTTTTTGTGTCTCAGTGAGATTTAAGTATATTAGAGCTTTAATTAATTTGAGTGGTTTTCTCCCTACCCTTTTATACTCTATCTTTTGTTAGTGAATTTCTGTTAAGTCGTTTTCACCAGTGAATGTAAACTTGTTAAATTGAACTACTTCAATCTAAATATCGTATGTAATTGATCTATTTTTTATTATACTCTTTTCTACTTCTTTGAGCTCTTACATTTAATTTCGTGCGCAACAAGCATTTTGAAATGACTTATTTGACAACCCATTGGGCTTAATTGGGCTGTTAGCCTAAATGGGGTAGAGGTGGAGAATGCAAGTACATTTTTTAACATATCTTTCACATGTTTTTTTTTTTTTTTTTTTGGGTAAAGGACCAACGTTTATAACGTGGGCCGTGGTCCCTAGGTCCCTATTTTAGAAGTCAACCTCTCAGCCGACAGGAGAGAAGGAGCGTAAAAAATTGAACTGTTCAAGCTTACTCCCATTTCCGAACCACTAACGAAGATAAATGTTCAACATGATCAACATGACATATATCATATATGTATAGCAAACAATCAAATGTTTGATGAAGCAAACAAAGAAGAGAATTGTGGAGGAAAGTAGTCTGGACCCAAATTCCACGTGCATGGATGGTGATGTCTAAAGCTTTGACAGAAAGGACGGAGCCATAAAGTTTTATAGAAGGGACCAAAGCAAGTTTTCTTTTTTGGGCTATTAGGAATTTTTTTTTTTTTTTTTTTTTTTTTTGTAATGCATTGATACTTTTTTTCTATTTTTTTCTTATTTTTCCAATCACTGGTACTTAAATACAATGAGTAATTGAGTTTAAAATTGTATCATATTCTTCAATTAAATGTTTAAATTCTAATAAATAATATTCTCAATATTGAATAATCATAATATCCAAATTACATTACCACTTAGATTAGGAATTGAGCTTAAAGTACAAATTTCAAAAAGTACAATCTGCGTTGAGTTATTTTGCATCTTGTTGATTAATATCATATTTCCATATATGACACACAATTGAGGATTAAACTCCAATAAACTTTGTGCATTTTTTCTTTTGAAATAATCAAATATTGTACTTGACTTTCCCATAATTTATAAATAAATTTACATGATTATTTTGTGTCTTTAGGAAATAAAAAAATATATATGCGTAGGTTAACAATAAACAAACTCACTTGAATAATATAATAATCACATAGAGACATTACACTTTAACCCTATAATTATTATTCTCTTCATATTCCATCAATCTAGCAACTTACCCCCAATTTATAATACTCATATTCACATACAATAATCAATATGATTCTAATATGATATATTATAACCTAAACCACATACGCATCAATTTCCATTGAACTCATAAAAGTTTAGGATTAATTAACACTTTAAATGTAATTAACACATCCAATTAGCAATCCTAGTGTTTACATACCAAAAACCCTAATTTAATTCATACTACACAAATTAGGGTTTATATCCATATTATTAACAATAGTGAAATTGAAGCTTTCAACCTATTAATCTAACAATTGGATCTTAAATCATGCATAGAAATTCACTATACACAAAAGCCCCAAATTAATTTTAGGAATTTAACTTCTTATTAAAATTCTCCGAAATTTGGATTTAATAAAAAATTATTCAAGTCATTATGATTTTAAACTTGAAATTCAATAGGTAGAACAAAAACTTAAAGAGAAGTTAAAGATTTTTCAATGGCATTAATTATAAAAACCCATCAAAATAACAACAAAAAGCACAAATTTCTTTTTGGGAAGGACCGGGACTTATCAATTTATTTTGGAGGGGGACCAATATTTTTTTTATTATTATTTTTTACTCCTTAATTTTTTTTAGGAAATGGGGGGACCATGGCCCAGCCGGTCCCCCCTTCCCTCCGTCTTTGTTTGACAGCAATAAGATTCCCAGTCAATTGCATAATACCATAAAAGCACTCAAACAAAATATCTGGAAAGAGTGGGTGATACATGTTCTATAAATACTACATGCAACTCATAACTTTGCAACACACACCCAAAAAAAAAAAAAAAAAAAAAAAGTAGAAGGGAGTTGGGGGAAAGCAATGGAGAATGAGAAGAGGAAGATAATGATATTCGGGGGAACTGGGTACATTGGGAACCACTTGGCCAAGGCAAGCTTGCTGTTGGGCCATCCAACTTTTGTGTATGCTCGTCCCATCACCCCACGAACCACTCCTTCCAAAGTTGAGCTCCACAAGGAGTTGCAGTCCATGGGAGCTACCTTTGTCCTGGTTCATTTACTCTCTCTCTCTCTCTCTATATATATATATATTAAAAAAATTCATTTTACCCTCTAAAGTTTGAGGTGTCTTTCAATGTGAATCCTAATGTTTAAAAATTTATAATGTACCCCCTTAATGTTTCAAAAATTTATAATTAATACCCTCCGTTACTAATTGCCGTCTAAGTACACAGAAATTGCCAACATAAGAGTAGATAAGAGGTATCTACTCCTTTTTCTTTTCACTCCAACAACCACACGACTCCCAAAATGGGTTAACAAGAAAAAAATCAAAATAGGTGTTGAATTTTAATAAGGAGCATTTACGTCATTTCACTAATTGGGTTGGGTGCAAAATTGGAAGACATAACATAAAAGTCCCACGTGAGACGCACGTGATGTTATTTCCGTCTACTTAGATGGAAATTAATAACGGAGGTTGTTAATTGCAAATTTTTTAAACAATAGAGGGATACATAGAAAATTTTTAAAGATTGAGATTCATATTGAAAAGCACCTCAAACTTCAGAGGGTAAAGTGATTAATTTTCCTCATATATATATATATATAAATGTTTTATTGAAACTTCGGATATATGTTATATGTTCATTTGAGACTGCAGGGAGAAGTGGAGGAGCATGAGAAGATTGTATCGGCTCTTCGGGAAGTGGACGTAGTTATCTCTGCACTAGCATACCCTCAAGTTCTTGACCAACTCAAAATCATAGATGCCATCAAAGTTGCTGGTAATATAAAGGTAACCACTCTCTCTATTAGTTTATTTTCAAGGAAAATTTACTTTACCTACCCGAAGTTTCAGAGGTTTTTTTATTTGAATTCCAAAGTTTCAAAATTGGCAGTGTACCCCCCAATGTTTCAAAAATTTTCAATTCAAACTTTTCATTACTAATTTCTGTCAAATTGGACGGAAATCTATGAAATTATGTAATTACCCTTAGGCTTTTTTTAAAAAAAAATTTCCATCCATTTATACGGAAAATATTAACGGAGTGTTTAAATTGAAACTTTTTGAAACTTGAAGGGGTAAATTGTCAATTTTGAAACTTTGAGATTCAAATTAAAAAACTCTTAAAACTTCAGGGGGTAAAGTGAATTTCCCCTTTATTTTCTTTTGTAATGTCTTTGGTTATTGGTTGTGTTAGGTTTTATGTTGGATATAAATTTAGCGCTCTAAACAATTTGGAGAAGTACTAAGGCAAAAATTGATTGAGACTAGTTTCTAAACCTATAGTCTTTGTTGAAGAACCAAGACACTCGTTCAGAGTGCTCGTTGCCAGTTCATTTGAATGAGCTACGTCAACAAAGGTGATGTAGCATGATGTAGTGGAATTTCAAAGACAAGCAAAATGCAAAGCATAACTCTTCTAAAAGACTGGATCTTATCCAGGAATTGAGGAAAATATATAGAAGAAAAACTCAAACTTTGAGTAATCTTTATTAAAAATTGATAAAGTATAACAAAATTACGTTCTTAGGTCACCTATAACATGTATTTAATTAGAGGAAACAAAGTCTTAAATCTAATAGAAATAGAAAGTATACATGTTTCATAATTTGGACATAACAAGTTCAAACTAGTACACCGTATAGATAACACTCTACTCCAAGTGCAATTCGAACTGCCACTTGGGACAGTCGATTCTGTCTCCATTCTATTCCTGCCATTCTAATTGCAGCTCGAACTGACTTAGGATGGCAAATTACGCCCTCAATATTTTTCCTAATGTTATACGAGTCGAGCCAAGTTTATATGAGTATAGCTCATTTAATAATCAAACCTAATTTTGTGTTCATGGTTGACTCATGATTTATTAAACGAACTAAATGTGAGTCGAGTTTATATGAGCGGATTGTCAAACAGATATGTTCATTTACAACCCTAATTATGAGACATAATTTTTTATGCGTGGATGTATTTTGAGCCTATTTTTTAGACTATTTTATTTAACATCTATGTTTTGAATTTATGTTTCATATTCCAATATTGATTGCTTCTTAATGATTATTGATGTTTGTTGTTCAATATCTGTTTATCTGCTCAGCACTTTACATTTCACTTCTCTAAGCGTCTGATGAGTGTGCTATTGTAGTTTCATAGGTTTAGGAAGAGTTCTTTGGGTTTTCTATTTGTATAGATAGGTTGTAATTGTTGTGTACGTTAACAAATTGCCAATATATATATATATATATATATATATATATATATATATATATTTGTTAGGTTTTATTTGGCTACTTCGATCGGTGCTCGATGCTCAAAACAATTTGGTGTATGGAAAAAATTGATAGGCTAAGTTTTGTACTTAAGCTTAATTGAAATAAGTGACAATTCATCATTATCATCAAAATAATAGTATTGAGTGTGAATTCTCATTCTACTATCTGTTTTTCTATTTAACTTTAATATATATATATATTAAACTTAGGAAAAATTTTACTTAACCCCTAAATTATTACCACTTTTGCAATGCTCCCCTAAAGTTCAATTTCTCTTAATTTAGTGTATCCATATTTTAATTGTTTTCAATGTCCCCCTTCCATCAAGATTTTCCATTAACTACTACTTGAGGGGCGTTAAAATTTTCAAAATACTCTCATTTGCTTTAGGGAAAATCTTTTTTGCAAAGATTAAGGCATTGGTCCGAATTTAACGGTATTTGCAAAATTACCCATGCCTCAATCTTTACAAAAATTTTAAATATTTTTTCTTTAAAAGGGGGGGTACTATTCGAGTACTTTTCTCATGTTTCGAGCTTATAGCTTTTAACACCATTTATAGGAAATAATCCACTAAATTAAGATGGAAATTTAATTCTATAAACTCATAATATTGAACATTTTTGTTTAATTAATGGCTTCCCAGAGGTTCCTTCCATCAGAATTTGGGTCTGAAGAACAGGATAACCCCTTTACCCCTTTCGAAGCATTCCTAGAGAAAAGAGAAAGATTAGGAGGGTCGTTGAAGCAGCTGGGATTCCTTATACATTTGTTTCTGCAAATTGCTGTGGTTCATACTTTGTTAATTACTTGCTCCATCCACACGAGAAAGGAGACGACATTCTCGTATATGGAAGTGGTGAAGCAAAGGGTATGTCAATGGCTATCTTTCACTTTCTCCAAACATTTTTAAAATGTACTTGAATCCATTGTTACATGGAACAAATGTTTCTTTCAATTCAGTTTATGTATATCTGTTTTTGAACATGTGATTTCGATATGCATTTTTAAATGCTTGTGAAAATACATGTAATTTGTTAATCCTATTAAAAACTCATGTGATATTCACATGTACGTTCTAAGAATATAATTGTTAGGTTAATATAATTGTTCTTATTTATATGCACTAATTTATTTATTTATTTTTTGCAATTTTTGTTGTTATATTTAGCGGTGCTAAATTATGAAGAGGATATTGCTATGTACACAATCAAAGTAGCCACTGACCCTAGAGCATGCAACCGTATTGTCATTTATCGGCCCCCAGAAAACATCTTGTCACAATTGGAGCTGATATCACTTTGGGAGAGAAAAACTAGTCGAAGTTTCAATAGGATTCATGTCTCAGAGGAAGAGATTGTAAAGCTTTCTAAGAGTATGAATCTACCCTTAAAAGATTTTCTTACCAAAAAAGTTTATTGTGCATATCCCACAATAAGTGATTTCAATTTTTGATTTTAATCTTTTTGTAAAATCACGGTTCGACGTTTAAAATTATATGTTTTTTTTTTTTAAGAAAGCACCCCTTATAGGATAATTTGTGAACTTTGTTGCAGCACTACCACCTCCAAACGACATACCGGTGTCCATCCTACACAGTGTATTTATCAAAGGCCAGACAGTATTTGAATTTAGGGAGGATGACATGGAGGCTTCAAGGCTATATCCGGATTATGAATACACAACCGTCGATCAACTTCTTGATATTTTTCTTGTTAATCCCCCTAAGCCAGCAGCTGCTGTGTTTGGATGAGTTTTCAGTCTCTTTAAAGAAAAGAAAGAAGAAATAAGTTCTTTATGTTGTGTGTTGCTGAACAATGTTAAAGTATTAATTAAATTATTAAATTTATCATTTTCTATCGTTTGGTGTCCTTCTACTACATCTTTCTTGTTCATCCTTTTTTAAAAAAAAAATAAATAAATAATCATGAGACCCACATTGCGAAGCATTGTGGCAATGAGACACAGACTTTTCTTCTTCTTCTTCCTTTTTTTTTTTTTTTTTTTGAATGGCACAGACTTTTCTTTTTAGAGAACTTGAGATACCCGAACTTCCACACGATTTACACAAAACCCCCGATAATAAAAAACTCTCGATACCCCTGAACTTCCGATTCTCTCACTTAGGACCCTTTTGGTGGTAAGTTGTCCAAACTACCATTCACTCCAAAACTGCTTTTGGGCTCACCCAAAACGATGTCATTTTGTCCAAAACGGCATAGTTTTGGGTATTTTAGGTTTTAGTTTTTTTTGAAAAAGAAGGAAATTGAAAATAAATTAAAAAAAAAAAAAAAATCGGTGGTGGAGCCACCTTCCCAAAATGGGGTGGAGACCACCTATTTTTGCCAGGCTTCTGGCCACCCTTGGCCTTTGGGTGGTCCGCCACCTGAAAAAAAAAAACAAAATATGGGTTTGGGATTTTGGGTGGCCGAAGCCACCCCAGCCTGGGTGGCTTGGCCACCCCCACGACCGGTAGGTGGTGTTCTGCCACCCTAGGCCCTAGGGGTGGTCCGCCACCCCAAAGGCCAAAACCCATTTTTCCTTTTTTTTTTTTTTTTTTTTGGTGGGGTGACAAAGGCTGTGAACCCACCCTTGGCCAAAATGGGATGGTCCGCCACCCCATTCTGGGCAAGCCGATTCCCCTTTTTTAATTCCTTCTTTTTTCAAAAAAAAAAATCTTAAAATTTGCAAAACTACGCTTTGCCCAAAACGTAGTTTTGAGTTGAGGGTATAATGGGCATATATATATATATATATCCATTATACCCTTGAAAGGTTCTAAGCGAGAGAAAATGAAAGATTGGGAGAGGGGTGAGTTTTTTTCAGATCGGGGTTTTATGTAAATCTGGAAGTCATAATTAGTTCTACTTATTCTCATACCCACATGAAACCGTGCTAAAAGTGGGCATCCCCGGCAAATGTGAAAGAGCTAATGTGGTGATTGGTGCCCAGCCACCCAAACAAATATTGAGTTGCCCACCCACTTGTTTGAACAAGTAGGCCCTCCATTTACTCAGGAATCCAAACAGCAAATTGATAGAAAATCCGAATTCTGAAACAAGTACATAAAAATAAAAAATAAAAAATAAAATAAAATCTTGTCGTGGCACAATCCATACAAGTTAGTGCTATAACTCCTGTCAATGAAGAAGATAGTATGGAGAGGAAAAGAAAAGGTACTGTTCCAGCTGAAATTAAGTAAAAGGAACAGTTGCGCAAAAGAAAGATACTACTATATATATATATATATATAGATGTAACGTATGCATCAAGTTAGCTACAATAGATTGGTAGACTACATTCCAACCACCTGTGCATGATGAGTACATGGCATCACTTTGCTAATTTTTAACAAAATTAAGGAACAGATCATTCACTCACGTCCTGGCGACTCTCCCTGCACCAAGAAACAAGGCTATTGACATGAGGTAGAAGTGAACTTGACAATGGCACAACACCCTTTTCCATCTCAATTTTCTCATCACTTGAGCTGGAAGTCATAAGCATAAAACGATCCGTCTTCGTCCCTCTTGAAAATCATATCTCCTTGAATTCTTAAGCTCAAAAGTGGAACCATATCCAATACACAACCCATTGTGATACTATGTTGCTTTGTCCAAGATTCACCCAACCCCTTCAAGATCCAAATGTCGATTTGGTTCGCTTCTCCATGAGTGACAAAACTTAAGAAACCGCCTGTCTCAACAATCCGATCATGAGTTCTACCACTTTTTGGGAGTGGTATTGTATGAAACTTTTCCTTGTCCACCTCCATAGACACTATGTAATCACTATGATCAATATGAGGAACCCAGTGCAAAGCTCCAATTGCTGAAACAGGCATGTAACCAAACCAACTAAAGAGTCCAAAAGAAGGTCCATTCACCTCTCTCCATAATCTTGTACCAAGAATTAAGATCTCACAACTGAGAAACCCCAACTCATCTCGAAATAGGTGAGCCACTTTATATTCACCAGTAACATTGCTTAATGCAAAGCCATAAGATTCTTTATGAGGAGGATATAAAGTACCCAGAGGAAGTGCAATCAACTTCCTAGTCACAGGATTCATTACTATTAGTCCTCCTTTCTTCAGTTTGTTATCAAGCAAGATTAGACCATTGCAAGTAGCCCTGATATTTCCCAAGCAACTTGCATTATATTCAACAATTTTGCTTCTTCCACCATTAATTTCCAAGTATTGGATATAAGACTTCAAAGAGGGGTCCATGATTGGCAGCCCAAAAACAGGGACACGTTCTGTCTGAAGAAATTTTGCTTCAACAGAAATGGTATTTGGTTTCTCTTGTAAGATTGATGCTGAAGGAAAAGCATACAATCCTTCTCTTTTAATTGATGATAGAAAGATCAAAACAGTTTCAGACCGACGTAGATGGGCATCAACAAATAGGGGGCTATTAACTATGGTATGCCATGGCTTACAAACAAACCTTGACCTTTGAACAGAGTCAAGAGGTAGTCGAACGAGAATGTTTGAGATGCAATCTTTAGGAAGGTAGGGGACTAGAGCCTCTTTTGCTTCTTTTTCTCTTCCATGGACGATGCTCTCTCCTCCACTAATCTTAATAAGCTTGCAATCTTGTTGCCCATTGGTTTGGCCATCGGGCCTTCAATGGATGGGCAAAACATGAGAAAAAAAATAGGGATGGGGGTTGGGGGGACATACACTATCAGTACCTTAACCTTCCAGGAAAAAAGATTAAATACAGGAAGAAAAAAAATTACAATATTTACGCAATGAAGAGTGTATTAACAAGACATCTATGCATGATAATGCCATTTTAAATTCCAAATTTCAGAGATTAAACAATAATGTATCACAAAGAAGGAAAGAATAACCCAATTAGGACTTGGAAAACTAAAAGGAAAAGAAAATTATATTATTAGTATCAGAAGTACCCAGATGTTAATGAAAATAAATCAACGCCATATCTTGCACATTTATTGCTTCCTCTACTAAGTTAACTTTGAATTAAATGGAGTCTCATTTTAGTAGACATAAGTTTATATTTGAATTTATTTCCATGTATCCTTCTTTGAATATATTTGAATTTATTTCCATGTATCCTTCTTTGAACTAATTTACAAATATATCTAAATAAAAATAAATCAAGGAAGCAACAGCGGAAACTACTATCTTGTTTTTGCGGTATATACCCTGTCACAAAATATAACATGTAAGCAAATATGTACAAGAAAAATGTTGAAGCCTATACAAGCTTGAAATCAACTGACAACTTCAAAATTTTCATTTTATAAAGCGTTTTCATTTTCTGATTGGTCGCTAACACTATGAGCTAATCTATAGAAAAATTAAACAGGACCTACTGTATTCGTTTCCATATGTCAATGCAAGATATTTATAAGGCATTGAGAACAATAATACCACATATAGCGTAATCAGGAAGTTGGATATGGTTGTCATAAATAGCAACAGTAAGAAGTCACATGATAAAATACCTTTTTTTTTGGGCAAGTACATGATAAAAGCACCAATGCCAGAATATTTTAGTAAACTTGGTAGAATAAAAGCTGTAAGAGTATGTGGAAGATTGCCAAAAAATAAGGTAAGTTTATTTTATTATTACATTGATTATAAAAATTAATAATAGATAGATATGGAATAATTAATTTAATCTTTTTTCATAATAGATTTTACTAAATGAAAGGGCATACCATAGTAAAATGGAAGTATACAAGAGGAAAGTTAGAAAATAAAATAATTGAAAATTAAGACCAAAAGTTACACAAAACTCCAAAAGTAAAAGTGATGATCAACTGCTTATCACTATCAACTTGTCAACCAGAAAACTCAAAACACCATTTTTATTTTATCAATGAGAGTTCGATCCCTTTAAATGTCTCAACATTCTTGAATTGCATCATTGTAATTTTAATAGATGAATTGACTTATCAAAAAAAATTTAATAGATGAATTACTGAATGAGTAATGCTACACACTCCTTAACATCACTTTTAAAATCATTATTGGATTTGTAATGGATCACTATTGAATTTTGATCAAATGGTATCATGTCAGGGAGTGTGGAATCAGGAGTGCATGTAACATTACTCTAACTTAATTATGGACCTAATAATTTATTTTTACTCTAGGATTAATTTTGGCAATCATAAGCAATAAATTTCAGACTTGTTAGTTAAGCAAAACTTTGAACTGAAGTCCAATCTTTATACTCTAGAAGTCACCCAAAAAGATTTCTTTAATTATGAACCTCTGGTAGATTTTGGTCAACCAACTTTGTCTAACAAAAAAAAAAAAAAAAAATTGCATTTATCTAAACAGTCTTTGTCACAGTTTGAGATCTGCTGCAAAAAGATTGCCAAAAGTTTTACCTAATAGTAGGTGAATTCAAAATTATGAACATCATGGACTCTGTGGTAGAATGATCACATTCTATGATAGGGATCTTCAAATGGCATCATATTGTGGTAAGGTGCAACAATTACACAATATTGGAAATCCCAGTGGCTATGGTAGCAAAAAGTCTGACTGGAACACAATGATAGCTTTAGAGAGAATGAAAGGAAAGCAAAAGAAGTCAACCAAAGTTTGGGATATTTTAAACATTCAATTCCTTCTTTTTTTTCCTTGGAACTATCAAAGAATTTTCTGGCAAACAAAATGCAGGTAGCATATACCAAATTAGAACAATTCAGTCAGACTGCTGTACAGCTATTATTACATGAGATTTAGCATGCTTCAGGCAACAAGGATACCTTACCTTTTTTTGTTTCTTTGTGACAAATACTCATTGAGGGATTCGCAATATTCATTTAGGATGAATAAACCTCAAGGGACACCCAATTTGGCGTTGTTTTGTGAAGCCTCTCCCCTGCGCCAACCAAAACAGGAAAAACAAAATACATGTATCAGATAAGGAAAGATCAAATCTTACGTGGACTTCTGCATAAGATGTGTACAGGGGTGCGTACAAGTATGGGATTTTCCTGGTTTACATTATTTTGAAAACCCATAGACATATCATTACCAATTCATAAGGAGACAAAAATGATATGGAACAAATAGAAACAAGAAGTAATACCAAAGGCTTCATTTGCAAGACTGCTTGCTAGTTGAAACTTCTTATATTGTAATAAATATTTCTGGTCTGCGAAACCAAAGGACAAACAAGTTCATTAAGGGGGAAAAGGACTGTTCATACATGTTCAGAAAGGTCTACCTAACAGGGAAATGAATGTTTGGGTAAAATTATGGGAATGATCTGTCGGGCGCAAATTACACTGGTCAACCATTGCCAAAGGGTGTCTGCTCCCAAGCCAACACTATCTCTTAAAATTCCCAATCATTCGGTCCATGAACCATATCATAAATGAGAAGCATGACTACAAAAGTAATCTCCCTATGAAAGCAGGTAGCATGGAACCTGATATTCTCAAAAATCCTTGGACATTCTTACCTTAAAGATCAATATGCAATGAACTCAACCCTCATAAAACCTATAACGGAAAACTACAATGCTCACATATTCCAGATTAGTTTTTTTAAATGAACTGTAACTTCGCACTTATCATAGTTGCAGCTATAACCTTTTCTGATAAGAATTGGGATGATAAGTCATAAACAACATTGAGTATTCCCAAAAAGAATTATGCTTCAGTCATTTGTCAAAGAAAATATCTACTTAAAAAATTTTCAACTTCAATCATTAGTCAAAGGGGTAAAGGTTTCATCATACAAGATTTCAATCTTGAGGCCAATGAGTTGATCGTAACCAAAACTCAATCGCAGCCTCAATCAAAAGGTGGCAGATCCCATCCGTATGCCCAAAGATTAGCCATAATCCAGAAAGGGGCAGGATAAAGGAATGCACGGCTTAAAGATGCATTAATAGGGTAAACAGAAAGTACTTTGATCTGAATTGCTGGACTCATTCTCACAAGTAAGTTATGATGCCCCTTTGGAATTTAAAAAATCTGAAACAACCGCCAATTAGTAATTCCTTTGTAGCAAGGTGGAGGGCGAGGTGGTGGGTTCAAGTCCCACCAGTCCATAACTTACTAATAAAAACAATTGAACTAACCACGAATTATAACCATTTTGTGCAGAGAGACAGGTTTTATGAAAATCAAACCTTTTTCCATTCATCCTTCAATGTTGATGCACATTTCTTATGTCCGTACACTATTTTCACATTCACTAAGCAATTCTGAGATGACCCATAAAAGAATTTTCCCTCCCCAGTGACTTGAACTTTGTCCGGTACTTAACACAAGACAGGGTTCCTTCATTTCTTTGAATCAACTTTGTCTTCTTTTACTTTAAAAAAAAAAAAAAAGTGTCATCTTTTACATCAAAAAACGCCTACCATTTCCTTGGTGCAAAAATTCAACGGAAACTAGCGCCAAAGAAATAATATGGCACGTAAAAGAATCGAAGAAATTGAACAGCCTCTCCTTGATAACAAAACTCCCTTCCGAATATCATACGAAATTCCCTACAACAAATAACATGTTCACACACACCCATCTATTTAGGAGGAAAAAACGAAGACCCCCCTGATGCTAACTATGAAATCTAGTTTAAACCCGCAAGACAGTGCAAATTAAAACACCCGAAACAATTGTCTAATCGAAGAATAGGAGGATGTTCATGCTTTACCTGATGCTGTGTCCTGCAGCCTTCTTTGCCTCTACTTCTGAGACTTTGCAATGAAACAAAACCAGAGAGCTCCGCACTTCTCTCAAGGTGATCGGTCCAACAACACTATCATATGTATTGTTGGTGGCGATATATTTCATGCGAAAATGGACAGAAGAAGAGTATCATTCGTTGACCTTGGCTTGACCCCTGTGTCGCTTCCCCTGCACAAGAACTTCGGCTTAAAGGTGCTGGACACTGGACAGTGGACACCATCATTTCATTTTCAATTTGAGCTTGCGGACGTCTTAGGCCCAATTGAGTTTATCCAAGGCCCATTTGTTTTATTTTAGATAGTTTTCACCAAATTGGAGCAGAAGAAAATTCATTATTTATTTTAAAAAATGATCAGATTCTCAGTTACAAATGCATGTGAAAACTTTTCAGTTCCAGTGTATTAAATTAGTAAAATCACTTGCAATGTGAATTTATGTCAATTTAAGTTGAACCTAGTAAGAAAGAAAGCTTTATCTTCAAGATCTTTTACAATTAGAGCTATTTCTTTTCCTTGAGTACTCAACTTCGGATCAATATTCCTTGCAATGACTTGCCTCTTGCAACCAAGCGGATAATCGTGACAGGTTTCTAATGGAATTCACCAATTAATGTAAGTATTTACCTTGCTTGCACATTAGTTTGGGCAAAGAGACTCATCGAAGCCTCTCGCAATTACAATTCTTGGTATTTCTTCCTCAGCTTTTAAAAATTTAGAAGAATAATTTGTTTAGAATAACCCTATATACTACATAAACATCTTGTGAAGCTGTTATTGTTGGGGGCAAACTTTTGACATCAACTTTATAAAATTAAAGGGTAATTATCATTTTCCCTATGAACTATCATTCGATTACCATATACTTTCATCAGTTACCAATTTTACATTACGACCCTATTAAACTATCATTTCGTTACCAAACCCTTCCTTCCATCAATCAAACTCATTAAGTCGGACGATCAACCCATCATGTGCACATCACATGCCTTGAATTTGTATACTTTTTTTTTTTTTGTAATTATCATTTTCTCCCCATGAACTATCACTTGATTACCATATTCATTTATCAACTACCAACTTTACTCGCACGTGATGGTTAACCGTTCAATTTAACGACCTTGACTAATGGAAGAGGTTTTGATAACGAAATGATAGTTTAATTGGGTCATAATGCAAAGTTGGTAATTGATGATAGTATATGGTAATTGATTTGGTTTTTGGGAGAAAGAATAATTACCCCTAAAATTAAAACACAAAAAAAAAAAATTAAAAATTAAAAAATTAAAACATAAATATCTGTGATTTTTACTTGCTTGTGCACTTCAGAGTATGTATACACATGCAATTAGTGATATTACGATACGATAAAATGGGATGTTAGCTTAGATACTATAATTGATGTAGATTGATATTAAAAAATTAAAAAAATAAATTAGTTTGGTACGGAAAAGTGAAAAATTTTGTTTTGTAATAATTTTTTTTATGTAAATAATAATAAAAAGTGGATGATATAACATAAAAAGTAAAAAAGTTAGAATTTTTTTTTTAATTTTTTTTTTAAAAAAATGGTGATAAATAGTAAGAAAGGAGACGTCAACCCCTTACCAAACAAAGCGAGGGGGTTCAACTCGCATAGGTGCCAAGCAACTCGAATTTTAATGGAACCTAGATCTTCTCCATTTCAAATGAAATTGAAGGGACACATTTAGTTAAAATAAGAGGACATTTTTGTCCAAACATTTGTTTTGGACAGCATTTGGACAAAAATGCACTCCTTTTTTTTTTTTTTTTTTTTGGGTTAAATACAAAATAGGTACCTATGGTTTGCACAAAAATCAAATAGGCACTTGAGTTTTCAAAAGTATCACAAATGATACTTGTAGTTCGCAAAAAAACTCACTTAGTACTTCTGTTAACATTCCGTTAGATTTTTTAACAGAATGTCACATTACCCTTACACGTGAGCACCACATGACATGGTACCTAGGTTTTTTAGTGCCACGTCATTTATTTATTAAAAAAAACCCGAACTTAAAAAATTGAAAGAAAAAAAAAAGGACTAGGGTGACTAGTCTTCTAAGGGTGGTTCGAGGCCCAAGGGGGTGGCCCTAACGGAAAGCATGTGCATCGTCGATTGGGTCTCCAAGGGTCTTCCATAGCAAGGCCTGGCTATAGATCGAGAGAGAGGCTAATCCTAAAGTGGCCTCCATGAAATTTAGTTAAGATCAGATGAGTGATGAGGATTATTGGATGATGATGATCAAAGGTTCGCGATGTGGTTGTGCGGTGTCATTGGGTGCATCAATGGTGATCTCGCTTTGGGCTTGGGATTGTTTCTGATCATCCATTTGGGATGGTAGATTGTGGTGCTTGGCCAAGGGGTGGTTCGGCCACCACTAGACGGCCGAATTGTGGTGGCTGAACCAACCCTAGCAAAATGGGGTTGTCGACCATCCTTGTCATTTCTTTTTCTTTTCTTTTTTTTTTCTTTTTTTTATTAATAATATATATGATATATGACACCGTACCACATTACGTGGCACTCACGTAAGAATGACGTGGCATTTCGTTAAAAAATCTAACAGAATGTTAATGGAGGTATCAAGTGAATTTTTTTGCAAATCACATGTATAATTTGCAATATTTTTGAAAACTCAAGTGCTTATTTGATTTTGGTGCAAACCACATGTACCTATTTTGTATTTAACCCTTTTTTTTTTTTACATGTCCACACAAGAGGAGGATGAGGGATTCAAACTAATGACTTCTACTTCATGAAGCATAGTCCCAACTGATTGAACTACCTCTTGAGAACAAAAATGCACTCTTATTTTAACTAGATGGAGGATCCAAATGCTCTCCAAAACAAATGTTTTGGACAAAAATGCCCTCTTATTTTAACTAAATGGTGGATCCTTCTCCATCTTACTCAGGAGAGGTGTTGTTGTTCAATCATGGCAGAAATGAGGGGTTTTTTGCTACTAATAAGAAGTTGTCACCTAACCCAATCTTATCAAATTTAAGTTTACAAAATAAACACAAATACACTTGATTATTGATTTGAAATATTAATAAATTGTTTTTTTTTTTTTGAACAAAAAAAAAATGGAAGGCTCTAGGAAGGAGGAGCAACCACCTAGCCGGCCACCCCCAGTAGCCATGGGGTGGCCGCATGGGCTCTGAAGCTAGCATCCACACCCGCACCCTCGTCAACCAGATCATCGATCTCCTTGATCCATTAGCGATTGGTCTTCCTCCTCATCCCACTCCCTGTTCCAACTCAAATTGGGTCTGGCTACTTGATCCTCCACAAGTCGTTAGTCGGAAACATGGGGCCTCCCGACGGCAGTGGTGATGGGACTTCCGATGGCCGCGTTTTGTTGGTGGCTGTGGTGTGAAATTTGGGATATTGAGGTAGAGAAGATTAAGAGATATGGAGAAACAGTAAAAGATAAAGAGAGAAAGAGAGAAAACGTTGGAGGCAAAGAAGTTTTAAGAGAAAGGGAGAAGCAAAGAGAGAGATTTGGGCGTGAATTTAAGGGAGAGGAAGAAAAATAGTGACTAAGAGAGAAATATGGGGCTGGCAGCCACCCCACCATGGCCGACGGAGAGAGAGAGAGGAGAGAGGCAGCGGCGAATTTGGCGGCAGATGGCGGAGGGAGGGTGTGAGGAGGAGGCTAAAATCAATTGTTTTGTTCTCATTGTATTTTCTTGCTCCAAGCTGATTTAACATTCATTTATTGGTGGGCAGAAAACCCTCATTGTTTGCCATGATCGAATTGAAGTTATTCCCCTAAGAGCATCCACATTAAACTATGCAAAAATTAGTTAAATTTAACTTTTAAAGTGTACATTTTAGATATAGCTCAAATATCAAACTCTTTAAATATTTTGTTATTTTTACCAAATATTATTTTTTTATTGTAAAACCAAATTACTTTAACTATCATGAACTCACTTTCATGCTCACATACATTGAATTATTTTTTGTGGACAATTGCATCTTTAATTTAATAGATTTCATTGATGAATGCATTTAATTTATTAGAAAAAAAAACCAATGGACGTTAGTTAATGCAGTTTTGTATTTGAGAAAAAGAGTGACAAAAAAACATGGAAGGGGAAAAAAAGTAAAAAATGAGGGGATGAAACTTTACAGGGAAAAAAATTGAAAAAGAGAAAAAGAAAAATGAAAAGTGGTGCTAGAATGTAATAAAATAATATGATAATATTTTAACATTTTCTTTTAATTTTTTTAATTTTTAAAGAGAAGGTTTGATAAATGTTATATTTAACATTTGATAAAGAGTATGACGTGGAAGATCTTTGTAAATTTTGTTAAAATTTTAAAAAAATATTAGATATAAGGAGGTCGATGCGGATGGTTTTAATCAGATACGCATCTCAACATCCTTTCAACGTCAGTCACTCGCCGTGGATGGTCGATAGAATCTTATATAAAGGCGAAAATGTGAAGTACCCAAAATATGTTGGTGATAGGTGGACTGATTCTACGGAGTTTGGCTTCTTCTCGTATAAAAGGCACTCGGCTTCTTCACAGGTGAGTACCAATCTTACTTTCTTAGGTCTCTGTGAGTATCAATCTTTGTTTCTTTTTGGGTTTTTAGATTTATGGTAGCCTGGTAGGATCCCTGGGATTCCATCAAGAGATATTAGAAAATGAACCAAAAAATAAAAAGAAAGAGAAGGGAATGATCTCTTCGAGGGCAAGTAATGGGAGACAGTTAGGATCGTAACAATTTATTTGTTTATTTGGATGATATGTCTACTGATGGGGTTGAATACCTGGGTTGTAGCTGTTTGAATTACTGTATGTGCATTCTGATGGGGTTAGCCAAAAATAGCCAGCAGGAATGCTAAAATGATAGCCTTTCGATAAAGAAAAAAATAAAGTGACGTTTGAGAAGTTTGAAAAAAATAAAAGGGGTTTCTAAAGTAGAAAATGAGATATTTTTAACAAAAATGAAAAGAAAATTTGCTGATGTAAATGTATCCCATATTTTTGAAGTTTGCTTGCTAGAGACCTCGCATATATGTCGGACTCTGACACTCATGCTGGTGGTCTTGTTGTAGAGGGGGCCACATTTGTACAACTCTTCCATGAGTATTTTCTAGGCTGTGTTTATGATATTATAATTTTGATGCATTTGCTATTTTAATTTTGTTAAGTGAACTGTGATATCCACGGGATAAGGAACCATTGCCAGGTGGAGTCAACGGAGTGTAAGGCATGGTGCTTTACTTTTAATGTGGAGTTGTGTCTTTTGCTTCTCTCTTTCTTATCACCATTGGATCTTTAAGACTAGAAACTGATATTTCATAGGACTTCAATATGTAATTTTCCATTGTTTTACCAGCTCTTCGAATGGCTCTTTCTTTTTTCTAATTTTAAGGTTTTCAGAACAGATTGTCGAACATGGGTGAGATTACGGGCGGGAATAGTGAAAATAAAGTCACCCGTGTTCTTTTTTGTGGGCCGGATTTTCCTGCTTCTCATAATTACACAAAAGAATATCTGCAAAAGCAACCCTTCATCCAGGTACTTCTCTTTGTTGCATTTGTTTGTTCCATCTTTGATATGTGCCTGACATTCTCTTCATTAGATTTTTGTTGAACAAAATGAATCTGTGAATATTAGTAGGATCCCTTTTTTTCAAAAAATTTTGTTGAACAAAATTTGTGATGAAGAGAGTTTCATCTTAGGTGTAATCATGTTTCTAAGAGATATGTGTTGCTTTTATGAGAGAGTCAATTTTCGGAGAAGGGGTTAAGTAGGTTGCTTTCATAAAAGTAAATCATAAAACAATCATTTGAAAAGTGAAACAAGTAAAGAAATCAAGCATGCTTATGCTGTACATGATGTCAAAATCTTATGTATAATGGTTTGGTGATCATGCCTGTTTGTTGATTTTAGCAGATTTGAGATTGTAGGATGGTAAATTTTTATGTTAGGAGCTTAATTAGTTCAATAAATTTGTCATATCTACTTCTAAGCTTTATAAAACCACAAGCATGGTGCATTGATTGTGGTAGATTATGACTGATGCTTACTTATCAAAAAAAGGGAAAAGAAAGATTATGATTGATGTTTAAGTAAGGAGATGAACTTAGAGCATCTTCAACAAGGTTTGGTAAAATACCTAACCAAAAGTGCAATTCTCTACTTTAGCTACTCACTTTCAATATACACTCCAATAAATTCTCTATTCTCTTATCTACTTTCTTTAATATTATTTCTCGTTCTTTTTTTATTCTCCCAAAAATCATGGGCAAGAAAATGAACCAAAAGAGGCCCTAACATGACCATCATCCTTCAATGTTCAATCTCACCCCACCGCACCAAAAAAAATCATCCCTCTCTCCAACACAAACACCAACACCTACACCGCCCTTTCCCCACCAGAAACCTAATTCTTGGAGTGCCAAGAACTCCTTGGCCACACTCAACAGCCCCAACTCACTAGTGCCTATCATCGCAAGCTTGAGCAGATTGGAGCAGCCAATCACCAACACTTTAGCCCTTTATCAACAACCTCCACGGGCAACAAGCTATCCTCGCACACCTTCCAGGTCTTGGAAAACCAGATCCGATATGCACCAAACGACCTTGTGGCTCAGAAGAATCCTGGAATTTCGATGCAAAAGAATAACACCCAGAAACCAAATCAATGTGGGTGAGATTGGGGAAAGCAGAAAGCAGGCAACCCAAGTGGAGAAAGTTCCAAGTTTCTCTGCTGAGAACGACATCGTCTTTCTCTCACATTTTCATCCGAATATGCATCTGCAATTGAACTCTGTGTGTGCGCGTGTGTGTGTACGCCTTCCTCGGCTATGCCCTCAAGTTCTTCCACTGGTCTGGCCACCAACTCAACCACAGCCACAACTCCTATGCCTTGAACCTCATCATGGACCTGTTGGAAGGGTGGGAGAAGGAAGAGAAACAATAAAATAACCAAAAAGGGTTGGTGAAAATGAATAAAATATTTGAGCATTTTGCTACAGTGATTGCCCTAAGCAAAAAATGTGTTTTACATAAGCTGGAGATAATTTGCTGGAGGTGAAGAAAGGGTGTTTTAGACCATCTGTTGGAGATGCTCTTATTTGTTGTAATAGAACCATTGTATCATCAACGTTTGATGTGTATTTGATGTGAACATTCAACAATTTTTCAAGTACAGTTATTTTTTTAATCACTTCTCAAGTTTTTTTGGAGGACTTACAATGTGTGAATATTTTATACTTCCAAGCAGGAATACATGTGTGACTTACCCACGAAATAAAGGTTGGGAGGGAGGGGGTTGTTACTAGACAGTCTCACTTGTTTCTCTTGACACTTTTTCACTTAATATTAGACAAAGGATAACAACTAAAGTTGGTATTACCTATCAAAAAAAAAAAAAAAAAAAACTAAAGTTGGTATTAGCAAATATACACAATCATGGACTGATTGACATTGTATTAGCATCTCAATTTTAATTAACTCTCGGCTTCCCATGGTGTCAATTAATGAATTTCTTGTCTTCTTTTAATCAACTGAATCATTAAGAAAATAGTATATAGAGTTTATATTTATTTTGAATTTTATAAAATGACCTTAGATTGCCGCTCCTAAACAGCTATTCAGCAGTTCTTTTTCAAATGTTGTTGTAGGTTGATGATGTTCCCTTGGATGATGTGCCTAATTCTATAGCAAAGTATCACATGTGCATTGTGAAAAAAATGAAGCTAGACTCAAATATTATCTCTCGTGCATCTGAAATGAAGCTTATAATGCAGTTTGGTGTTGGTCTGGAAGGTAATTGTAATTTCTGTTATTCACCTCACTTAACATATTCATTTATGTTCATTTTAATAATTTGATTGTATTACCGTAATCAAGGTGTTGATATTGATGCTGCTACGAGGTATGGAATCAAAGTTGCTAGGATTCCAGGTGACAACACTGGAAATGCAGCATCGTGTGCAGAACTATCTATATATCTGATTCTGGGTCTTCTTCGAAAGCAAGTATGTTAGTTTAAATCTACTCTAGAAATATTACAATTTTTTTTTCTCATAATGCTACCCATTTGATATGTGCATGGCATGTAAGCATAGTGTGGGTCTCACTTTTTTTTAGTGCAATAAAATATTAAATGACAAACAACACATAAAATAAAATAGAAGTATATATATTGGATACAAAAATAAACCCTTGTATGTAAAAATTGTCAAATTTTTATTAATTCCTCTAGTTGCATATGGATTGGACGATTTAAAATCAAGAGATTTGAAGAAAAATTGCTAGTATCAATTTTTTTTATTTTTTGAAAAGTCAATAGAATTAAAAAGCGCAGAGGGGTGCAACTCTTGGTACACTGGAAGTATACAAAGGGAGATTAAGGGGAAGGGGAGAAGAAAGAGAGAAAGAAAAACTAATCACTCATGGGGCCAGCCACCCCACAGTTCAAGTGAAAAGTGTACAAAAGAACAAGTGGAGAAGTTCCTCATGAGACCTCGACTTGTCCTCAAAACACCTATTATTACGCTCCCTCCAGATACACCACATAATGCAATGGGAACCATTTTCCAAACAACCGCACTTCTCGAACGGCCACCCGTCCACCAGCTGGCATACAAATCTCTGACAGTGCTAGGCATCACCTAGCAAAGGCCAAACCTGGAGAAGAAAGCATCCCACAAAGCCCTCGCAGCCCCAAAATGAAGAAGAAGACGATCAATCGACTCCCCATCCGACTCACATAGCCAACATCTGTTCACTACCACCATCCCCCTCCTTCTCAAGTTATCCAAGGTGAGAATCTTACCCCGAGCGGCTGTCCATGCAAAAAACGCCACTCTCGGAGGAGCCTTTGTTCTCCAAATGCTCTTCCAAGGAAAGGAAATGGACCCGTGGGCGAGGGCTCAATAGAAGGACTTTACCTCGAAACCCCCTTTGCGCGAAGGCACCACCACAACTTATCTTCCCCATCCTCTCTCATCTTGCAAGAGTATAAGCACTGATAAAAAGAAGCCAACACCTCCACCTCCCAGTCATGAATCAACCGTATAAGCTGGATGTTCCATTGGATAGCACCATTAGATCTCTCCACATTGTTTGCAATGGACACTTCCTTGAACCCGGCAATGTTGAATAGTCCAGGGAACGCCACTTTGAGTGGTCTATCCCCACACCAAACATCCTTCCAAAAACGAATCCTATAACCCTCCCCCGGATCAAATCAAATGTGTCTCTTGAAAGTTTGCCACCCCATACAAATATATTTCCAGAGACCCACTCCATGAGAACCTGAAATAGCTCTGGTGTGCCTACCTCCCCCAACCGACCCATGCTTGGCTACCAAAACCGACCTCCACCATGCCCTTTCCTCATGTGCAAAACGCTAAAGCCATTTGCCCAAGAGAACTTGATTGAACCTCCTTATGTTCCGAAGCCCTAACCCACCCTCATCAATAGGAGAGCACACTTTTGCCCATTCAACCAAGTGAAATTTGGCCTCATTATTCATTCCCCCAAAGGAAGTCCGTTGAATCTTCTTAATACGCTTAGCCACATGAGCTGGAATAGGAAATAAAGACAACATATAAGTAGGCAAATTTGATAGAGTGCTTTTGATCAAGGTGACCCTAGCCCCCTTGGAGAGATACAACCGTTTCTAAGGAGCCAACCGTCTCGACATCAAATCCTCCAAATCCGGCCACATTGCTTTACGCTTAAAAGAAGCCCCTAGTGGAAGGCCCAAATACTTCAATGGCAGATCACCTATTCCACACCCCAACACATTGGCTAACTGATCCACCTCACCCCGCAAGACAACCGTAACCAAAGCGGACTTTGACAAATTTACCTTGAGCCCTATGACCTTTGACAAATTTGCTAGTATCATTTCTTGATATGAATTGTATCAACTCGTGATAGATTTGAGCTTTGAGAGTTTTGCTCCAACGAAAACACTTGTGTTATGAAATTGAAATATCTAATTGAAGAAAATACCCTACTGGATGGTATCTTCCAATGGGGTATTTTATGGAAGATGTATTGTCCCTTATTGTTCCTTTGAATAAAGAGGAGTATAAGAAATAAAAATGATAGATAAATTATTGAATAATTGTTTGTACAACTCATTTTTGTATTACAAGATGAACTTAATTGATGCTAATATCATTTGACAAAAGACAAAAGATGAGGAAAAGATGACGACCTACTCTTATTTTGGTTCTTAGAGAGAGGGAGGAGGGAGGTAGGCAGGGAGAGAAGATTAACTAGGCTCAGTTTGGCACTGAGAAAGGGAGCAGTTGTGGGTTCTAATACCAATTTGATGTAGGACTAAGATCTATGGCAGGCTCTGCTACCAAAATTTATGCGGGTGTTTAGAAATTCAGCACTAGATTAGATTCCTTGATAGGTTCTTGATGGTTTCTTGGGTGGGATTTGACGTTAAAGAATTTTAGGAACAATTTTATAGGAAAAAGGTTGAATCTTGATGGAATTTGGTGGCTGTTTGGTATTAAAAAAATGAGTTAAAAGATAAATAAAAAAGACAGCCTAGGCAATGATACCTAGGTTTCCTAAGCAATCACAGAAAACTGCTGAAATTTTATTGAATTATACTCTTCTCTGAATTTTGAAAGATTTCATATGGCTTTTGTATAGGTTATTGTCAATCCTTTTCATACCAAGATTAGGACTCATAAATAACAAAGCGAAGTTAATAAAAACTTCTAAATCAAGTGAAACTACTAAAACAAAGTGGAAAATGACTCCAAAACTTAACAGAAGAGTCAATGGACCTATGGCACAACCATTCCAATAACATCTAGGAATTACCAGAGTGTGCTTACTTTAATAAAACTCAATTAAATTGAAACAGCAGCAATCTAACCTAAAGAAACTTAGTACTAATACTCAATAGCAGCTAGAGTAGCCTATGAAGGGTGTCAATTAGGCCCCATATGGTAGCTAAATCATATTTTCTAATTACTTTTGATCTTGATTTTCAAAAAAATTGATGGCTGCATCAGAGAGGAGGTTTTTCCAAAATGTTTAGTAGAATTTTCTCCTCACTATATGAATGAAACCATTTTAACAGGAAGATATTGGAAACTCTTTCTGATCAGGTTTTGATGAGTGCTGTGAGGATTTTATTCAACAAGTAAAATTTGAGGCTAGATGTGATGTGGGGTCCCCAATCAAATTACCTAAAGGTTGACATAACTTTTGGCTGTATTGTTTGTTGGGCTGGTCCCTAAGTCTGGTTTTGCTCTGTGTTTCTCTTCCAACCCATTGTCTGAATTTCGGGTATTTTCATTTTCTTCAATAATTTGTGTTATTGTTGCAGAATGAGATGCAAATTGCTGTAAAGCAGAGAAAGGTTGGAGAACCACTTGGTGAAACACTACTTGGAAAAACAGTGAGTCACAATTTTCTTGATTTTCTTTCACAATTTTCCTGTGAACAAAGCATTGTGGTTACTTGCTTCTTTTAGGCAATTATCCTCTTCATTCTTCAACCATCGAGTTAATTGCATGCCTTTAAAGTTTTAAATTTTCGTCCCTGCAATTCTGTTTCTTAGTAAAGCATATTGCATTTCAGAGAAGGAAGGAAAAAAAAAGAAAAGGAAATCCAGATACGACCTGAAGTAAACTGAAAGGACAGGATTCCATGAGTGTTCATTCAATTAGCTGTTGTTCTAGTAGAACCATTTTAGTGTTTTTCGATGTGGGGTTTCTCTATTAATAATGTTTAGCAACATAGATTCTTGAGTACTTCATTGATTTTGTAAATTAAATTATACTGCAAGAAGGATTCAGCTGTCCTTTTAAATATTTTTTCTATCATTATGATTAAAAACATCATAATTGTTTAATTTTTCTATATCGTGAAATTTTGACATGCATGTTCAATTTGATATTTGATTCTCACTTGCAAGGTGTATTGAGGATTAGATTTAGGCAAGCAAGATGAATGATGCTCCAGTTATGGTGCGTTATGAAGTCATTTCAGATAAATATGGTGCTCTTGTGAAACTCCAAAAGGTGCTCTTGGAACAAAGTTAGAGCTCACAAAGTTATTGAAAAATCATTGTATTCTGTCTCTTTTGGTCATTATACTTCTCTGGGTGAGAGTATCTCTGCATGAAGAAGAAACAAAGTTTGATATTTGTTTTTAATAAGCGAAGGCTACAAAGCCTCATACAGCTTGTGAGAGGATGTGGGTTAAGTTACTTCTGCAGGAGTTGCCTAATACATAAGTACAAGTTTGGTATAGATGTCTGTTGACAGGGAGTTAAGCAGTCATATTTTTGAACAAAATAGGAGTTGACAGTCTTAGAGAGAAATCCCATTATAAAGTTAGCTGAAAATATGATTCTCACAAAGTATTCTGAGAAAAAGAAAATCAGATTCATGGAAATTTTTAGTAAGCTGTACTTCTGTAATAGCAGTTCAACTCCTATTTCGGCAATAGCGTCAACAAGGTCTCTGTAATTTGTCCTGCAACCTGTATACAGAGCATTCAAGTTCAACTTACTAAATTAGGAATTATAGATTACTTATAAGTAACTAGGAATTCTACCTTTCAGTATTTCTTCTGTTATCTGCTTATTATCATCATCAACATTAATGGTACTTGTAAGTCTTTCCCTACACAAGTGTTGTAACCCAATTCTGATTACGAATTCCTTTTGTGTGCATTTGTGTTACGGTCACCATTATCACATACCTGACTAGGGATTTTAGGATAATGTTCTCTTTTCTCATACAGGTGTTCATTTTGGGGTTTGGAAATATTGGGATTGACTTGGCAAGGCGTTTGCGACCATTTGGTGTAAAAATTATTGCTACAAAACGAAGCTGGGCATCACATTCACACGATTCTTCCCAGTCTAATGGTGTGCAAGGACATAAGCTAGAGGAATAAAATTTATTGCTGAATAGAGAGCCTTACTCTTTTATGTTTTCTTGTATTTCTACAGGCGCTCCGGTTCAAAATTGTAGCACATATGATTTGGTTGATGAAAAAGGTGGTCATGAAGATATTCACGAGTTTGCAAGCAAAGCGGACATCATTGTTTGCTGCTTAAGTTTAAATAGTGAAACAGTAAGATTGCTTATGTTCTTAATCATTTCATTTCATATGCTTCTGCTGGGAATGATATTGTTTATGTTTTGCTAACTCCAGTACCAAGCACGGTTGTACTTGCCAGCAAGACAATTATTGTTCTTGTTATTATTGTTGTTTTTGTGAAAGTACATGCGAATATGGCTCTAAATGGCCCATTAACCTCCCTTCAATTATAAATTGCTATGTTTTGGATTGATATGGAATTTTAACTATATTTCCTTCTTTATTATGTTACTAATTTCTAGATTTAGAGAGAAAAAATCCCTCAATATGAAAGTTTATTTTAAAATTCTGGACATCTTCGAAGGATGTGTCTTACATTCTCACACATTCTGGAGTGACTTCAAACAACTAGTCAAAATATACATAGTTCTCTGCAGAAGTGTCCAATAATTTGCTTTCTAACCTACTTATATTTTATCTACTTCCAATTTCAGGTTGGCACTGTAAACAAGTCATTTATATCTTCCATGAGAAAGGTTTGTTTTTATGCACTAGTGATACATGTGAAACACATAATTTTAGTTTGCAATAATCTAAATTATATATTTTACAGTATCCAATCGACCAGCATTTTTGAGAAAGCCTAACGTGTATACAAGATGGAGCAGATCTTGACTATGAACTATACTTGGTGCATTTATATTGGCTAGTGATGATTGAATAGTTTCTGAAATTAGACATAGATTTTCCTTCATCTTATTGATATTTTAATATAGCAATTGCCTAGTATTTCAAAATGATTCCAAACTATCATATGTAAAAATATTTATGTTCGGAAAGTTAGCATTACAAATATACTTATTTCATTTGCATTTGCTAATTCAGGGTGCCCTTTTAGTAAATATATCTCGAGGGGGTCTTCTGGACTATGAGGCTGTTCTTTATCACCTCGAGTCTGGCCACTTAGGAGGCTTGGGCATTGATGTTGCTTGGACTGAGCCATTTGATCCTGATGATCCAATTTTGAAGTTCAAGAATGTTCTAATCACACCTCACATTGGTGGAGTTACAGAACATTCTTACAGATCCATGGCTAAGGTATGCACCTTATTAACTCTCCTGGATCACCTGCTTAGATTGTGGGTAACAATGTTATTTCTATCGAAAAAAAAAAAAAAAATAGAGAGAGAGAAGACAAGCATAAGGCACCATAGGTACACCGGAAGTATACATGCAAAAACGTCCAACTAAAAGGAGAAAAAAGAACAATGAAATCATAATAACTAATCACCAAAGGAGAAACAAAAGTTGTTGTCATGATATCTGTTTAATAATCCAAGCAGATAACCTATGTTTTGCTAATGACTCTGTCCTTTATGGTAGGTTGTTGGCGATGTTGCTCTTCAACTTCATGCAGATAGTCCTTTGACAGGTATAGAATTTGTCAACTGATTAAGAGAAGTGTTTGATCGTGCGGCTATTCTTGGGGGAGGGGTTTGATGGGATTTCTTTCTAAGGTTTAATTGAATGGAGTTGTATAAGTGATTAGATGATAAAGAAACCTCCCAAACTGAATGACAAAAACCATCTTCGATAAAAGTCATTTCATTTTTTGGGATTTAAGGATATATTATCTACATAAATTGTTACTGCCATGTAGGAGTGAGCAACGGGCGGGTTAAAACAGCCTGCTTGCTCAAATCCGCCTGCCTGTATTGACAATGGGCAGATGTTTTTTCCCATTACCCCGAGCATGCGGTAATGGATACCAGATATTGGGTTGCTTTTGGGTGTGCAGGGCGGATAATGCTCGCCCACTCGCATACCCAATATTATGCACATATTTTTTTTAGGGATAATTTCACTAACTCCTCTCAAAATTTAGTCACTTTTGTAAACATCCCCCTAACATTCAAAAACTCTCACTTACCCCCTTTGAACTTTCAAAAATTCTCACTTACCCCCAGCCGTACAAATTAGGGCACAATTTTTTAAAAAAAAGACCAAAATACCTCTGTTTTTTATTTTTAAAAAGAATAAAAAAAAATATCTAGAAGTTGGAATTTTATACAAAATCACTGTTTAAAATTCACTATTTAAAATGTTAACTTGCAAAATGTTTTTTTATTTTTTAAAAAAAATGAAAAACAGGGGTATTTTGGTCTTTTTTTAAAAAAAATTGTAATGGA
The DNA here is from genome assembly GCA_013348765.1 of Carpinus viminea. Taxonomy (NCBI): domain Eukaryota; kingdom Viridiplantae; phylum Streptophyta; class Magnoliopsida; order Fagales; family Betulaceae; genus Carpinus; species Carpinus viminea. The sequence continues at coordinate 16,562,158 of CP054670.1, read as the reverse complement.
TGGATGGTAAGTAATTTTAAAGTTCAAGGTAAGGAATTTTTGAATATTAGGGGTGTTTGCAAAAATGACTAAAGTTTGAGGGGTTAGTGAAATTATCCCTTTTTTTTACAAAGGCAAAGCATCTTACTTTCCCTTTCTCTCTCCCTTGCTCCTGAAACGCACACATCACACTCTAGAAAGTCCTTTCCCTCACTCTCTCATTCTATTTCTCTCATCATCATCTCTCATTCTCCCCTCTCAACATTGTCGAGGACTTCACAACTTTAAGATCTAGGAAAATGAAGAGCAAGATCTGACATTGAAAAATGCCTTTTGTGGTATCTAAGCATGAAAATGAATAATATAAATTTTGAAGACCGTGAGAAAACTTTAAAAGAGCTTTAGTCACTGTGTTTTTATACTTTGTATTTTTGGACATCAGTTCTTGTTTATCCATTAGTGATTAACTGTCATGATTTTCTTGATTTCTTTTCTTCTTCTAGTTAGGTATTCTCCCATTTATACTTTTTGCTTTAAAAAAAAAATCAGACTGTAAAAAATTTGCAATCTCATCCCTCTCGTTAGGGTTTAGGGTTGAATTAGACGGGTAAAGGGTGAAATGATCATGGTACCTTTCAAACTTTATGAATTTATGAAATTACCCTTCAATTATTATTACTATTTTTTTTTAAAAAAATAGATAGGTATTTTGAGAATTTCTCACACTTCCGTTAGGATTTAATAAAGGGGTGAGATTGTAAATTTCGTAAAGTTTGATACATAAATTAAAATTGGAAGTTTCTAAACTTTGAGTAAGAAAAATTGCAAAAACTATGGAAGTTCAAAAATATTAAGTGAATTTTTCCCTAACATGTATTACTCTAAAAATATCGTAAATTTTAAAATACTTTGATTAATTACTAGTAAAATTTGACTTCTAGAGTTCCCCGGCAAAAGCCAACCGGTGTGGTACAAATTGTATAATTCACCTTTATTTGTTGTTTTCCTGGAGGCTCTGGGGCCTCTGCAGACTGCAACGATGACCACTTGCAAAAATGATTGAAGGCTGGAAGCAGGTACGTGATTGCGCTGTAGAATTGTACGGACCGCCACCATTATTTTTCAAAATTCAATTTGGTGCAGTGTAGTGTGATCCTTCACGACATTTCGTACAACAATACTGATTTTTATTTTTGTTGTCGGGAGTCGTGTCAATTTTGAAAGATTAAAGAAAGTTTTTAATTAGGAAATGTTATTTAGTAGATTTATTATTAAAATGCTGTAACAATGAAAATGATTTGAATAATTCTTTATACAAAGCTCTTATTGTTTCAAAGGTTAACTTTTATTGTTAATATTGTCAAAGTAATAATTAAGTGATTAAATTCTTCATATCGATTTAAGTTTTTGAGACAATCAATAATTTAACATGATATTAAAACAAAAAAAATTAAGCTCACACATGAAGAAAAATAACTAGATAATAATTAAGTGATTAAATTGACATATTTTTATTGGTTTAAACTTTTAAAACAATTAGCAATTTAACAAATATTACAGTTTCCAATACTGATAGTGTTCCCATTCAACCGGTTAACTGGAAACACAATATCCATTATCCATTAAACAGACAGTTATGAGGCATATAAAATTCATTTATAGAGAGATGAAAATTTATATTCCCTTGCAAGGAGGCAGACAATTTTAGTGGGTATGGGTCAATAGGCTAAAAATAAATTACCATATAATTATTTTTTCCTCCTGTTGTGGGGTCATGACCTACACGGCCCACCCTCAGCTCCGTCACTGTCCCCTTGGCTCTGGAAAAAATTCTTTCTTTTAAATGATAAAATGTATATATATATATATATATATATATGGGGTTTGTTAGGGGTTTTTCTCCTAATATTCTCCTGACATTCTCCCAGTCTTACGTAGAACATGATTTAAGAAAAAATAAAATTATAGTACCGTTTTTTTGCTAACTGATTAATTTTTATGAGTTAATAGTTAGATTTTAATGCTTTTAAAACTTGTTTTTGGATTCAAAACTAAAACCTAAGGGTAGAAAGTTAATCCTTTAGGAATGGTATTACCCAAAATGGATTTAATCATCCTAAATTTGGTGCTAATGCCTCAAATTTGGTACTAATGCCTAAATAAACCGGTGGTAGATGTCATTACAATTTTATTTTTTCTTAAATCATGCTTACATAAATTGGGAAAGAGAAAACCTACGAAACCCCACATTTTCCTATATATATATATATATATATATCTATATTTCTAATTCATTTCCTTGCCCGAATGTTTTTACTCTAGTGGTGCTAACCGGGGATGGAGACAGACATAGGGACCAATAGGCAAAAAAGCAAAAAAATAAAAGTTTTACCTTGACTATTTTTTTTTTTTCTTAGGAATTGGGTGGGGAACAGGGGAAGGGCGCGAGGCCTAAACCGGCCCCCATTCCTCCATCCCTGGTGCTAACCTTTCTCTTGTACGTGCACTAAATCATAATTTTCAGTACTTACAAAAATTCTTATCCTCTCCTTGTACCATTTGTTGTAGTTTATAATTAAGGGAAATTTTTACAAAACTCTTATGAACTTTCACGTGTTCTAAAAGTATCATTAAAGTTCAAAAACTCTCAATTACGGATATTGAACTTTCAATTTATATCAATTATTTCATTCCGTTAGAATTTTCCGTAGAATTTAATCAAAATTCTTAAAATACTTCCAGTTTTTATTATAAAAATTAAAAAGTAAAAAGTTGTAAAGATTCATGGGTTTATTTTATTTATTTTTTTAATAAAAAAATGCACCTTTGAAATATTTTTGCAACATCTTTGCAATTTTTTTATAAAAAGGGTATTTTGGGCATTTTGATAAAAAAAATTAACGAAAAATCCTAACATAATTGGTAATTAAAAATAATTGAAAATTCGATATCTTTAATCGAAAGTTTTTAAACTTTGGATGTAGTGTTAAAACTAGTGAAAGTTCAGAAGAGTGTTGAATTTTAGGATTTTTGAGGATATTCACACCTAACCCTTGAGGGTAGCTTCGGCCACCCCTATGTCAGTTGGGGTGGCCAGCCAACCCATACTTTTTTTTAAAAAAAAAATAGATTTATTTTTTAAATTAAATTAATAAAAAATAATATTTTAATGAGATGAAACAGTGCATTTTAATTGGGACTAACAACTGTTAAAAATTTTTGACAATAGGAATTTTATTGTAATTTCGATTGATCCAGGGAGTAAATTGTCGAAGAAAAAAAAACTTAGGAATTAAAAAATTTTGGCGTGCTTACCCAAAGTGTTTTGATATAATTGTCCTAATATTTATAAGCTTTAGAACTTAAAGTTTAGGAGCTATCTCAAGTGGGAGTATTAGGTATAAATTTTTTTTTTATATCTTTAATTTATGTCAATTCTAATTATTAGAATTTAAATTATATTGTTATGATGTCTAAATTGCTCAGGAAAGTGCGATTGAATATTTCAGGGAATGATATTATATTCAATCATCCTTGTAAATATTACAAATGCTTCGTTGTACTACTTAAATTTTAGGGTAAAGTCCACAACCCCTTCAAATTACAACCCCAATGACAATCTATCTTAAACTATCAAATCCGACAATTTACCCTTCAAACTATCAAAATAATGACAATGTACACCCCCCCACCCCAACCCAATGCTAGCAAAATGACAAAATTACCCTATAAAATTTTCAATAAGACAAAAATACCCTTAAAAATTTGAAAATAATAATAATAAATTTTGGTATTTTTGTTTTTATTTTAGTAAGAGTAATTTCGTCATTTATTTAAAATTGAGGGTACATTGTCATTGTTTTGGTAATTTAGGGGCTCAAATAGTGCAATTGATAGTTTGAGAGGTAGATTGTCATTGTGGTTGTAGACTTGTAGTTTGAGGGGGTTAAGTGGACTTTACCCTAAATTTTATTACGTATTTTACAATAGGGCCATAGTGATGAATAGGATCTCGTTTTAAATGAAATGGACAATATCCATTTAGTGTAAAATGATGGGTAATATTGTAAAATTAGTTCTTCAACTTTAACGTTAAGACAATATTACCCCTTATTTTACACTAAATGGATATTATCCATTTCATTTGAAATGGACAGGATCCTGTTCCATAGTGATGCCCAAGTAAAATTAAAAGTTTTAAATAAATATTATATTAATGTTGTAGTAATGCCCATATAAAAATATGAGATAACGCTACATAGTCATTATGATGCCCAAATAGAGAAGTGCTAGAGAGCCAAACAAATGAACCCAGAAAAATTTTCAAACTAACGTGGCAATGGTTTTTAAATTTTTAAAAAAAATGCAATTCTTTCTCCTTTGTCTACCATTCACGCTTTGCCACGTCAGTGTGAAATTTGTTTTGGTTAATTTGTTTAACTCTCTAGCACTTCTCACCCAAGTGACATTATATTATTTTAAATATATGATGTTATATTGTCTAATTTTGGATAATGCATAGGGAGAAATTAAGAAGTCTTTTTTTTAGCAATTAATTATAATTTTAAACCAATGTATGGTTGCTTGCGGGCGCACTAAATACAATGAATATTATAATCGAGGGTTAGAATAGGAATCCAACTTAACGGTCTGTGGTAAAAAGTAAGTATAACTACTTATTGAAACTGATACTATTTTATAAAGCTTTCAAAATATAATTATTACATGAGCCTAATTATTTTATGAGTAACATGAGTATATGCTTTTCAATTATTTTTTACATGGGTTGAAATAAATTGCGAAATGAAAGTAGATGATTATGAGAACAAAAAAAAAAATGATTTTAAGAAACATGTTATTGCATATTGTTGACCATTATATTGAGAATAAAAGATGAATTAAATATGAAATAATAAGGTTTTCTTATATTAACGGTGGGAGCCGGAGGAGTCTCTTAGGTTAAATAAGAAGCCTTTTGTCTTCCTAAAGTTGAATGTGAAATGTTAAGGTATTCTTATATTAACGGTAGAAGCCAATGGAGCCTTTTAGGTTAAAATAAGAAGTCAAGTACTAACTAAGGAGCCGAAGGTGTCTCCTGATAGCCGTAAACGAAATGTTTAAATCCTTTAGAAAGCTAGAGAGGCTAGAGATTGTATTGCATACACTGAATAATGTGATTTATTTGTTTTATCTCTTTATATTTATATGCATATTCATTTTAAAATGCAAGTAAAATGCATATATGTATAAATATAAAGTTGTATATCTAGAAAGGATAAATGGATTTTATTACAAAATAGCTCTACAGTTTTTATCTTATCAGCTATGGATTATACAAAAATGAATTTGTTTGGAAAAACCTAACGTATCTATTATTATAATCGCCATGTTAGAGATACTTTCGAAAAAGCTGGCTTATATTGAAAGTGTCAGTAATTCATATACTTATTGAGATCGTTGACTCATTAATCCACCTATGTAAATGTGGTAACACCACAATTACACCACATTTACATAGATGTTGATGCAGATGTTGAGGCAGATGTAGAAGAAGGTGAAGATGATCCATATGTACGCCTAAGTTATTATGGATAAGGTTTTTACGGTACTCTTTGTTGTAGAATATCATGAAGATGTCTATCTTTTGAAATATATCTACAGTTAGACATGTTTTAGGTACTTTTGGTGTACATTTACTTATGTGCCGTCTATGGCACTTTTGATTAGTGTGTTTTTTTATCATGTAAAGTACAATGTAAAAATCTGTTTAATAAAGAAGTCTTATTATCACTTTGATGTGTTATGTGAGGATTATATAATAAAAAATAAGTTATTGCAAGATTTTATAATCTCATGATATTGAGGAAGAGATAGTAGAGTGAGAATTGGAAATTTTCACTTTCACCTTTCATTAAGTAAAGTCGGAATGCTACAATATTTGTTGAATTTTAATCTAATGGTGGTTTTAGAAGCCACCTATGGAAATGGGAAAATGGGTGTAAAAAGTGAGAGTAGCATTTCTTATAGAGTTTTTGGCTTGGAGAGATCATACCACATAAGCATTAATGAGAGGATGAAATGATCAATGATAGGGGTGACAAATAAAATTTTACTCTATATTTTATACTAATGTTATTCGAACAGTTTTCATTCAAATTGAGTTGTAAGATTTTTCAAAAAAAAAAAAAAAGAGTTGTAAGAATTTTCTCTAAACATAATTTATTAAACTGACATAAATATCTTTTAAATTGGATTTAGTTTAATTTATTAAACCAAAGATTACATGTATTTTATCCTGCCTATTAAATTGATATATTTCCAAAAAATTATTTACATTTTTAATCATGTGTTTTTAATTTTGGATAGATGTTACTTCAAAGACTAGATAAAAAAAAAAACATTATTCCAACCCAATTTACAGGAAAGGTTTGTAAGTTTTGTAGTTTCTGAAATAATTATTTATCATCATGCACCTTCATGATAACACTTTTTTCAAGCATCATAAAAACATATAGCAGCAAAAACTGAACAATAAGAAACACCAGCAAGATCAGTCAATGTCATTTACCTGATTTGCAATAAGTTCCTGTGGTATCAAAATGTTATGAGAGCTTAATACAAATAAGATAAACTATATGAACTGATTTTTCATTTTGAAAACTATCGTGCAAGAAATAAAAATACAGGATCCCAAATAAGTAGAATAGAAAATAAACCAATCACTATCGTGCAAGAAATAAAAATACATGATCCCAAATAAGTAGAATATAAAATAAACCAATCATACATGACACCAAAATTGAAGTAGTTCAACTTTAACAAGCCTACAACCACGGGCGGAGACAACCCAAAAGAAATTTACTAACAAAAGATGGAGTACAAAGATAACGGGGAGAAAATCACTCAAAATCCAAAGCTCTAATACACCCAAATCTCACTCTCACGCAAAAAAGAAAAATATACAAAAAAAAAAGGAGAAAAAATTAACCAAGAAAATTCTCTTCTTCTCTTAGTGCCATAAGACACAACAAAGTGAGAAAACCCTAATGAGATATGTGGCTTCTATTTTTTTTCCCCCTCTTAATTTTTTAGATAATTGAAGTTGGTCACAATTTCTCCTAGGCTAAGAAGGATTAGAAATGTTGGATATAAATTTGTGATGGAGCACAAATATTATAAATGATAAATAATATCAATGATCAAATTAACAATAAACAAATAAAATATAAGAGATAAAAATTGAGTTATGGAAAGATTTCACATTGCTATAGAATTACGTAAAAGTGTTATCCTTAAAGGTTGATTCGTGCCTCAAGTAAATTACTTAGTGCGACCGGATCTCTTGACACGCAACCTCCCAGAATTAGACTATAGCGTCTATCTTCGTTAAGGACACACTTCCAATAACAAATTAAGTATAATAGAACAACCCCTTCATCAAAATAAAATGAAAACTCCGAAATAAAAACAAGTGTTTCACACACTATTAGACCTTAGCCATAGATAAAATAAGGTGTTTTTACTATCTCATTGAGTCATTCTCATCTCTTCTTCTTCAATATATTAGAGCATCCACATCAAGCACTCTAAATTTAACATTTCTTTAAAATTTTAACAAAATCTACAAAAAGTCCTCTACATCAAACTCTCTATCAAATGTTAAATATAACATTTGTCAAACCTCCTCTTCAAATTTAAAGAGGCCAAAAGCAAATGTTAAAATATTATAATATTATTTTATTTCATTCTAGCACCACTTTTCATTTTTCTTCATCTTTTTTCTATTTCTTTCCCTCCAAAGTGTCATCCCCTCATTTTTACTTTTTTTCCTTCCATTTTTTTCGTCATTCATCTTTTCTCAAATACACAACTGCATTAATTGACGTCCATTGTTTTTTTTTTTCTAATAAATTAAATGCATTCATCAATGAAATTTATTGCATTAAAGATGCAATTGTGCACAAAAATAATTATATATGTGAACATGAAAGTGAGTTTCATGGTAGTTAAAATAATTTGGTTTCATAATAAAATAATAATATTTGGATTAAATAGCAAAATATTTAAAGAGTTTGATATTTCGTAGTCTTTAAAAGTGACTAGTTATATCTAAAAAAATACACTTTGAAAGTTAAATTTAACTAAATTTTGCATAGTTTGATATGGATGCTATTAGTGCGCACACATATATATATATATATATATATATATGAATGATGAGGATGAATAGGATCCTATCATTTCAAAAGAATAGGAAGAATAGATTCACAGAGCAACACTGCGGGCGAGAGAGAGCGTGTGAGAGGTGTGGTATGTACATATATATATATATATATATATGAGAAGAAGAAAGAGCTCATTGACCAAGTCAAAAGAGAAAAGAAATAAAATATATATATATTATGATTATTAATTACCAATACGTTGGAATGGATTCCAACGTTCATAATTATTAATATATATATAACCAAACGGTCACAAGAAAGCATTACCAAATTATTTATATTATAATATTATAATATAAATAAAAATGAAATCCAACGGTCAAAACATGAAATCCAACTGTCACAAAAATTAATGCACCACTATTATTAAAATAGTAATATCTTTGAAAAAGTGTTTGAAATAATATTTTATCACAACAAGAAATCCAGCAAAGGAGAAAAACCAAACCATGGGAGTAAAGCACTGTAAGTCAGCAAGAACTCCAAACACTAAAAGTAATTAGACATATAGCTGGCCACACGTGATTTGATGAAATTCAAGGCACAACAAAACTGTGGTCCATCCTATGAGCTGTTACAATATATGCAAAAGATTGTATACAGTGGAGCTCAACCCCAATTAACCTGCATAAATTGTGCTGCAAATGCTTCTTCCAATAGAAAGGCTTGAATATCTTGTTTGAATAATAGTATATCCCAGATTGCCTGCATGACTGCATGGTGCTTTACATTTTATGTGGAGTTTCTGTCTTTTGCTTGTCTCTTTCTATATCACCTATAATGATACTTCATAGGAGTTCAATATGTAGTTTTCCATTGTTTTACCGGCTCCTCAACTGGGTCGTCTTCTTCTTCTTCTTCTAATTCTTGTAAGGTTTCCAATGCAGATTGTCTAGCATGGATGAGATTACAGATGGTAATGGTAAAAATAAAATCACCCGTATTCTTTTTTGTGGGATGAATTATCCTAGTGCTCATAAGTACACAAGAGAATATCTGCAAAAGCACCCCTTTATTCAGGTACTTTGTTATGAGTACATTTGTAAATATTCTATCTCACATTGATAAAGTAAAAAGAAAAGGAGTAGTTATCATACCCAAGAATGCCAAAACTTATTAGTTTAGACTTTTAGACTAGAGTGATGTTCAAATATGTATATTAATGTATTCTTATTTCTTTTTGTTGCATTTGTTTGTTCGGTCTTTGATATGTGTCTAACATTCTCTTTATTAGATTTTTGTTGAACAAAATGAATCTTTGAATATTAGTAGGATCTGTTATTATTTAAAAAAAAAAAATCTTCAACCAAATTTGTGATGATCGAAGAGGGTTTCTTCTTAGGTATAATCTCTTCTCAAAAAATTGCATGTGTTGCTTTTATGAGTGAGTCAATTATCAGAAAAGGAGTTAAGTGTTAAAGTGTTGATTAAGTAGATTGAACCTTGACTCGCAATTTACTCTCATTTAAATTAAATATTCCACAAGTTAAGCATCATCTATTAAAAGAGAGTTTGAACTCATGAGGAGAATATTAAAGTAATGATTAAGTAATTATTTGGCTTAAACTTTTGAGATAAGTAGTAATTTAACATTAAGTAGATTGCTTTCACAACACCAAAGTAAATTGTCATTTGAAGAGTGAAACAAGTAAAGAAATCGAGCTAGGTATATTAATGGTTTAGCGATCATGTAAAGAAATTGAAATGTGAAACAGTTATCAGAAAATGGGTTAAGTAGTTTGCTTTCTCTAAGTTTTATGTGTGAGATCAATTGTTTTTTTTTTTTTTAATGAATGACTTAGTACTTGTTGACTTAACATTGCATTTGAGTATTCATGACTTGTCAAATGAGACGTATAGCATATGATATGGCAAACTGTTAACTTTGAGGGTAATTAAAGAGTAACTGAGTGTAACCTATTTTAAATTTGAACAAAACCTAAGGATTGTTTTCTTGAAATTGAAAACTCAATGACTAAATTCAAATTATTTGATGGAAACCTAAGGGAGGGCTAAATGCATGTTTGTAGTAGCATCTCAAATTTAATTAACTCTCGGCTTCCCATGGTGTTGTTTTATTGAGGGTTCATTTGGCAAAAGATTTTGGCTCAAACTTGGTTTTCCATTGTTTGGGGGGCCATAATTAATAATTTCATTTTTCCAACATTTTCTTACTTTTAACATCACATCACTCACCTTTTATTACTCTTCAAATAAAAAAATCACTACAAAACAATATTTTTCATTTTTCTATACCAAATATTCTTACTTTTTTTAAAATTTTTTTTTAAATATATATATTCTTACTTTTTTTCACATCTGTTACGGTGCGAAACCAAAATCATTTAACAAACAAACCCTGAATTTCTTGTCTTGTCTTGTCTTGTGTTAATCAACAGAATTATTAAGAAAATAGTTATTTTTCAAATTAAATGTTGTAGGTTGATGCTGTTCCCTTCGACGATGTGCCTAATTCTATAGCAAAGTACCACGTGAGCGTTGTGAAAACCATGAAGCTAGACTCAAATATTATCTCTCGTGCAACTCAAATGAATCTTATAATGCAATATGGTGTTGGTTTGGAAGGTAATTATTCTATTTAATTTAACACATTTATTTATTTTCATTTTAATAATTTGATTATATTACCGTTATGAAGGTGTTGATATTGATGCTGCTACGAGGAATGGAATCAAAGTTGCAAGGATTCCGAGTGACATAACTGGAAATGCAGCATCGTGTGCAGAACTATCCATATATCTGATTCTGGGCCTTCTTCGAAAGCAAGTATGTTACTTTAAATCTAATCTAGAAATATTATTATTATTTTGGCATTGTGAGAGAGAGAGAGAGAGAGAGAGAGAGCAGTGAGGGTGAACAGTATGATAAGGAATAAGGTTAAATCTTGATGGAATTTGATGGATGTTTGGTATTAGAAAAAGATAAAGCCTATGCAATGATATACCTATGTTTCCTAAGCAATCCAAGAAAGCTGCTAAAATTTTATTCAATTGTTACCCTTCTCTGAATTTTGAAAGATTACATAAGGTTTTTGTATAGGCTATTGTCAATCCTTTTTCCACCAAGATCAGGACACATAAATAACAAAGAGAAGTTAGTAAAAGAGCTTCTAAATCAAGTGGGAAACTACTAAAAAAAATGGAAAATGACTCCAAAACTTAAAAGAAGATTCAATAGACATATGGCATAACCATTCCAATAACATCTAGAAATTACTAGATTATGCTTACTTCAATAAAACTGAATTAAATTGAACCACCAGCAATCTAACCTAAAGAAACTTAATTAGCACTAAGAATCAGTAGCAGCTAGAGTAGCCTATGAAGGGTATCAATTAGGCCCCATATAAAAACTAAATCATATTCTTGATTTTTCAAAAACTTTTTGCTGGCTGCATCAGCGAGGGAGGGGGAGAGGTTTTTCCAAAATCTTTAGTAAAATTTTCTCCTCGCTATATATGAATGAAACCATTTTTACTGCAAGATATTGGAAACTCTTTTTTATCAGGTTTTGATGAGTGCTATGAGCTATTTCATGTAAAACTTGAGGCTAAAGTTTATTCGGGGCCCCTAATTAAATTACCAAAAGGTTGGCTACTTTTTTATGAGTTGCTAGTGCTCTTTCCATGTACCTGCACTTTGGGATTTAATGATTATGAGAGTAGCCTTACCCTGTGTTTCTGTTCCATCCCATTGTTTGAATTTCTGGTATTTTTCGCTTTCTTTATAATTTGTGTTATTGTTGCAGAATGAGATGCAAAATGCTGTAAAGCAGAGAAAACTTGGAGAACCACTTGGTGAAACACTACTTGGGAAAACAGTGAGTCACAATTTTCTTGGTTTTCTTTCACAATTTTCCTGTCAACAAAGCATTGTAGACATGTGATTACTTGCTTCTTTTAGGCAATTATTCTCTTCATTCTTCGACCTTCGAGTTAATTGAATCCCTTTAAAGTTCTAAATTTTCATGCCTGCAATTCTGTTTCTTAGGAAAGCAAAAGTTATACGTAACTGGGAATTCTACCTTTCAGTATTTCTTCTGTCATCTGCTCATTATCATCATCAACATTAGTGGTACTAGTAAGTCACCATTATCACATACCTGAAATGGGGCTTTTAGGATGATGTTCTCTTTGCTCATACAGGTGTTCATTTTGGGATTTGGAAATATTGGGATTGACTTGGCAAGGCGTTTGCGGCCGTTTGGTGTAAAAATTATTGCTACAAAACGGAGCTGGGCATCACATTCGCAAGATTCTTCCCAGTCTAATGGTGTGCAAGGACATAAGCTAGAGGAGTAAAATTTGTTGCTGAATGGAGCCTTACTCTTTTATGTTTTCTTTTATATGCACAGGAGCTTCGGTTCAAAATGGTAGCAGATATGATTTGGTTGATGAAAAAGGTTGTCATGAAGATATAAAAGAGTTTGCAAGCAAAGCAGACATTGTTGTTTGCTGCTTAATTTTAAATAGTGAAACAGTAAGACTTCCTGTGCTTAGTCATAAACAGTTAGATGGCTGTAAATTGGCCATTAACCTCCTTATATATTATCTACTTGGAATTTCAGGCTGGCACTGTAAACAAGTCATTCATATCTTCCATGAGAAAGGTTAGTTTTTGATGCACTTGTGATACATGTGAGTAACATAATTTTAGCTTCCAATTTCCTAAATTAGATATTGTCAGAGTATCCAATCGACCAATATTTTTGTGAAAGCCTAGCTCAATCGACTGAGGATTACGCCTATGAAGCAAATATCACTAGTTCGAATCCCTTCCCGGCTCCTCCCCCTCTTGTGTGGATATGTCCAAAACAAAAACAAAAAAAGATGAGCAGATCTTGACTATGAGCTGAGATTTTCTGAAATTATATAGGTTAGTGATGAGTGAGTAGTTTCTGAAATTACAGTGAGATTTTCCTCCAGCTTATTGATATTTTAATATAACAACTTCCTCAAGTTAGGGAAACTGATTCCAAACTATCATAATGTAAAAATGTTTATGTTTGGAACATTTCCACAGAACATGTGTTTGGTCCCAAATTAAAAATGTATATTTTAGGATATTTAGGCTCATGTCTCTGTTATTTTTCTTCTTTTGTCCCCTATTCTCTGTGTTTGCCTGTGTTAAATTCTGCTTATCTTTTGTTCTATTTTGTTGCTAATTCAGGGTGCACTTTTAGTAAATATAGCTCGAGGGGGTCTTCTGGACTATGAGGCTGTTCTTTATCACCTCGAGTCTGGCCACTTGGGAGGCTTGGGCATTGATGTTGCTTGGACTGAGCCATTTGATCCTGATGATCCAATTTTGAAGTTCAAGAATGTTCTAATCACACCTCACATTGGTGGAATTACAGAATATTCTTACAGATCCATGGCTAAGGTATGCACCTTATTAACTCTCCTGGATCACCTGCTTATATTGTGGATAACATTTTTATTTCTATCCCCAAAAAAATAAACAAATAGAGAGAGAGAAGACGATCGTAAGGCACCTTACGTACACTACTGGAAGTATACGTGCGAAAACGCCCAACTAAAAGGAGAAAAAAGAACAATGAAATCGTAATAACTAGTCAACAAGGAGAGACGAATGCTGTTGTCCTGATATCTGTTTAATAATCCAAGTAGATAATCTATGTTTTACTAATGACTCTGTCCTTTATGATAGGTTGTTGGCGATGTTGCTCTTCAACTTCATGCAGGTTGTCCTTTGACAGGTATAGAATTTGTCAACTGATTCAGTAGAGAGAAGTGTTTGATCGTGCAGCTATTAGTGGGGGAGGGGTTTGATCACTTTGATGGGATTTCTTTCCATGGTTTAATTGAATGGAGTCGTATAAGTGACTAGATGATAAAGAGACCTCTCAAACTGAGTGATAAATGTCACTTGTCATGTTTTGGGATTTAATGATATCTTATCTGCATTAATTGTTACCGCCATGTAGGGGTGAGCAACAGGTCGGTTAAAATTGGCCCGCCCTCTCAAATCTGACTGCTTGCAAGGGTAATGGGAGGATTTTTCTCCCATTACAAGTCCAGGCAGGGAACGAGATTTAAAATATCTGCACATTTAGGGACGGATACCGTGTATTGAAAAAAGTGATGATTTGAAAACGTAGCATAAGAGAGACGGATACCGTGTATTGAAAAAAGTGATGATTTGAAAACGTGGCGTAAGAGAGTACGTTTCTAGAAATACATGATTTTAAGAGTCAAAATTGGGTTCAAAAACTAACCATAATTTTACCAAACGCTCAACTGCATTTTAAAATTGCCAAATCAAATCGAACACTTGATAATGCACACAATATGTGAGATTTAGGACAGGCCTAACACATGCTGCCAATGTGACACTGACAGCAATACGATGCAACACATATTAACAGCAGAATATAAGTACTAAAGCGAAACTCATTCAAACTTTATACTAATGTGTTATTTTTATTAAAGCAATTGTGTACAAACTTCATTTTCACTATTAATTGAAACAATGACGTATAGACCTTGTAACTTTCATGACCCAAAAAAGGCCACCTCCATTAATTCTCTTCGATCAACCAATCCCTCAAAATCTAAACATTTATGAAAAATGTTTGGGATAATACAAGTTTTACTATATTTACTTACTCTTTGTGACATGTGACAGTCCACATGTGTGTTACGTGACATCAAACAACATCAAACAACAAAATTTGACAAATAAATTTGTAAAGAACCTGTAATAACTAATGGTGTTTAAACAACCATTTATGCTCCTCGATTGTTTTTCCATGCTCTAAAATAATCTATTTGCAAGAAGTTTCAGAAATGCATTTGGAAAACGAGCTTTAAAAGCCATTATCAGCTTTAATGAGTCTTTTTTACTTTCAATTTTGAGAAGGAAACCAGCAGAAACATCTTTATTGTAATTCAACTACTTTTAAGACCCATCTCTCCACCTTCATTACCTTGACATTTGACAGCCTTTTAATTTATAGCCATGCACTCTTTATACAAACAAAAATATGAATGGTTTCTCCATAATCAAAACGAAGAGAAAAAAATCAAACACCCCACCAATGTCCGAAATGTCCCTCCCAAACCTCAGCTCTCCATTCCTAGAAACCAAACCTCTCAAAAAAACCAGTTTTACTACGTCGGACGCCGACACACATGATTCATTTCTAGAGCAAGACAATGAGCATGATGATGGGGAGATTCTCGGGGTGATCCTGGGCAGAAGCAATCCTCGTTTGTCTGCATATTTTCACAAGCAACCCACGTCAGCACTTGATCAGAGCAGTGGAAGTAGTGCAAGTACAAGGACAATTTCCATGAGGTTATCTGATAAACGAGGCTCGGTGGAGAGTGCAGTGAGGAGGGCATTTTCCATGAGGGTATCAGCGCCTGTGGTTTCAGAAGGTTATCACCGGATCGATCACCGGTGCAACTCCGATGATCAAGATGACGAACGTCTGATTGCTGCTGACGACAGGCGGCGGACAAGAACCAACAAAAGGAAAGGCGGCAACATCTTTGAAGCCTGCAGGCGCCTCTTGGGGTTTTAATATTATTTTGTATTTGGTAATTGTTTCACTCTTTATTACTGAGATTAATTAATCATTTTACTGCCACAGCTCTCGAGTCTTTATCAGGGCTAGGTGCCCTTTTGTTTATGAAGGAATAGCATTTTCTATGTTTTTTTTTTTTTTAACATGATCCAAGAAAAAAAAAAGAAATTCAAACTAATGACATCTGTTTTATGAGACGTGATCTCTGTCTACCAATTGAGCAATCCCTTAAGGACTCAAAGAAAAGCATTCTAGTCATGACACTACCAATTCGAATTTTACCCTAATTTAATCCCCTTACACAATGCACTCAGTACGGATAATGATTTGTTATAATTGGTTGACCAAATTGCAGTTAAAGCAAACGTATATGAACAGGTGTTCAAATAGCACAAGACTAAATTTTTTGGTGGAATTTGTTGCAATCTGGACACCCAATTGCTGGAAATTTCAATCCCTCTCGTACCACATGCATTGAATAATTATCAAGCTAACTTTGAAGGTGATCCAAGGGGATTATTGCATAAGTAGAGTTTTGAACTTTCCATCTACACTATCAAGAAGGTAATTATATCCGGAGCTGAAAAAGAGTCTTGTATATATCTCTTATGAAAAATGCTATATTCTTCTTGATGTTTTTCTATGTTGATATTTGTTACACAAATCTAGCATTTGAGCCCGTGGGCCTGAGACTCGATAACTCAAAGAAAAGCCCAACATATCATTATGGGCCTACCAAGATGGAGCCCGATATAGGAGGTATAAATACGACGTCGCTCTACAGGGCTTAGACTACATGCCACCAAGAATATCATGAACACCAAGCTTACAACATCTACTAAATCGATAGTACCGAGACCAGATTTATGTGTCACTTGGATACAACAGTTACAGACAGGATGCGCATTGATTACGTTAACAATTACACATGTCTTCAAATACTCATTGATTATTTGAACCGTTACAACACACTCTCGGAATCACATTAATACATCTGACATTTATGCATTATTTTCGAGATCACATCGGTTATGATAGTAGTTACACATCACTCTTGGAACCATGTTAATGATAGGAACAGTTTTACATTGACCATAATGGTTAGGGAACAAAATATTAACTCCTCCGTTCTTTGCGCTTGGATCCCAAATCCTCTGCTCAGTCATCATCACTACACCTACGAGACCTACTTATAAAAGACACCGATAACAAGAAGACAGGTACATGATTCATTGCATGTTAAACACTATTTAGAACTCAGAAAGAAGTTAACTTTATCATTGAAAAAGGACTTACCAGAAACCGGTTGGAGTATCCTCTTGATATTTGTTTTTGTTGTGCAAAATCAAGGAAAAGCAGTTCATAGAAATTACCAAACTACCTTTGGGCTCACCAAACTGGAAACTGTACCAACAATATTATTTTTAAAAATATATGTGAGAGACTAGTGAAGTCATTTTTTTTTTATAATTTTTTTAGAAAACAATATCCACACGTAATTAAGAAAACATTCAAAAAAAAAAAAGAAAACATAAAAAAATAATTCTTCTCTTATTTCTACCATATTCATGAGATTCAACTTTCCCTGGCTATTCCTTCAATAACTTCTAAAATTGAAAGTAATGAGTCTTTGGCTCTTCACCTCTTTTTTTTTTTTTTTTAACAAATTGATAATCTATCAATCAAGTATGGGCATAAAGCTTCCTAAATACAATTCTATCGACACAATTTGAGATTTTTTTAACCCAAACTTTATCTATGACATCTACAATAGCCTCTCTAGCAAGACTATGGGCGGCAGAATTCACACCCCTCCTAATATGTGCATGCAACCCTCCATGACCTTAGCTAGCGCAAACCTTCTTTGATCCCATCAATTAAATGCCCAATCTTACTCTAATTCTTTTCTACCAATTTGACCGCATTAACAATATTTTGTAGAGCGTCGCCCTCTAAGATTATATTAAAGAAGCCTATCTTCCTATATAGATTCACTGGGTATATAGTTGTCATTGTCTCAATCACTGCATGTTTGAGAAGACAATTTCTTATGGTATATCTCATTTTATTATTCAATCATTAGATTTGTAAGTCGTATATAAGTTAATTAATGGTAAACTTAACAAATATAATGATTAATCTATTAAATTTATAAAAAAATATATAAACTAAATATGAAAAATTTATTATCCTTAACATTTCCCTTTAAATCATGTGTCTACAGTTTCTTTGACGGACCTACCCTTCACCCAATTGGTGAAGTCTGAAGCCCTACCCCACCATGTGAAAGGGCTGTGTTGCGTGTGATCAACCCGGAGACAGACAGGACAAGTTATGGTGCGTACTTGTGTCTCACGAAATGTCCAAAGCCGACCCATAACTTACATCACATCACACCGAAATTCCACGCCAATAACGGATTCAAACCCAAATTTACCGGCTGCAATTTTTTTTTTTTAAATAAAAAAAAAATTGATTTTTTACATTTACGCCTATTTTACTTCACAAGTTGATCCACGAGATCGAGTCAAGGCCGCTTCTCACCTTACGTTTATGTTTGAAAGGATTCTTACTTCATTTTCTTTTCTTAGTTCTGGTGGTTTTAGGAGTTGCAAAGGTCTCCATTATATCCCCTCGACTTGGATCCTCTCAATTTTATTCGAAATTGAGAGAAACAAGTTAATTGTTTTTGGGGGGATAATTTTGTCATTTTACTTTTTTTAAACAAAAATACTCTCTTAAAACAATTAAATGGATTCCTCTCAATTTCAAATGAAATGGAGAGGATCCTTCTCGGTATCCCCTTTCCCATTTCCTTTATTTGATTTTTTTTTTTTTTTAAGTCTATACTTTAAACAGGTTCAACAAACACTATATGTTTTCAAAGAGTAATTCAATCAGCTGTAGACTATACCTAATGAAGCATAGGTCACTAATTCGAATCTTTTCTTCCCTTTTTCTTGTGTGGACATATAAAAAACAAAAAGCAAAATACACAAAAGCAAAATAAAAACAAAAACAAACAAACAAACACCTCTAATTTTCTCTCCTTTTAGAAACTCTGTAAATATAATAATTGCCCCTTTATATATGTTAAGGGTGTGTTTAACATTGTAATATTGTGGCAAAAAGTATAATTTTAAATTAAATCAATGGATCATTTAATTTGGAATTGTGTTTTTAAAAAATTGTGATTTGAAAAAAGGTTTTTTATTTTTAACTACACATAATTTTGAAAGCCAGACTGCAATTTCGCCAAACATTTAACTACGTTTTCTAAAATCGTAAATTTTAAAATTTCAATTTTTGAAATCACAAACATAAATGTAAGCTATCCTTAATTGGCTTTTCAACCTTATTAAGGGACAATAATCATCTCCATTTCATATAAAATTGATCGCATTCATTTTATAGTTATGATTTTGTTGAAATATATATATATATATATATATAATAAGAAAAAGAAAGAGAGTGGAAGCAGAGAAAGAGAAGAGAGAGAATGTAAGCATATAATAGACTACATCTCTTCTATATTGATATACTTATAATGATTACATAGGCCTCTGTAAATAAAGAGACTAAAAGTGATAAACAAGAAACCCTAAACTAAACCTTAGAACATATAAAGCAACATAATAAACTATAATAATATAAAATATTTTAACATCCTCCCACAAACTTAAGATGGAATAAAGTGTGAAAGCGGAGAGAAACATATGAACATACATAATTGGAAGAAGAGCTAACATTAACATGTTTTTAAAATAATTTAAGAGATGCTGCATTTTAGTACTTTTATATTCTAAACTATAAAAGTACTAAAATGTAAAAGAGAAAGAAAAGAGAGTGAAAGTGAAGAGAGACGTATGGGTTACATCTTGTATATTCACTGTATAAAACAATATTACATAACTCTCTATTTATAGAGAGACAATGAGTAGTGATGAAGAAACTCTAAAGTAGACCTAAACTAATTAAGGAAGAGAATAAACCTTACAATGAAATATTATAACGGATAATAATATTGTAACATAAAGAGAAATAACTTATTATGGAAAATATTAATAAACCTAATTTAAAAAATATAAAACATTCCAACATCCCCCATCAAATTCAAGGTGTAAGCTTGAGTTTGGAAAAGATAATAAATTTAAGTCACCCAAAGTTGATGGTTGGATCAAGGCAATGTTGGTGAGAAAGGCTGAAAGTGACGGTCGGAGAAATACCAGAGAATGGAAACAAGCCACTAAAAGAATCCGGTTAAGGGCCAAGCTACAATTGACAATGACAGTCAGAGAACAAAAACTAGCAGTTAATGTAATGCCCCAATAGAAGTAACCTTTTATTTAGGAGATCTCCATTCATTGAGTGCTTAACCCCAAACCTTTAGTGGAGCTACTTAGATGGAAGCCTAAGACCTTTAGGGTTAACCTAAGTACACCTTGAACCCTTAGAAGATAAAAGCTGAATACTGATCCTTAGGTGGTGGACGTACACTAGGTCTGATGAACGTACGCTTGTGTCTGTAGCGCAGACATACGCAGGGGGACCACCGGACATACGCTCTGCAGACCGTACCAACGAATGTACGTGAGACCACCGGACTTTTTGGTAAACCCTTTGGATAATACCTGGACGTACGAGACACCTTCTGGACTGATGTACAAAGACCACTGGACGTATGATAGGGTTATCGAACGTCCTCTGCTCTGTCAAGGAGTTGGTGGCAGATTTTCTCTATAAATAGCCCGCCCCTCCCCTTCATTTCTCACGCCTTCTTCTCCCTCTGGTATGCCCTCAGGCTGCCAGAACCTCTTCTTAGTGTTTTGAGTGAGGAATCCGTGAGGGAGAGTCTCAACGAAGAGTTTTCGAGAAAGGAAAGTCATGTCGGTGCCTAGCTTTGGGGTAAACTTCATTTCCTTTGTATTTAACATTGTCATAGCCTCTGTTTTGTGCCTTACTGAGTTTTCAAAGTGATTCGTTGAATTGTTTCTTAAAAATGATAATGTTTGCGAAAAAACTCTTTCAAACCCCGTTCATTGTGATTCTTACGTTACATGTGCTCTTTTATTTGTCTAAAAGAGGTTTAGAGGTGCTATATAAATCATGCACTGTCCAAATCTTAAAAGTGTCTTTGAACACATGAGCGGACACGACGCCCTCAAGCGGACGGTCGAAGAGCACTAGTTTTGGATTCCACACATGTATGCTTTAGCTTAGTCGTATTTCTAGGATTCATAAGGCATAGAATAACGATGACTTGTATCTGTTATAACAAGGAATAGCTTGGTCGGACGATTCGCTCAAGTGCACAAGGTAAGTAAACACTTACACCATTTTTCGTAAACTGTGGGATATGTCAGTTGACTGACCACGCGTATGATATGAGCATGTTTATTTCCTGCAAATACTCGGTAAAGGTATTATTAAATAAACCATCAAGATACATCATAAGACATGGTACGCTGGTACGTGTGGTACAAACGGCCATGGGCTTACTTTATAAACTACGTATTATGATCAAATATGTGTGTTATATGAGGGCTGTGGATCCATTGGTTTCGTAACCTTGATGCAACCATTTCCAATGGTTCAATCACTACAGGACGGACGTCATTAGTTGGTGTGGGCCACTTTGGGTCGGACCCAATCGTGCCACTAATGTTACGTACGGTATGTTATGCAATGGCTGGGGTACTGGCATTATATTATAGGTCCCTCGGGACCGCATCAACCCTGCTGAGAAGGGGTAATATCTCAGGTGACCATGTATGGGAGTTATGACTTATAAAACATTATCCTTTTCTGCATCTAAACAATTAGGCAGTTATCGTCAGTTCTATACCATAGAGCTTTAAAAACCCTAAAACCTATGAAATTGAGTGTTAACGGAGGTAATGCCCTCTTTTTGGTTATTCCTCGAATTGCATGTTTACTTTTATTAATTGGGTCCATGTCATGCCTAAGTGTGGAGTTTACTTACTAAGTCGATAGACTTACGCGGTTATTATCCTTTAGGTAATCCGATTCACTGTTATGGAGGTAGCTAGAATTGCCATTGCCTAACTGGCTACGCCTTATCTATGGTTACAGGTTTGTCTTATTTGTTTAGTAGCTCCATGTTCTTACTTGATGAATTGTAATACTCTCAAATTTGTTCGTCTTCCTTGCATTTACTCTGACAGTGTTATAAGGGCATTCACCTAATTGACCACACATTGGTTCAATTGGGTGAACTGCTATTGACTCCACCGGATTAGCCAAGCTAATTTTGGGAATGTTACAGTTAATCCTATGAAGGGCCAAACCACATTGTGCTAAGGTTCGAAAGGTTGAAAGTGACGGCCAAAGAAATACCGAAGAATGGAGACAAGCTGTTAAAAGAATCTGGTGAAGAGCTAAGCCACAACTGACAATGAGGCCGGACAACGGAAACTACCCGTTAAAAAAAACCCCTATGAAAGGCCAAATCTCATTGTGCCAAGATTCGCCAATGAATAAAGCCGTAAATCACAACAAAATTGGAAGTTCATCATAAGAGAATGCTAGAAAACACCAAAGTCATAAGACTTTTATTGAAAGCCACAAAAATAGAAACGTGACTTTGATACCATGTTGAAATATATAGGCTTTGATATTATGTTGAAATATTTATATATATATATATTAAAATATAAAATAAGAAAGAGAAAGAAAAGAGATCGGAAGCGGAGAGAGAAGAGAGAGAACGGAAGCATATAATAGACTACATCTCTTCTATATTGATATACTTATGATGATTACATAAGCCTCTATAAATAGAAAGACTAAGAGTGATAAGCAAGAAACCATAAACTAAACTTTAGAACATATAAGGCAACATAATAAAGTAGAATAATATAAAATATTCTAACACTTTTTATTATATTTCAAATTTAACTTTGATTAATAAGGCTCTACATAAAAATCAAAAGCCAAAAACTAAATAGTATTTAATTTTTTAAGCTTATTATATTTGTTTACTTCCTCTATATTATTCTCTACCAAAAACAAATAAATAATTAACAAAGAATAAAAAAGAATATTTAAGCAAAGTCGAAAAAGATGTAGAAAATTTGATATTTGATTCATTTTGAAAGGGACTCTACAAATTAGAAAAAAAAAGGTGTGTTTTGCTTTAAAATTTAACTTTTATTTAAAAAGTTCAATAAGAATGCTCTTATGACAACATGGTTAACAAGAAGATAAATGTTATGATTCCTTTTAGTATTCTCCTGATCTCATACAAATATTATTTTCTAAAAAAGCTGAAGAAAAAAAACTCAACCCATCAGTTTTTTATATATATAAATAACATTTCACAATATAAAATCAGAAGAACACCAAAAAGAATCGCCACATTTCTCAAACAAGAAGTTCCCCCCGGCCCATCTTTAGTTTTCATTTTCATTATCTCATATATATATATATATATATATATATATATATATATATATATATATATATATTGTGTAGTAGGAAAAGCCAACGGGTCCTTTTTTCTTCATGGGTTGACAGAAACATTGATTCACACCTTTTTCCACGCTTCATTATCAAAGGCCAACTACTACTACCGACTCTTGTCGACCTCAAAGCTTTGTGTCAACAAAAGGAAATAAAAACAAGAGAAAAAGAAGTCTTCCCTCCTAATTATTTCTTCCCAAATTTTTATTCACATCCGTCCATTGTCACAAATAAAAAAAAAAGTCACTTACCTTCATTTCCACGCCATATTAAATACTCTACATTTTCTACGGCAGCTATGTCATCCCTATTTCAAATTTTTTTTTTTTTCAGTTAGTACAATTTATTTTTTACATATTTACACAAGAAGAGAGAGAGATTCAAACTATTAACATTTATTTCATTAGACATGATTCTAGCTGATTGAACTATATATTAAAACCAACCGTTAGTACATTTTGAAAAGTAGTATTGTCCAAAAATTTTAATCTCAAAAAAATTTAGACAATTTTATCATTCTAAATGCACTAAATAATGATTTAAAATAGAAAGAATTTTCCGTTAACACTTCAAATTTTATTTACTTTTTGGACAGATATTTCAACTTCTATTTCACAAATTATCCTACAAATTCTTTACTTTCATACCTGATTTTTTTCTCCATTTATGTGAATTATGTGTATGTTTGTTAATGTAGTTCAGAATTATTTTTTTTAATTTGAAAAATATTGTAATATGATATAAAGATAATTTTGAGCGTTCTGCATTTTGATTATTTGTAATTTTGTTTTAGAAAAAAAAAATTAACAAATATACAACATCCCTTTTCCAACAAATTTCATCTTCATTTTAGATAAAATAAAGGAAAATTACACTTTATCCCCCGAACTATTCACCTATTTGCACTTTTATCTTCAAAGTTTCAAATGTGACACTTTACCCCCCAAACTTTTAAATTGTGGCAATTCGACCACTTTGACCCCTTTTTTCCCAAAATGCCCCCATCACATATTTTGTTTTATTTTATTTTAAATAAAATATGCTAGGGTGGCCGGCCACCCCAACATTTTATTATTATTTTTTTTGGGTTTTTTTTGTGATATGGGCATTTTGGAAAAAAAAAATGTCAAAGTAATCAAATTGTCACAATTTAAAAGTTTGGAGGGGAGGTAAAGTGTCACATTTGAAACTTTGGAAGTAAAAGTGAAAATTAATGGATAGTTCAAGGGGGTAAAGTGTAATTTCCCCTAAAAGAAATTTATTTCTTTCTATTTTAACTACACATTTTTCTAAACAACATACATCCCTCTATTATTTTAGCTATTAATTTTTATTATTTTATTTAAATATTTTTTATTTATCCACTTTCACTATTTAAAAGAGGAGAGAGAATCATAACGATTTTATTTATTATTAGTATATTTATAATTTTTTTTTTTTTGACATGTAGCTATCTTTTTTTTTTTTAACCAATGGTTCATTTGGACTTACAATTTCAAAATGTGTGATTTAAAAAGAGTAAATGTTGTAATGCTACATACTTCAACTTTCTAATACCTATTTCCTCACACTCATAGGTGACTCTAAAAACTGGGCGATAAAAACTCTTACAAACTAATATTTAAAGCGTAACATGTGTCTCATAATGTATGAAAAGCACATAATTTTGCAATAACCACGTACTTCTCCTAATATAGTCTTTAAAATCATGCTTTTTTTTTTTTAAATCATAATTTTTTTAAAAACATGATACATATCTTACAATTTGATTTAAAATTTCAATAAAATAACACTAACAAACACACTATAAAATAATTAACCGTGTGCAAGTTACGTAGTTTTTTTACCAAAATTTTATTTTTACAGTTAGCAAAAATAACAATTTTGACTACTCCAAGAGAATATATGGTCTGATCTTTGCAGGCATTTTTCTGGCCTCATCCAACTCTAAAAAGGCCTATCATTCAGCTCTACCATCAATGCTTACATATCCCTCCGCTCCTCTCGCCCTCTCTGTTGCCACTCCTTCTAGATCCACTCCATCCACAATCTTCTTCTTCTTCTTCTTCTTCCAGTGCTGCACAGCAGGAGCAGAGTAAAAAGAAACATGAATACAGCTTTCTCAAACGACAAGTCGAAAAACCAAGACATGGCGACACTACAACAAAACCAGAACACAAGAAAACCAGTGATGACGATCTCCCATGATGTCGTATCCTTTCCTCATCATAAACAAGTATATGGTGATCGTGGTGAAGAAGAAGAAGAAGAGGAAGATGGGGCGGGAGAGATATTTGGGGTGATCTTGAGAAGAACCTGCTCTGTTTCCAATTCCTCTGCTTTTTCTGAAGTGCTTTGGGCTAATGAGAAACAAAAAAAGAACAGTACTGTGAGGAGGGTGCTATCCATGAGGAAATCATCGTCTCCGGTTTCAGAAGGGTATTGTAGGATCCATCACCGGTGTGATCCGCTTGCTAAAGACGATGATGATGATGATGAAGCTAAATCTATGCAAGCAGA
This sequence comes from Carpinus viminea, assembly GCA_013348765.1. Taxonomy (NCBI): domain Eukaryota; kingdom Viridiplantae; phylum Streptophyta; class Magnoliopsida; order Fagales; family Betulaceae; genus Carpinus; species Carpinus viminea. Next base: position 16,536,380 of record CP054670.1, on the reverse strand, counting down.
GAGATCAAAGAAAAAGAAAGGCAAGCTCCTTAAAGCCTGTAGGCGTCTCTTTGGATTTTAGTCTCAACTCATTATCATCTCTTAATTCATTTCTTAATTGCAGGCTTCACATATATATATATATATATATATATATATATATATATATATATTTCTTTATTTTTATTTTTCATTTATATTATTATATGGGTACTAACCCGGCCTGTAAAATCTAAAAAAAAAATATATAAATAAAAAATTAAAAAAAAAATGAAAAGAAAAATGAAAGAAAAAGATCCTACTCTAACTAACAGTTTTACCAGGAACGTTGTAATGTTGATCATCTTTGCCCAACTTTTTGACATACAATTTGGTGATGTTATATTTCATCATCTGCATTTATACGAAGTTATAATTAATGTGAAATTATGTATACCGTTAAACTAAATATGCTAATTTTAAAATTTGACCAAATGGAGAGGATTCGTGTTCATTCATTGCCTAGCATTGATCATTACCTGTACAAAGTGCAATGGAGCGGAGTGTGCCAATACAAAAATGTTTAGAGGATTATAACTTTTACTATAATTCTTTACAAATTCACTTACGGCCAAGTAGATTGTTAAACGTGTGTCATGTAGACTAACAAGTGGCAATTCATATTTAATGGTTGACATGATAAGTAACATGTGGACTACTACATATGCACATTAGTCTTATAAAGAACTTGTAATAAAAGTTGTGGTATGCAGTAATAATGTTGATTAAACTTGTAATAAAAGTTGTGATACGCAGTAATAATGTTGATTTGGGAATGAGGTATGGGGTTTTAATTGAGTGCATTGCATAAAAACTACTAAATTATAATGAATTGTTTCCTTCAAACTTGCTTGACCCCTTTCTAATTGATAGGTACATTCCCACAATTAGTATGTTATTGAAAGGTATATTTTGATGCTTGCTTGATGGTTAAGGCAACATATACTTGGGATTTGACTTAGCACCATAAATTGTTTATCACATGAGTTTCACATGACCCAATTTGTTAGAAACAATTTGTTATAACCCCGTTAAAGATCTGGTAAAAATATAATTATGCCTCAAAAAAAAGTCCAAAACTTCGTTGGGCCAGCATGGTCACCAAACCCACGACCTGAGACAACCCCTGTCTTGGTCGTGACCCACGTGGGTCTCCCACTAGCCTCTTCTCTCTCTCTTTTTGAATTTTTATCCTAAGGGGTATTATTATAGCCTATAATTTTATTTATTTATTTATTTTTAAAGTAAAAATATACAAAGGAGTATTAAATATTGAACAAGAAATGGCTGCTCTCTTCGTTTCACACATGAAATGGAAAGGATCCTACTCCACCCAAGACTTAAGTTGCCTATATCTTAGTCAATAAACAAAGAAGCATGCAGATAATTATTAGTACCTTTATAATCAAGATAATTAACTAAACTAACTAATTCAAGATTGTCTCCCAATCCACCGACAATATAGATTCAGAAAGCGTGTAAAACAAAGCATTCAAGTTTTTGCTTTCGAGATAACTAAATCAATTTTATTAGAAGTGGAAATGGACACAATCCTATTACTAAGGAAATATACAAGGGAAACCTCCTCTTAGTTAGATAAACTAGAAAAATGTGGACATAATATGCTGATATCCATGTGTAAATTTGAGGTTAAGAATTTTGTATCAAGATTATCAATATTACCTCCTTAAGCTAGCTTTCTAATCCCCAAGCCCGTATATAAGGTAAATTTATAGCAGCATATAATTTGTTCATTTAAGACAATATATTTATTGATTACGAAGCTGTGATGTCACTATATATAAGTGGTTTATCTCCTAGTCAAGGGACGAAGGAGCATATGGATAATTATCAGCATCTTCATTATATTAAAAACCTAACAAAATGGCACTAGTGCAAATTGGCTTCCCAATCAAATGTCCACAAGATTCCAAAAAGCTTATGAAACAAAGGCATATTTAGGTTACAACTATGAGTAAGGTATTCATTGGACTATATCATACCAGCAATATAGTCATTTTATCAAAATTTATTAAACTAATTAAACACTTAAAAAGCCAAATTTGTTGGGCCAATAATTAAGCACACAACTATGAAAAACCACATACTCTAAAAGAATGATATTCTACAATCACTTTGTATCAACCCAACTTTTAAATAAATCTTTCACAAAACAATTTTAATTACAACACAAGTTCATGAGTAGCACAGCCAACCTAGTCCAAAAATAGAATGAAATATCACCTTGGCTTGTAGCAAATACACTTAGGCCTCATTTGGTTCAAGGATTAGACCCTTGGATTGGACTAATTAACACTAGGTATAGCTAATTCTTTGTTTGGTAACACTCTATTTCTGGGAATAGTCTATTCCGTAAGACTATATATTAATCTCATACACACAGGATTAGCTAAGCCATTACTATGAAATTAAAATTAACGCGTAAAATTACCAAAAAAACCCCACCATTCTCTCTAAGTTTTTTTTTTTTCGTACGCTCTTAGTTTTTTTTTTCTTCTCTCTCAATTTTTTATTTCTTCTTTCTAGTTTTTTTTTTTTTTTTAATTCAGGGTTTTCTTTTTTTATTTCTTTTGATTCTTTGCAACATTTCTTTGATTCTATTTCTCCATCTCTTTTTATTATTATTATTATTTTTATTATTCTTGTACCATTTATTTTTCTTGATTTTGTTTCTCCATCTCTCTTTCTCTCACTACAAAAAAAAATCAAGTTTAATGGCATTGTAATAGTGGCACTTTTTAATGGCATTTGATCAATTACTTGGTTGTTAGCTAGAAATCAACATATTGTAGGGTGGAGTTTTAGAAAATGTCACTAATCAAATGCCATTAAACCTGATTTTTTTTTTTTTTTTGTAGGGTCTGAACCGTTTCTCAATTTTTTTTTCTTAATTTAGTTTTTTTTTCTTTTGATTCTTTATATTTGATTCTGCTCTATGTTTCTCTTTTCTTTTCTTTTTTGTACCCCCCCTTTTTTTTTCTCTCTTGATTGAGTTTGATTGACATTAGAATTCAAGATTGAGTTTGATTTTGTTTTCTCCAACTATATTTTTTTTGTTTGAAAAAAACTAAATGGGCATTTTAAGAAATAAGATCACAATATGATTTCATTCACCAATATATTGCATTATACCAAACAAAATAATAGGATTAGCTAGTCTATTCCAGCGTTACAATCAAACAAAGGAATATGAATAGCTAATCTATTCCACACTCTTCTATTCTCAGTGGTAACTAATCATTTTCCAATAAACTAAATAATCCGTGAACCAAACGAGGCCTTATTCCTTACAGATTGACTCGGGAAGGGTTAAAGTTTGAAGTTTGTTCTTCATTGTAGAAGAACTAGGAAGCCTTCACACAAACTTTTGAAAAAAAAGAAATCTTGTAAGGTTTTATCAAAATGGTTGTAGTGGTCGCATTTGCTAAGATACTTTTGTTAACCATCATCTGGAGGTAATTCATTACCCATGATGTCTCATTATATTGCAATAACCCTTGAATGATTGTGTTGTATGTAAAATCATCAGGTGAGCAACCACGACCCTCACCTTGGGAGAGGTGAATGTGTCTCCTCCGTGAGAGATGACTAGTACCTTTAGATATTCGAATAATTAATGTTGTATGTAGGACTTTTATCCCCCAAAACGTGATATGACTTTTAAAATTGTCATTAGATTAAATCTAATAGTAATAATCCATTACAATTTTTAAGGGGTATCTCAATTGGCTGTGGACTACGCTTCATGAAGTGGAGATGATTACTAGTTTAAATCCCCCATTCCCTTCCATTTCCTTGTGTGAACATGTCAAAAAAAAAAAAATAGTAATCCATTAGAAATTCAATGGTGATTTTAAAAGGCACATCACCTTTAAGGAATAAAAGTCTTATGTATAACATATCTTGTAAAACTATTGTATCCCAATTCCCAAACATTAATTTTACTTCTTTCTTTTTTTTTTTACATATCCATACAAGGGATGGGAGAGGGATTCGAACTAATGACCCTTGCTTCATTAGACGTGGTCCATAGTCGATTAAGCTACCCCTTAGAGGCATTTTACTTTAAGAACTATTATAAAAACTTATGACTATAGAAAAGATACATGATTTTATGATTTGATCCAAAAGTCACAACCCCAAAACCCCCTCACATTAGCCAAAAAATCACTGCCTCTTCCATTTAGTTAAATTCAATAGTTGCAAATATTGCACTTTTTTGCAGATGTTGCAGATTCAAATGAAGTTGTTGCAGTTACTGAAGATGATAAGGCAGAGGCAGAGCTTACAACTCGACCAACGAGATTGGATATTTGAATTTGTAATCGTAATTTTTAGACATTTGTATGCCGATAGATCGTTAGATATATCGATTGATATATGATTTTGAGAAAGGCTTTGAGACTTTGAGATTATTTAAGCCATGATTTTATGTTTTCATGTAAAACATTTTAAGGTAACAATAAAACACTAGAAAAAACAGTAGTTTTTACATTTTCGGTCCAAACCAACCGAGCCTAAATTACAAATATTTTTCCCGCTCTTTTGTGAGTTCATCTCAATAATCAACCCTAGTTTAGCGTTGAAGCTCAAGTCATTTATTAAATGAAATCCAACACCAAGCTTATGTGAACCAAATCCGAGCCTATTCACAAGTGATTTTATCCGTTTATGGTCCTAATTGCATCCTTAATTCTGTTTTAGAACGAGAAAGAAAAGAATTGACTTAGTGGCTTAAGAAACATAAGTAAATTAAAGAAGCCGCATAAGCACTTTTTCTCCTACCAACATTTTCTGCTTTTTACAATCTCCATAAACATTTTGGGTTCGCATAAATGGGATTAGACAACATGAATAATGCTATAAGTCCCTCTTGTGTCACTCCAAAAATGATGTGGCTCTTAAATCACCATTGGACTTGTGATTGATTAGTATAGAATTTTGATCATCGAATGATAATTTTAAGAGCCATATCATTTTTGGAAAGACACAAGAAAGACTTCTAGAATTACTCCAGACGACACAGTTTCTATTAATTCACAGCATACCCTGATTGTCTGTACGTAACGCTCATTGCTTTGAAATGAGTCTTAAAAGGCTTTATATGGAACAAGTATACCTCATTGCTTTGAAATGATATCTATCTATTTTTTGGTGATTGGTATGGCAGAAAATAATAGTAAAATTGAAAATGTTTTTGGTTAATTTGACTGAAAAAAACTTATTTAATTTTCATAAAATAATTTTTCTTATTTAAAATCATAAACCATTTTTTAAGTTTGGGCTTATCGTCAGAGTTTGCCACGCCACCTCTCAATGTTACCAAAAGCCACTAACCATTTTCCATCATTGCTTATTTTGAAGAAGATAATTTTTTTAAAAAAAATAGGGGTAATTTCACTAACCCCCCTCAAACTTTAGTCACTTTTGCAGACACCCCCCTAACATTCAAAAACTCTCACTTACCCCCCTTGAACTTTCAAAAATTCTCACTTACCCCCATCCGTACAAATAAAAACCAAAATACCCCTGTTTTTCATTTTAAAAAAATAAAAAAAAACATTTTGGAAGTTGACATTTTAAATAGTGAATTTTAAACAGTGACTTTTGTATAAAATTTCAACTTCCAGATTTTTATTTTTAAAATAAAAACAAGGGTATTCAATCTTTTCTTAAAATGTGTGCCTAATTTATGCGGATGGGGGTGAAACAAAATTTTAGTTCAAGAAATAATAAATATTAGAAAATTTGTTGAAAATATTTTATGATGAAAAACATTTTATATCAAACGAAGCCTAATTAATTGTGTTAAGAAGGCTATAAGCAAGTAATAGAAAAGGTTTAGAAATTAAATAGGAAATTCCTTAGTTTTTTTTTTTTTAGACATGTCCGCACAAGAGGGAGAAGGCGGATTTGAACTAGTGACATCCGCTTCATTAGACATGGTCCTAACCGATTGAGCTACCTCTTGGAGACGAAAATTCCTTAGTTTTTGAGACAAGACTTGTGACTAATTTAACATTTTCAAAAGTTCTAGAGTACATTTTTGAAATATATATTTGGTAATATTTTACAATGTATCATATATTGCTGTAAAGATTTTCTAAATAATTACTTAATAACTCTTATAAAAACTTATGACCATAGAAAATAGACATGCCTGATTTTATGATTTTATCCAAAAGCCACGACTCTAAAACCCTAAAAGTAATATTAAAACAAAAAAACAAAAACCCTAAAATTAGCCAAAAGACATTTTAGTCAAATCAAAAAGTTTCATTTTCCCCCCTTTCTAAAAGGTACCACCATTCTCCAAGTATATATGACCTCATATATTATTATTACTATCCACTTGCAAATGGAAAAAATATTAATGAGAGGGGAAAAGCAAGCTATTGTGATGGCGGCCTTGATTTTACTTGTGTTAATCAAAATGCAAATTGGCGATCACCCTAACCCTCTCCCTCCCACTCCACTTTCCCGGTCGTCTTGTCTCTTTTCCACAACAAAACGACCCGAAAAGACTGAAAGAACTCCTCAGAAAGGCACGTGAATGCATCTCTAGATGTATAATTACATGCGGACAACAAAACCATCCCAATTCCCATGCCTACGAGCTTTGCTATGAACGATGCGTACATGACTGCATGCTACATGCAACCTAAAATTTATACATAATTATTTTTTGCTTGAAGGTATTAAATCCTAATCCCTGCTCTTTATTTATTTATTTATTTAATTTTTTCTATTCTCTATATTTCCGCATATGATAAGGCTTTTCTTTTTTATGAAACCTCTCGTTAGTTAATTAGGAATTAATTGATTAACCTAAGTACGTAATAGTATTCTTGGTGCAATGATTTGGTTTGGGTGTGGTTTAGGGGTGTAATTTGACCTCTAAAGTTTCTGAAATAACCCATTTTTGAGAATACAAAACAGTTTTCGTTTTATTATTATTATTATTATTATTATTATTATTATTATTATTATTATTATTATGTCTACATTAATATATATTCAAAGTTTTACATGAAATATTAATCCTTTAGGGCACCTTGAGAATCGGATAGGGTATTTTTCCCTTGACAATCGATCCATATGACTTACAAACAACCATTGATTTCAACTTCTCTAAGCGAAATAATTTAAAATTCCATCATGTTTTTCAAAATCTTCTGTCATTATAATTTATAAACATGTGATTGTGAAATTCTATGGACAAAAAGTAACATCTATGTCACTTGATAATGTTTTGAACATGTTAGCCATGAACTATAGGATTTTGCTGGTGAAAGATGTACATGACTAAATCACACAATTTTATATGTATCTTGTTGGGAGATTAAAGCTTTTATGGAGTTTATACTAAGAGTATATTAATATACATAATTAAACACAACTCTAACCCAGAAGTCTAAGCTAATGAGTTAAGGTCCACTTAGGTATATTAAGCACTATTTTCTTTTATGTTTCTCAATGTGGGATACAACACTCACAAATGCACTCACAACAATCTCCCCCTTACTTGTGAGTCTTTCTACATTTCAAAAGTGTCTCGCATCAAGAGTTGTGGGGATGCGGACACAACTCTAAACCCGAGTTACGGGTGGAAGCACAACTCTAAACCCGACGCGTCCCGACACTCGTCCCAGGAAAGTAACCATGGCTCTGATACCATTTGTTGTAACCGTGCACAATAATGATGAACAATATATAGAATCGAAAAGAGAGAGATCAAGAGAAATAGAGACACACAGATTTAACGTGGTTCGACAATTTGCCTACATCCACAAAGAGGCGGCTATTATTCTGATAATAATCCAGGTTTACATTAATAAGATATATATATAGGAAAACACCATAAACCCTACGACGGACTTGTACGGATTCCATACATAACTGTACAAAAATCCATAAAATACCCCTATACCGTACCATGGGGGGCGTTGCCCCGCACCCCCATAACCTAGTCGTTCTCCCCACAAACTTAATTATGTCTATGGGCTAGTAGACTCCCGCTCCATGAACGTCGCTATCGCAACATTCACTATGCTCTCGTCTACTTGGCCTTCCACTGGTATTAATATAAGCCACTAACTCCAACATATCTTTAACTAATCATAAAATGGTTTATAGGAAACAAGAGAGAATTGGAGAAGAGAACTAGTTTTGTTGGTGATTCCTTGAAGCGGTGGCATATTGTGAGAGAGAGAGAGAGAGAAATAGAGAATTGGGTAATTTAGCTTAAGAGAGCTTTGAGAGAAAATGAGAATTAATATTTTCCTTTTGAGAGAAAACTCAAAATCACCAAGTGCATTTGGGGGTGCATATATATAGACACTATTTTTTTTTTTTTTAAACGTTCTCATTAATCAATAATCAAAAAGGAGTCCAAACAGATCTCCTCCAGTACATCTCTTGAGAATCCAAGGAACCCAAAATTTCAACTTCTCTCTAATAGATAACAAACACACGATGAGCACCACCATAAAGGCTACACCAACCGCTGCCCCCATTAGGTTTTTTTAAGTCGGAATTTGAGCTACCTAAAAACATTGTTATAATATCAAAGAGTAAAAACATGTTCCTCCAAACCAGAAGGTTCTGAATACCCACAAGTGGGACCACAAACCACATCTCGTCCATTTCCTTCGCCGTGGCCATCCTTACCAGTTCATGTGCTGGTCTATTCGTGTCCCTGCTGCCGTGAGCTATTTTCCATGCTGAAAATTCCTGCAAATATGTGTTGAGGTCCTGCAAGATGGGGTTCCTCAAGCTCGACCTGGCCTCTCCGTTATTAATAGCGTCCACGACCACTTTTGCATCTCCCACAAACAATACCCTATCAATACCCCATGACCAACAAACCTGAGCTGCTGAAACTGCTGCCAATGCTTCTACTTCAACTGGGCCCAAATAACTTTTCCATGTGATGCTTTTGGCCATGATCATCTTCCCGGTATGGTCCCTTATCAGCACTCCAATGCCCACCCATCCTTTTTCTTTTTGTGTTGCAGCGTCCTAGTTGACGAGGACCTATCCCATTGGTGGAGTGACCCATTGAATCAGCTTGTTGCTAGTCTTCGGTGTGACCTTCTTCTCATGGGCAGCTTGGAATTCAATTAGAGCTCCCTACGTCCTGAGTAGAATTTCCTTCAGAGAAGAGAAAACCCCTCCATGAACACTCTCATTCCGCCTTAGCCATATTCTTTGGGCCAACCCCACAAACAGTCTCATCTCCTCCTCATCACAGATTGAGAACATATCTTCTACAACCTGTAAAAATTTGGACCCCATGAGCACTCTTCTAAAATTTTCAGACCCCTTCACTCCAAACATCCATGGCTGATGAGCATTGCCATAAATGTGAAACACCATTTCCTCCTCCAATCCGCATATAGGACACATCGGATCATCAATTATCTTCCTCCGGAATAAGTTTGCACGTGTTGGCAGTATCTCATGACTTGCTCTCCATAGGAAGTGTTTTTCAACATTTGGCACTTGCATCCTCCATATTTTATCCCACACGTCACTGCAAGAGGTTGAGCACCTAGCAATGTTCACCTATTTTACCTTTTTTTGCAAATGGTATGCACTACGAACCGAAAAATCTCCCTTCATTGTTCCCTCCACAGCAAAATATCCTCTTTCTTTGTACTACTAAGTGGAATGGAGAGAATTTTCTTAACTTCGTCCGGTGAAAAAATCTATTCTAGCAAGCTAATATTCCCCACTTTGTATCTCTTTCAATAAGCTCACATACCTTTGCCTATGGGTCTAAAATAGCCAGGGGGATTGTACCTTGTATGTAGTCGGAGTGGGCAGCCACTTGTCTTCCCAAATTCGTATCTTCGCTCCGTTTCCCACCCTTCACACAAGACCCTTCCTAATAAGTCCACTAGAGCTCTGTATACTCCTCCACGCAAAGGATGGCTTTTTTCCCAGATTAGCTTCAAGAACGAACAATTGGAAAAATATTTTCCTTTCATGATTCTTGCAGTGAGGCTGTCCGGAATTTTTCATATCCACCAAATTAGTTTCGCTAAAAGAGCCTTATTGAAACAAGTGAAGTCTCGGAAACCCATCCCTCCTATCCTCTTTGAATTCCCCATTTTACTCCAACTCATCCAAGCAATTTTTTTCTCCTTCTCCTTATGACCCACCAAAACTTTTGCATAAGTGAATTTATTTCCGAACATAAGGCTTTCGGAAATAAAAATACACTCATGCAATAGGTTGGTATTGCTTGAATTACAACCTTCAATAATATTTCTTTTCCACCTTGGGAAAGGAAATTAAGCTTCCAATCTTGGAGTCACTTCCAAATCTGATCTATAATACTTCGGAAGGCTTTCGTTCTTGATTTTCTGATAAGAGCCAGAAGACCAAGATAAGTATCATACCGTTGCGTATCTGGAATTTCAGCTAGCTCCAAAATTCTCCCTCTCTCCTCCGGGAGTGTGTTTTTGCTGAAAAATATGGAAGTTTTGTTAGCATTCATTTTTTGTCCGGATGCTCCTTTATATAATTGCAATATATCCATCATGGCACACCATTGTGACTGATTAGCCCTGCAAAACAGTAAACTATCGTCGGCAAAAAATAAGTGACTAATTCGGGGACCTCTTTTAGATGTAGGAACCCCCATCAGTCTCCCATCTTCATTAGCCCTTACAACCTGGCACTTAAAACTTCAGCACATATTATAAATAAATACGGAGATAGAGGATCTCTGTAACGACCTAGATTTTTAAATTCCTATTTAAATAATATTTAAAAGATTAAATAAATAATAATAAATTATATATGGATTAATGATATTAAGTAGTTATTTGATGTTAAGGTTTTATGTTACATTGATTATTGACTTCTTTGAGTGTCACTTTAATTATCAAATTTAGTTTCATAAGTATGGTTATGGGCATGATTAAACACAATTTAGTGAATAAATTATTTATGTTAGTATTTGGTGAAATCAAAAATTGATTTGAAGCATTTTAGTTTTTGGCTTAAAAAGCAGTGTTTTAATTTTCATATTGTCTAGTAACAATTAAAACCACTAAGAAACGGTAGGCTAGCCACTTTGGTTGAACTCTTGAAGGCTTCTAGTAATAATGATTTGTTAGAAATATCAAGGAATTTAATGAAGCAAGAGATCAAGTTGCAAGTGTGAAGGCAAGTGTGAATGCAACTAGTTTAAAGTCAAATTTCGTGGGAAATTTTGTAAGGGCCAGAAACTGCATCAAACGAACTCGGATGAAGTCGAACCAAAAATATAAAATGTTTGTCTCAGTCCTCTATCTACCCTCAAAATTTCATGTCAATTGAGTACGTTTGGATACAAAAAAATAGATCGGAGTGCACTGCCCTCATGTTGGACGAAAAATGACAAGATAGACTAGAATCTTGGAATGTTGACTAGGTTTATGTTTTTAGTTGAATACCTCTCAACCCTTGGATTAAAAGTAGGAAAATGAATCCTAGCCATCCATTCTTTAATAGATAGAAGCTTGAGTTTAACCATTGGATCAAAAGTGTTAGGATTAATCCTAACCACTCATTTTCTTATAAATAGGAGCCTAGGTAATTCAATTGTTTCACTTGAGTTCTTTCACTTTCCTAGCAAGAAAATATTACTTGCTCTCTCTCTCTCTCTCTTCCTTAGCTCTAAATCAAAAATCATATAGCTTAGATCCTTTTTGTAGTCTTCAAGTGTTCCTAGTTTTACAATTAGCTACCTAGAGAAGGTTGTGTGGAATTCTACTTCAAGGCTATTGGGTAAGTGTTCCTTGTGTAATTATAATGATTTACATATTATTTGTTCTCATTTAATTGTTTAAGACCCAATAAGCTTATAATGTAAAATAAGGTAATAAAGAGTTAATGGTAAGAATGCATAAACAAATTGATTCAATGCTTATGAAATTATCTATATTATTTACTTTACAGCATTTACATTCAGTCATTTATTTTATCGTTATTTAAATTTTAATTCATATTTTTTTGGTGATGCACCATTGGTCTCAACCCCTAAATATGAATTCAGATATTATATTCAGTCATTTATTTTATCGTCATTTAAATTTTAATTCATATTTTGGCATGCAGACCATTGGTCTCAACCCTAAATATGAATTCAAGATTTATATTCACCATTTATTTTATCGTCATTTAAATTTTAATTCATATTTTTTTTGGCGGTACGGACCATTGGTCTCAACCCCTAAATATGAATTCAGATTATATTCATCATTTACTTTATTGTCATTTAAATTTTAATTCATATTTTTTGGCATTACGGACCATCGGTCTCATCCCGAAATATGAGTAATGTTTATATATATTATTTATAATACTAGTTTTTATTTTGTGATACTGGCCATTAGCCTCGTCACCAAAAAACGAATTCAGGAATAAAACTATATCTCAGATTTATATGATAAAATGAGTAAGTAAAGATGAAGTGATGGATAATAAATAAATATAAAAGATGAGGGTCTTTAAACAATGATATTATTTGAGAATGAACTAATATAAATATCGTTTGTATATATGTATTTGTATGCAGAAGTGGAGCAGAAATTCTATACTAAGGAGTGTAAGTATGGATGTACTTACTGAGTATTAGCTTTATTTTGTGGGTATAGGAATTCTTATTTTACCTTATTGATATAATTTTCGCATTACAACTGTTGCATAATGTGTCTAATAATATGGGCTGATAAGATAGCCACCTTAAGAACAAGCTGGGTAGATTGCCGCGAGGAACTGTCGGTATCCCAGTGGATGGGGGTATATAACCGTCCAACAGGCCTAATATATAATTAAGCTGGGGCGGTGTAGTCGCCAGCACCAAACAGGTAAAACTCTAAAGTGTGAGGGACATAACGGACGTGAACGGGCTGAGAGCTCATGACGAGAGGTCTGAAGGAAGATTATCATAAAACACAAACTAATATGTCACTACATTCGAATTTCATTCATCATTATATATTTTATTTCATAATCTTACTTGTCTCAAACTAGTCTTTTAGTCTTTATTTCTAGAAAAATAGATTACTCACTTGTTTGGCTATGTAAATATGATAACGCCATATTTACATAGACTTTGATGCTGAGAATAGAGTGAGGACGATGGTCCTTTTGTTGGTTTTGATGATTGATAGATTATCAGCTACGAGATTGATGCTTACTCTATGAAGCCAGTCTCATTTATGTTAATCGCTTTTATTACATAATGTGATGTGTGTTAACTTGACAAATAATACTATATTGATTTGGTGCCATCTGTGGCTTACATTTGGTACACCTAGTGTGTACATATGTTGTAATGAAAACATAGTTTTATTTTCATTAAATAATATATCACCTTGAGGTATTTCAGTCAGCTCAATTGTGTTGTGCAAACTATTCATAGGCTATAGAAAAGAAAAAAATTATATACATATTCCGCTGTAAAATTATATTTCTAAAGTTGCAGCGTAATAACTTCGATATTTGCTAGTTTAAATATCGGGGCGTTACAATCTCCCTGTCGAATTCCTCGTGTCAGAGTAATATCGCCCCATGGGATGCCATTGACTAGGACCGAATAATGCGTCGAGGTGACACACATCATAATCAATCGCACCCACCGATCATCAAATCCCATACTTTACATAACACCTTTCAAAAAATTCCATTCTATCATGTCATAGGCTTTGCTCATGTCGAGCTTTACCGCCATGAATCCTTTTTTTCCCCTCATACCGGTATGCATCGTGTGAAGTGTTTCGTATGCCGCAAGAATGTTGTTTGAAATTAACCTCCCAGGTATAAAGGCGCTCTATGTCGAAGAAATAATAGCAGGTAGAACCCTCTTCAAGCGATTGGCTAGAACCTTTCAAAGCACTTTGTATAAAACATTATATAAGCTTATTGGACGGAGCTCAATAACACAAGCTGGAGTTTTGGTTTTTGGTATGAGAACTATATTTGTCTTATTTAAATCATACGACATCACCTCCGAATTTAGAATTTCGATAATCGACAGACATACCTCGTCTCCAATCGTGACCCAATTTTTTTGAAAAAATTCTGCCGGTATATCCATCCGGGCCCAAAGCTTTTAGAGCAACCATTTGTGTAATTGCCACTCCTATCTCCTCTTTCATGAAAATTTTTGTGAGTTCAGCATTCATCTCTCCTCACCCCTCCAAATTTGTCCATGGACCTACTGTAAATAACTCAATAAAATAATCAACAAAAGCCATGCCTACAGTTTCGGTTGTCTCCCATTGCCGCCCCTCCAGATCCTTAATTGCATAAATAAAATTTTTTCGTTGCTTGGCATTGGCACATGCATGATAATACTTAGTGTTCTAGTCCTCGTTTTTTAGCCACGCTTCTTTTGCCCGTTGTCTCCATCTAGCATCATCTCTGTCCAAAAGGGTTTGTAATTCCTTTTGTATATTTTTTTTCCTCCTCCCTACTAGATAACCCCTCATTCTCTTGTATTTTTAGAAGCTTTGTTTTCAGCTCCTTGTATATTAGATCCTTTTTTCGTCGCTGCCACTGTAATAAAGCTATCCGACATCCCCTCATCTTCATAGCCAAGCGGTCCCAATGGCTGGTACCAGATGAGAACTTTCCCCATACCTGTTTAACCACATTAGAATATTCCTCCTCTAAAATCCAGCTTCCCTCATGTCTGAATTTTTGTCCCATTCGCCTTTCCCTTGCCACCATGCCCGAGAGACGTAAAAAGATGGGAGAGTGATCTGACCATATAGATGCTTCCACTTGAACTTCGGCAAAGGGGAAAATATCCCTCCATGCTTGGTTAGCCATTCCCTTATCCAACCTCTCCTTTATAAAGTCCTCCCCTTCCTTCCAATTTCTCCAAGTGTATTTGGGACCATAAAAACCCAGGTCAGTGAGTTCGCATTCCTCCAGAGTTTTCTGGAAAGCCTCCATTTGATTTCGACTTCTTTCATTGCCCCCCCAACTTCTCCGATGATATCAAGATTTCATTGAAATCTCCAATACAAGCCCACGGCAAGGGATCAAATTGAGCAAGAATCTATAACAAATTCCATGTGATGTGCCTTTTGGTCAGTACCGGGTGTCCGTAAAAACCCGTTAACTTCTATGGTATATCATTTATAGGTGCTTTTATCACTGCATTTATATAGTGTTGGCTATAATTCTGTATCTCCATAGACATCTCTGAACTCCATAATAATGCAAACCTCCGCTTCTCCCAATACAATCCACCACAAATAATCCATAGTAACCAATCTTACAGTGAATCTCTTCCAATTTTTTCTTACGAAGTTTGGTTTCCATAAGGAAAACCAAAGCGGGTTTCTTTTCCTTTACCATATGGCTCAGGTCTCAAGCCCTCGGCAGTTCTAACTTAAGATTGTCATTGCGGTGGCAAGGCTGTTTAACAGCCTCCGCCACTCCCGATCCATTTGAAAGTCCCTGCTTGTCGCTTAATTTTTTCTCCTCTGCACTAGTTGCTTCCCCTCCTTCTCTTATTTTCCCACTTGGGCGCATCTTCTGACAATTTCCTCTCCACAGAGAAAGGGCCTTTTCTAGACCCTTTGCATCTTGGACAACTTTTATTGTTTTGGCCACATTAGATAATATTGGGCCTGGATAGCTTGCACCTCCCGGGCTTGGAGATAGGCCCCTTTTTTTCTCACCTGCTTCCCGTGTAACGTCCCTTAGAGGACTAAAGCCCCCATCTGCGTTGCCTTTACTTTTCCATGATTTTCGGTTGTCCTCCAGCTCCTCATTATTAATTTTCTGCTTTATTTCTATTGTGGGCTCCTGCATTCACGGCTATGATCTTCTGCCGTTATTTCTCCTTCCTTCACTCCTTCAGAATCCCTGCCAACAAAGTCCCGCAGATCTGCCATTTCTTTCCCTCTCGGTGTGTGAGATTTTTCCCCTTTAGCGAAATCTCGAGATTCTCCGTAATCTTCTCCAGAGAATTTGCCCTTCCTCCTTATAGGAGATTGCGAGAATCTCGCCCGATAGTGATCACGTGATTGGCTTGCCTGAAAAAATTCTCCGGCCTCAATTCAGTTTCTCTTGTTCTCTGATCATCTTCTCGGGTAGGACACCGCCTATTTCTTCTACCCCTCTCACCTGTTGTGGTCCGTTTGGAATGGGCTTGAGCTCTTCCTAGCACATTTTTATTCCAGTCAGATATTCTCGTCGAAGAATTTGCTTTCAGCCAAGGTCCATACTGTGGGTTTGCCTCTAGGTGTCGTAACTCACTCTTCTTCGAACATCCTGTTTTGCCATGATTCAGGACCCCACAGTGAAAACAAAATTTTGGGAGGCGCTCGTACTTGAATGTAACCCACATCACTTTCCCTTCAATGTTTAGTTTTCTTCCCCGTGGAAGAGGCTTGGTGATATCCATCCAAATTTTACACAGAGGTATGCCCCCCAGCCCATTCTGTCACCATCCCTATCAACCGCCTCTACTGTTCCCATCGTCTCACCTATCTTCATGCCGATATCCCGTCCCATGCACGCTAATGGAAGGTTAATCATCTAAACCCAGAAGGCAGCCTTGTCAAAAGGGTAATCAGTTGGTTGAGAGATCCCCACATAATCCTCTGTTAAAAACAGAGATCCTTCAAAGGCCCATGGTCTCCCCTCTAACACCTTCTCCTTGTCCCTTATTTTATCAAATTCAACGAGAACAAATTATCACCAAGGACTTTGAAGTTGGGATTGCCTTGCGTTCTCCACCATTGTATCATGCCAGTTTTCAAGGCCTCCTTGCTTACCAGTCGATCTGCTAGCAATTTCCCTATGATGCAGGCTCTTCCCCGATTCTCACCCTTTTTCAATTCCCCCCATTTGATGCCTACTTCCACTTCTTCATCTGCAGTAAGTGTGAGATTTTCCCACCTCTTCAGTAATTCCTCCTCCATAAGGAAGTTCAAAAACAATACTCTTAAAATTTCACAGATTATTCGTTACCTGGAAAGCACTCTTCCTTCTCCTCTAGGAATGCTGCTAGAGAGAAAACAACTGTATCACTTAATTTAATTTCATAGTCGTTGAGGAGCAACAATTGGAAACACTTTTCCTTCTCCTCTATAAAAAACTACTAGAGAGAACACTGTAATGAAAAAATTCCGGTTTTCTCTGACTACTCCCAGATGGTCTACCAGACAACAAAAAAGGCCACCCCAAAGGCTACCTAATGCACTACCCCCATCAGGTTTTTTGCAATCAGAGGGTTCGCCGAAAATCGTACTCAATCTATTTGCTGGAAATAAAAAAAACTTAAAATAATGCAAATAACCTAACTTTAGACAAAATTTACATAAAATCCTTAAAATTAAACAATTTTTAAAAAAATAAAAACGTATCAAATTGGCAATAGAAAGAGGAAAAACAAACAAAAACAATTCCAAGGGGATGGTTTGGCCACCCCCATGTATTGGATGTGGTGGCCGGACCTCCCTTAGGTGGTTTAAGATGGCCAAACCACCCCCCTAAGGGGGTGGATCGGCCACCCCCAAGCCTATAGGGGGTGGATTGGCCACCCGCAAGCCTATAAGGGGTGGATTGGCCACCCGCAAGCCTATAAGGGGTGGCTTGACTAGTCCTAAAAAGTTGATGAGGGTGGCTTAGCCACACCAATGGGCTTAGCGGTTGGCCAACCCACTTATTAAGGGGTGGTTCAATGATGCAGGACGGAAGGAAAAAAAATAGAAATAGATAAAAATAACATAAAATAATATAAAACCACGTTGATCAAAGTCTCATCGATCAACAATGGGGTTTTGGTATCTAGAGTCTCATCACCAAGAAGAAGAGAACAATCATGCATGCCTCCACGAAAATATCTTTTTCATTAATCATAATTTGATCTCCATAGGATCAGTACATAGACCATTTAAATAGATGGTAAAATAAACTTAACCCTAATTAGACTAACTTTGGGCCAAACCCATTATCTAATTATAAAATATCACTAATTCTAAATTAGATGACTTTGGGCCAAGCCCATTACAATAACTATTAAAATATAGTTAAAACACCCATCTAAATATAAATAACTTAATTAACAAATAAGACCCAAATAAAATTAAAAGACCAACTTATTTATTTTTCCTTTTACATCATTCGGCCACCTTTCAACTCATAGGAGGTAGCCAATCCACCCTTATGATTTTTTGGGTAGCCGATAGGCCACTGCCTGGGCGGTGGTTTGACCACCTTGAACCACCTCAAGGTGGTCCAGCCGCCACCCCTAACACCTGGGGGTGGTTTGGCCACCCGATGTCTAGTTTTTATTTAATTCTTAAGCTTTTAATATTTTATTTAGTTTTTAAATTTGGGGTTTTCCCAAGTTTTTAATGTTTTTTTTATTTATTTGAGTGTATTTTTGTCCTTTAATGAGATTTAAAGTTTAAAAAATAAATATTTTGTCTAATTTAACAAGATTCCCTAATGGTGGATTTTTTTCATAAGTAAATAGGAGTTTAATGCAGCCGAGTGTCAAGAGTTATATAGTTCTGGTGCCACGTTGAAATTGTCTGGTAATTCATGGGATAAAAGGTAGTTACCTCAAAAAGAAATATTGACAACTTATGGGGGTACTGTTTTAGGAGCTTTACTCTAGGGTTTTGAAAATTAAACCATTAACAATGAGGCTTAGGTGGCGCATAGGAGTGAATTTAGGATTATGAGATTTTAAAAAGAGTAATGCTATAAAGAGAAGTATTAGATATCTAAACAAATGAACCCATAAAAAATTTCAAACTGATGTGGCAAGGGCTTTTAAATTAAAAAAATGCAATTATCTCTCCCTTGTCTGCTCACTCACAGTTTGCCACGTTAGTTCGAAAATCTTTATGGGTTCATTTGTTTGGCTTTCTAGCACTTCTCTGCTATAGACCACATTTTTTTATCTTACAATGCTAATGTGGCAGCTCCAAAATTTGGTTGAGAGTGTCCCATCAACCTTGTGGTATAGTCTTCGGATAAAATGTAGCTTTTAGCATTAATCTTTAAAGAGAGAGAGAGAAATATTATATATTATAACTTTGTCTCACAATGTTAATGTAGCCGTCCTAACCAACTCTTGATGTTTTTTTGGAGAAACATGACTTATCCCTAAACTATCAAGGATTTTGCAATCATAACCTTAAATTATCAAAATTTGCAATGTCAAATTCCCGATTATTAGCCCCTTTTTTATATTCATTGATTATTTCTTAATTGCTTACAGCGAAGGAAAAATTGGAAATAGAGGGACAACGTTGTCTTCAGCAGAAGAATGAAAATAAATAAATGAATGTCTATTTGAATACATTTAGGGAGGGATATCGGTGTGTATGTTATGTACATGAATTGAATTTTTAGACTAAAGCATTTCTTCAATAAAGTGGTCAATTTTATTAATGTTTATAAGTTCTTTTGACAAATTAAAGAAATTATGTTTATGTTACATAAATTGTTGTTGCTTGGTGCAAGAATCTTATTTTGCTTATGACCAAAACACAAATGCTCTTATTTTGCGCATTAAAATATAAAATGTGAAATAAGGTAAATTGTAGGAAAGTGAAAGCAAAGAAAGAGAGAGACATAAATTTGAGGTGGTTCAACCTCGGATGCCTACATCCACGGTCGCTAATACCCAATAAAATTAGGTTGTGTTTATTTTAAATTATGTAGCTGAGATTTTGAAAAATAGCTCACTGAAGTTGACAAAATCTACTAATGAGTCATGTGGGCACCAATCATTCGTGTCACGTTTACTAACAAAATGTTTTAAAAATATATATCACATTTGGTAACCATAGGATTTGGGATAAAACCATGGGTAGTGGAAGGCTCACTATTTCAAACCAATATTAGTCGGATGGTGCATTAGTACTCCCCACTAATCCACTTTTTGTGATAAACAAATTCAACTTGTTAACAAAACCATGCGCATGAAGATAAGAGAGAGAGAGAGAGCTGAGACAAGATCTTACAAATGACAATCCACTTGCATGCTGTATCTCTTTTCTGGATCTCTGTGACTGTGGGGCTTCAGAATTCAGTGTGAAAAAAGAAAAGAAAAGAAAAGCTATATATATATATATATATATATATATAAGTTTTGTCCTTTCTCTCTCTCCAGCCCTACATAAATAGCTAGATAAGAAACACATTGTTGATGAAGCAAGTTGTGGGTTGTAAGGATGAAGCTTTACTTCTTTAGTTGCTGGATGCTAAGTATGATTCTCTTGGCCTCCTCAGGTACAATTTGCATATACTTAAATGCTTATAAGGACATGCATTCTCTTTTCTTTCACAGGAAGTAGGAATATTGCTTTGCTGTATCTGAGTCTCTGACCAACAAGATGTGAACATGTGGTTCATAACATTTGCTTCAACTAATTATCTTTTACCTTCTTTTTCTTCCCATCTTTAAAGTGATTATATGTAAGAAAGAGAGAGAAGAAACTAGTCTTACATCAAATCTTGATTTCTAACAATTTGTTATTCGACTTGCTAGTAATTTAAACAATAAATGTGAGAAAGCTTTAATGGGGTCTACTTGTCTGAGTAAAGGGGAGAATTGGTTGAAACATACTCGGACAAATAAGCTTTATAAGGGTTCTCTCACATTTGCTACTCGGATTGTTGCTAGAAATCTTTATCCATTTTTATCGAATTAGGGCACTAGTATCAATCCCAAGAGATCCCTTTTTTTTTTCTTTTCTTTTTAACTTTCACACATTTTATTTTAAAGTGTCAACAGAGATACTACAACTTTTACTATAAGTTTCTTACAAACTTGACATAAAAGTCTATAACTATTAAATAATTAAGAAAAAAATTTAACTTATCAATTTAATTATTTAGTAATTGATTTGTCAACTATACACTGTCACAACATTTTGTAAAATAATTTAAAAAAAAAAAACGGAAATATCTCAAACTTTTTTCTTCATGTTATTGTTTCAATTCTTTTATTTTCTTTTATTTTTTATTTATTTATTTATTTTGCTTGTTCAATGCTTATCTCTTTGATGGTTAGCAGCAAATGTGATGGAAGTAATGCTAGCTGATGGAGGAAGGTGCATTTCCATTATGGACCCAAATGGATGCAATTTACCATTTTGCAGGCAACGTTGCCTTCAGCAGAAGAATGGAAACGGTGCTTGTTTGACTAATTCTAAAGAGGGTTACCAGTGTGTATGTTACATAAATTGTTGACTTTTCAGGCTCAAATATTTCTTCAAATTGCTCAATCTTATGAACGTTTACATAAAGAATCCATGTCTCCATGACAAGAATACGATGTTAATTTTAAGAGTCAAGCCAATTTTGCAGAGAAACAATGGAAATGTGTATCTTCCTTTTGGCATTACTCACATTAAGCCACTCATTTTTCAGGATTCATTTTTTGATTGTATTGTTGCATTTAATTGTGTATATAATATCACGTCAATTAAAAATTAATGATCCAACATATTCACCATATAACAAACTCATACACTATTAGATATGTGAAATCTAATCTCAACCATAATAGTCTATTGCACTTAAAAATGAGGAGGAAGTAGAACTCGCATAGAAGGAAAGAAATACTATTGGCTAGCAATGGTAATTAAAAGCTATGATTCACTATGGTAGTGGGCTTCGGACAGCACATTTGAGAAAAACAGTAGATGTAAAGGGATCTCTAATATATTACACTGATTGACATTGCTAAATTCCAGACCAATTTCCACAAATATGAACCATGTTGTGAGATGTTTGAAAACAGAAATCGTTTTGATAGAAGAGACCAAACCTCCTGCCAAGGTTTATGCTGCCGACAGCTACCCATTCTCTCAATCACATTGACCATCGGCACAGAACTGGGCTCACATGAGTCACAATGTACACACCATACCTAGCAAAATCATAGCCAATATAGCCTGTACAAAATTACACAGAAAATATACAAGAATACATGGTCAAAATTACACCTACCACAATCAAACCAGCAGATTATACGAGTTATTTGCTATCAATGAAATCTGCGTCGATCACATCCCCTTGATCCCCATCGGCCGTTTTCCCAGTTGATCCAGGTGCAGTTCCAGCGCCTGGTTGGCCGGTCTGATTATAGATGGACTGCCCCAGCTGCATAACTTCTTGATTCAGTGCAGCCATTGCATTTTTAATGTCTTTGGTTAATCCACCAGAGATTGCATCCTTGAGCTCTTTCAGTTTAGCCTCCACCTTCTGTTTGACTGAGGTAGGGACTTTGTCTCCCACCTCTTTAAGCTGCTTCTCAGTTTGGTACACAACAGAGTCAGCTTGGTTCTTTGTGTCTATTGCATCCCTCTTTTCCTTATCTTCTTTCTCAAACTTCTCGGCCTCTTTAACCATCTTATCCACCTGCAATATTGTGTTTTGCGCACCCAATAATGGAGTTCAGTAACATAACTAGCTTAGATTTGCACCCACGAGGAGATGTAGAATATGAAATGTGAACATTTCTTTATATCTTGGTTGACTTGTGGTTAAGAATAGATACTTTAAATCCCAATAGTTTAGAAAGAAAATAAAAATACAGCTTCTATGAACTATTAAAAAGAAGTATTTAAGATTTTTTTTTTTGGGGGTAACAGAAAAGAAGTGTTAAGATATAAAATCACTTTTCTACGACTGGTTCTTGGAATATAAAAATATGTCTGCAGTAGACAGGACTTATCCAGCACTAATACATGAAGAAAAAAAAATAATAATCTACCTAGTGTTTGGTAATAAGATCTCTAACAGTTTTGCACTTGCATTTGTTATATATATTCAGTTATTTCTCAAATAGATAAGTATATAATGAGTTAAAAGAAGACCTGTCTGAGGCTCATCCAAACCCACAAATTAACCAATAATTCTGCCTTCAGTTACTCATTCTAATAACACCTCTAGACACAATAGCTTCAACCATCAATTAAATGTAACCTGTCTTGGATTTGCAATATCTAGTTTGAAAAAACACCAAATTCTCTTGCATGACAACAGTTCTTTAAACACATACCTCATCACTAGGCAAGGTGCTAGCACCAGTTATGGTGATATCCTGCTTCTTTCCAGTTCCCTTGTCAATAGCAATGACAGAAAGGATACCATTCGCATCAATGTCAAATTTCACCTCAATTTGAGGAACTCCGTGGGGCAGGTGGGATGCCATCTAAGCGAAAACTTCCAAGGGATTTGTTGTCCCTCACAAACTCTCTCTCACCCTGACAAACATTAATCTCAACACTAGTCTGTCCATCTGCTGCTGTGGAGAACACCTCGGATTTGGAAGTGGGTAAAGTTGTATTCCTTGGGATGATCTTTGTCATTACACCACCCAAAGTTTCAAGTCCTAGAGACAACGGCGTGACATCCAAGAGCACAATGTCACTAACTTCCCCTGCTAAAACACCAGCCTGGAAATAAAAGGCAGAATCAATGCCTTTAATATTAGTGTAAGTTCCAGTAGGTATTACAGCAAACAATATATATAAATGAAAAGGAAAAAGCAGAAGAACAAGAAAAGACCAACCTGAACTGCAGCCCCAAGGGCAACAACTTCATCAGGATTTACAGTCACATTGGGTTCTTTTCCAGTCAACTTTCTAACAAGCTCCTGAGCAGCTGGGATACGAGTTGAACCACCAACAAGGATTACTTCATCTATATCTTTGAAGGAAAGCTTTGCATCTTCCAAGGCAGTTTTGACTGGTGCTCGAAGCCTACAATAAAGTATAGTGCAGCCATAAGCCACTGAACTTAAGCAGGCAAGTAGACATCCAGATTGGCAGAGAAAGAGAGTTCAAAATTGAAATAGTGGAAATGAAACATACACTGATATTAGCATATCAGAATTACCCTATTTTAGAAAGATTGACACCTTGGGGAGTCTTTTAGTGACATCATAATATAGTTAGAAAGAAAAATTTCAATGTGTGACTCAATCTTTTTACACTCACAATCTTTCCCTCCTGTGAGTCCATCGCCACACAAACAAAAGCTTTTTCTTTTCCTTTTTTTGGTTTTATCAATCTAATGTGCCATCTTCAGGATCACTCATGGGCTACATGGATTTACCCGCACCATGCACATTTGCCCTTACTCTAAAAAATCTTGTTTGTGCTCCTACCAACCTTTGCTTCTTGCTCTAAGGACTCTCGTTCATACTCACACCTCGCACCTTTGTCTATACTCCAAGACCCTTGTCCATGCTTGCGCCACTGTACCATATTTGCATACCACCAACTCTACTACCACTTGTTTAGGAGATTCCTACATTTAGGAGTCTTTCAATAAAACTGTAATATAGCATGTTGGGAGACCACTACTACAGAAAGAAAGAGTATTTCTAGATTTTGCATCTAATTGACTTGTAGAAATTTTACAAAAAGTTCTTTATATTTCTTTATATTCATAGGACCTAAAAGCTTAGGTTTATGGGTTTGGGCACACACTTGAGACATTTTTCAGCATAGGACTCAATCTTTTCACACTCACACGTATATACTAAACATTATTTCTGAACATGCATAATGCATTGATAGAGGGAAATCACATACTCAGAATTGCAAAGAGGCATTACCTGTCTAGCAAATCTGAACACAATTCTTCAAATTTGGCCCTTGTCAGGGTGGTGTCAATGTGTTTAGGGCCATCTGCAGTGGCAGTAATGAATGGTATACTGGAAAAAACAAAAGGCACTTTTCAGTGATCATGCCTAAGAGAGAGATTCACTTGTAGAAAAAAGCATAGGAATAGCTACCTACCTAATACTGGTCTGAGTCAAAGATGACAACTCCATCTTCGCTTTCTCAGCAGCCTCTGTGAGACGTTGTAGGGCTTGCTTGTCCTTCAGAAGATCTATGCCTTCATCCCTCTTAAAGTTTTCAGCAAGCCAATCAACTATCCTCTGTTTGAAATTAAAAAATGATAAAACTTTGCAGGGTAACAATACAGAGATTACAAAGAACTACTCATTGGTCTTGTTTCCAACCTTGTCAAAATCATCACCTCCAAGATGCGTGTCACCTGAGGTAGAAAGTACCTCAAACACTCCATCTCCAACCTCTAGTACTGCAGAGGAAAAATACAAAACAAGAAGAGTAAAAACTAAATTGTCTGTTCTGTAAATATTTTTGCGCAAATTTGATCCCAAATCAGGCATCAAATGTCTCTGTCTCCTTAATCTTTCTATCTTCCACTCAACAATTTTCAATTTCGCTCTATTTGATAGCCCATATTCAGGTGCCAGCACAAACACCCGTCCGGCACCACATGTAACAGAGAGGAAATTACAATTTTCGACACGACCCAATATGAAATTAGCGAATTATGGTCTAATTAAATGAGTTGGTTCATAATTAACCTATATAATCTTATCTTCATGCCTCAACATGATCTAAACACGCCACATAAAGACCGAGCCAACAAACTTGATATGAACGCAATACAAAATTAGCAAATTAAACACAAATTACCACTCCACTACAAGCGAGTAACTGTAAGCAATACATACCTGAAACATCAAAGGTGCCACCGCCAAGGTCAAAAACGAGAATGGTCTCATTATTTTTCTTCTCAAACCCATAAGCAAGTGAAGCAGCAGTTGGTTCATTAATAATTCTTAGAACCTCCAACCCAGCAATGCGGCCGGCGTCTTTCGTTGCCGTCCTCTGAGAGTCATTGAAGTACGCCGGCACCGTGATCACCGCTTTGCTTACTTCATCATTCAGAAACTTGGATGCATCATCCACCAGCTTCCTCAATACCTGAAACAACAATGCACAACATTGTTAATAAATTAAATGTTAGCACATGTATAAACTAAATAAACTAACTTTTTTCTTTTTATAAGTTAGTTTAGTTAGCTATAGTTCCAGTTGTTAAGCTGTTTTACAGCTTCAGTTACTTGATTGGAAGCTTGCATATAAGCTTTCTTTCTTTTACTTGTAACCTCACAAGATTTATTTGCAAATGAAGAATTTCTCTTCTTCTTTCTCCTTCATTTCTTCTCCTCTGTTCTGCACATCTCTCTGTTTCCTTTTGATTCTCTTCATCTTAAAGAGAATTTAACGTGGTATCAAAGACATAATCACAATTGTGATTCATCTAATATTTCTTTTTCCTTCTTTTCTTGCTTTTGCTGTTTTTCAATGGCAGCCAATATTCCATCCACTTCCACTCTTCAAGGTGATTTTCAAGCTTCAATAATGGCAAAAAATCATCAACTTCCTTCTTCTTAAAACAATCTGTCAAAGGAGATCATCCTCCAGACACATTCAAAGATCCCTTTGCAAATTCTCGTCTCATCGATCCATCTAGTCCTCTTTTTCTCCACAGTGGTGACAATCCAGGAATTATATTAGTTCCTCAGCCATTGACAGGAGAAAACTATAGTACCTGGAGCCGCTCAATGCTTGTTGCTTTGAATGCCAAAAACTGTTGTACATGCAATTGTGAGCTTTGTGTCCCACATTGAGAAAGTATAAAGGATAAAAGTGGTTAATATAAAGTGGACC
The DNA here is from genome assembly GCA_013348765.1 of Carpinus viminea. Lineage (NCBI taxonomy): Eukaryota > Viridiplantae > Streptophyta > Magnoliopsida > Fagales > Betulaceae > Carpinus > Carpinus viminea. The sequence continues at coordinate 16,509,795 of CP054670.1, read as the reverse complement.
CAAGCCCATTAGCTTAGGCTTTTGGGCTAGAAGTGGTGTCCTATTAAGTATATTAATTTACTATTGTTTGACTCCCCTTGGTGTTTCTCTCCCCAACAATTGGTATCAGAGCTCATGGTTAGCTTCCGCTGCTGCTAATATGAGTGTATTGGTTCGACGCGTTTGGCTAGACTCCGGTAAAAAGAGTGGTTTCTCTTGGAGTACGCGTGACACTCTTGTGTATGGGGAAATTTGGTCAATGTGGTAGAGACTCACAAGTGAGGGGAGATTTGTTGTACATGCACTTGTGAGCTTTGTGTCCCACATTGAGAAAGTATAAAGGATAAAAGTGGTTAATATACCTAAGTGGACCCAAGCCCATTAGCTTAGGCTTTTGGGCTAGAAGTGGTGTCCTATTAAGTATATTAATTTACTATTGTTTGACTCCCCTTGGTGTTTCTCTCCCCAACAAAAACAAACTATGCTTCATCGATGGTTCTTTGTCAGAACCGTCTATTTTTAGAGTTACTTTCATGCTTGGACTCGATGTAATAATCTTATAGTTTCCTAGATTCTTAACTCTATATCCAAGAAAATTTACAACACTGTCATCTACATTACTTCTACTCAAGATGTATGGTAGGATCTTAAGGATTGTTACACACAAAAGAATGGCCCAAGAGTGTTTTAGCTGCAAAAAGCCATCTCTGTTGTTGCTTAAGAGAATTCTTCTATAAGTCATTACTTTACCAGAATCAAAACCCTTTGGGAAGAACTTAACAATTATAGACTTGTTTCTATTTGCAATTGTTGTCATTGTGGTAAAATGAAGTCCATTCTTGAACTCTATAGTCGAGAACGTGTTCTGCAATTTATAATGGGTTTAATGATTCTTTCTCTACTGTTAAAGCTCAGATTTTACCAATGGATCATCTTTCTTCCATAAACAAAGTTTTCTCCCTTATTATTCAAGAGGAGAAACAACAAGAGATCTGTGTGAGCCCTATTAGTCAAGATACATCTTCTACCCTAATGACTAAATCTGTTTTGCCTAAAACTTTTTCCTCAAATCATCATGAACCTATTGTATACATTACCAAAACTTCACCAGGGCCTAGGTTTTTTAAGCAAAACTATAAGAAAGACCGCCCCATGTGTTCTCATTGTGGAGTAGTTGGTCATACTATTGAAAAGTGCTACAAATTTCATGGATATCCACCTGGTTTTAAGTTTACTTGAAACAAACCAATGTCACATTCAGCAAATCAAGTGCAGATGCAAGGAACTAACCTTAGTGGTCATCATTCTCAAGGAACTGACCTTAGTGGTCCTCATTCTCAAGGAACTGATCTTAGTGATCCTCATTCTCAAGGAACTGATCTTAGTGGTCATCATTCTCATGCTCCTTAGTTGAGCAACCCTCAGTTGTCCAAGATTTCTACTCAATGTCAACAACTGATGAATTTACTGAATCAGCACCAATACCCACAATCATTTGCCAATTCTATAGTTGGTCATTCAAGTATACTCAATCCTAAACATTCTGTTTTTTCTACTTATGTCAATATAGTCGCTCATTCAAATCATAAAAACCATCCTTGGATTATAGATACTAGAGCAAATGATCACATGATTAGTTGTTCATCTATGTTTACAACCATCACTACTATTGTATCTACTCATGTTAAACTACCTAGTGCTTCAATAGCTTTTGTCACACACATTGGAACTGTTACAATATCAAAAACTCTTACCTTAATTGGAGTTTTGTGTGTTCCTTCTTTCACTTTCAATCTGATTTCAGCCAGTAAACTCATCAAACCCTTAAATTGTTGCCTTATATTTCTTGCTAGATATTGTTTTATACAGAGTTTACACAATTAAAGAACGATTGGGGGTGGGTGAAGAAGTGGCTGGTTTATTCTATCTAATGCAAGCAAACAAAGTTTCAGTCAATGCATCTATTTAGCTCCTTGCATTCCTTCTCATTCTAGAATAAAGTTGATACAATTCATTGTTCCTTCCATTTCTTGTAAACAAGATTCTATTTGTCCAATTTGTCCATTGGCTAAACAACACAAATTACCCTCTCCTGTCAGTAGTTCAATTTCAAATTCTGCTTTTGATTTACTTCATTGTGATGTATGGGGTCCTATGGCCATCAATTCTATCAATGGATCTAGATTCTTTCTTACTATTATTGATGATTACACACGATTCACTTGAGTCCATTTGATGCAACATAAGTCACAAACTTCTTCAATAATCCAATCTTTTTCTAATATGGTTTAAACACAATTCCAAACTAAAATCAAATGTATTAGATCAGGTAATGGAATTGAATTTCACATGAGAGATTTCTTTTCTGCCCAAGGTATTATTCATCAACTTGGTTGAGTAGAAACTCCACAACAAAATTTTGTAGTTAAAAGAAAACATCAACATCTTTTGAATATAGCTAACTCTTTAAAATTTCAATCCAACCTTCCTTTACCTTTTTGGGTAGATTGTGTTTTAACTACAACTCATATAATCAATAGGATTTCAACACCTCTTTTATCTAATAAATCTTCACATGAACTCTTATATACTATTGTTCCATCTTATTCACACCTCAAAGTGTTTGGATATTTAGCTTATGTTTCAACTTTGTCTAGAAATATAACAAAATTTGATCCAAGAGCTACACCTTGCATCTTTATAGGTTATCCATATGGCATGAAAGCATATAAATTCTATAATCTTCATACACAATCTGTTTTATTTCTCAAAATGCCATATTCCATGAAACTATATTTCCTTATGCTTCTTGTTCAGATCATTTTTCACCTTCAATTCATATGCATGATAGTATTCCCTCATCCATTCATTTTCCCATGCATCCTGACACAGAATTTTCTGATTCTATTTCACCAAACATTCAACAACATCATATTGTTCAATCACAAAACCACAATTTTGCAGAAATACCTTCTGCAGAAACCATTTCACCTTCTCAATCTAAACTTTCGAAAACTCCACCTTCTCCTTCTGCAGAACCAATTTCAAATTCTGATTATGCAGAAGCCTCATTTCTCCTGCAGATACCAATTCTCAGGTTCCTAATTCAGCATCTTCTCCTATTCTTAGAAGGTCAGATAGGATCAAACATAAACCTAGTTATTTGCAAGATTATCATTGTAAACTGGTATTTTCTTGTTCACCTCAATTGGCTGCAAATGTTGATAACTCAGGTAAAACTTATCCATTGTCCTCTTTCATTTCTTATGATAACTTGTCTTCTAATCATAAGCATTTTTGTCTTTCCATTTCATCTCAACCTAAGCTTAAGTTTTATCACCAAGCTATTAAGAATCCACTTTGGTGTGAAGCTATGAAAGTTGAGATTAAAGCTTTGGAGGAAAATAAAACTTGGGTAGTAACTTGTTTGCCTTCTAACAAACATCCCATTGGCTGCAAATGAGTATATAAGGTGAAATACAAATCTGATGGAAGTATTGAAAGGTACAAAGTTAGGTTGGTTGCTAAAGAGTACACTCAAAGTGAAGGGCTGGATTATTATGAGACTTTTTCACCAATTGCTAAAATGACTACTATTAAATGTTTTTTTAGCACTTGCAGCAGCAAAGAATTGGTTTTTGCATCAATTAGATGTGAACAATGCATTCTTGCATGGAGATTTGGATGAATAAGTGTATATGTCCATGCCTCCTGGTTTTGGCACAAAAGGAGAGACAAAGGTTTGCAGGTTAACTAAGGGTCTACTTGTTAAATGATTTTCGCATAGGCAAAAAAATCCAATTATTTCATTTTTCCAACATTCCCTTACTTTTAACATTACATCAATCACTTTTTATTACTCTTCAAATAAAAAAATCATTACAAAATAAAATTTTTCATTTTTCTATACCAAACATTCTTACTTTTTTACTCTTTTTTTTAAAAAAAACATTCTTACTTTTTTCCACATCGATCAATTTTTGCTACAATATCAAACCGAAACCAAAACGAAATCGTTTACCAAACCAACCCTAAATCTTTATATGGATTGAAGCAGGCCTCTAGGCAATGGTTCTCAAAATTTTCAGCTGCATTGATTGAGCTTGATTTTATTCAGTCCAAGGCAGATTACTCTTTTTTCACTCACTTAAAAGGGTCTTCTTTCCTTTACTGTTTTATGTTGATGATGTAGCTATACCCTTTTGAATGACAGATTTAAGTTGAAAGATTTATGGCCTTTGAAGTACTTAGTCTTGAGATTGCTAGGTCTCCAGATAGAATTTCTGTTTGCCAAAGGAAGTATGCCTTGAGATCTTAGAGGATTCAGGTTTATTGGCTTCTAAACCTGTTAAATTTCCTATGGAACAAAATCTGAAACTCTTAAAGGATGAAGGTGTCCTTTCAGATTCCACAAGCTATAGAAGGTTGGTTGGCAAGCTACTCTACTTGACAATTACCAGACCTGTTTTTGCCTTTTCAGTTCAATTATTAAGTCAGTTTATGGACAATCCACGACAACTTCATCTGGATGTTGCTCATTGAGTTTTGAGATACATGAAACATTCTCCTGCTCAAGGTCTTATTTTCTTTGCCAAGTCAGATTTTCACCTGAAGGCTTTTTCAGACTCAAATTGGGCAAGTTGTTTGGACACTCGAAGATCTATAACTGGTTTTTATGTGTTTATTGGGGATTCACTTGTGTCTTGGAAATCCAAGAAGCAGCAGACAATATCAAGATCATCTGTTGAGGCAGAATATTGAGCTTTAGCCTCTACTTGTGAGTTTTTTTTTTTTTTTTTGACATGTCCACACAAGGGTAGGGGGAGGGGGGATTCGATTTTGTGACTTCTGACTTACATAAGGCGTGGTTCGCGTGATTGAAGATCTCTTGGGGACTACTTGTTGTTAGTTGATGTGGCTGAGTTCTCTTCCAAAAGATTTCAAAATACCTCATCCACATGCTGCTCTTCTATTTTGTGACAGTCAATCAGTCCGTCATCCAACTTGGACTAATTCAAACTCTTCATGTTACTTACCAAAATCAGCTAGCAGATATCTTCACTAAAAGTCTTGGTTTCAAAGTTTTTTTAGATTGTTGTCCAAGATGTTTGTAAAGGATATTTATCATCCTCCACATCCATCTTGAGGGGGAGTGTTAGCACTTGTATAAACTAAATAAACTAACTTTTTTCTGCTTATAAGTTAGTTAGTTTAGTTAGCTATAGTTCAAGTTGTTAAGCTGTTTTACAGCTTCAGTTACTTGATTGGAAGCTTGTATATAAGCTTTCTTTCTTTTACTTGTAACCTCACGAGATTTATTTGCAAATGAAGAATTTCTCTTGTCCCTCATTTCTTCTCCTCTGTTCTGCACATCTCTCTGTTTCCTTTTGATTCTCTTCATCTTAAAGAGAATTTTCATAAAAGGTGATTTTAATGTATACGAATGCCATGAGAAATAGAATATAGATATACCTGGGCAGAGATTTCCTCGGCGGCGAACTGCTTGCCGATGGCGGGGCACTCGAGCTTGACGTTGCCATTTTCGTCGCTGACGACCTTGTAGGAGACCTGCTTGGCCTCCTCGTCCACCTCCGACATCTTCCTCCCGATGAACCGCTTCACGGAGAAGAAGGTGTTCTCGGGGTTCACCACCGCCTGCCTCTTGGCAATCTGCCCCACCAGCCTGTCTCCGTTCTTCGTGTAGGCCACCACCGACGGCGTCGTCCTCTGCCCCTCCGCGTTCGTCACGATCGTCGGCTTCCCACCCTCCATTGCCGCCACCGCCGAGTTCGTCGTTCCCAGGTCTATCCCCACCACCTTCTCGCACACCACCGCTAAGCCACCGGCACCAGCTTCGGGCTTCACTTTCCGAAAGGCATTTGCACATTGCGTTTTCACTCGCTGCCCAAAGAACAGCTTATTTTTGCTTAGTTTTTGCGAAAGTGAAGGATAGTTCGTGGAGTTGCCGAGAAAATGAAACTGGGCTACCGAAGTTGCCATTGCCATTTGCCACACTACTGTTCTTCTTCGCTTTCCTTTCTTTATTTTTCAAATCTTCTCAACGTTAATGTTTTTTATTTGGGTTTTTCTGGTACTTTGTAGAAGATGGTTGTGTGAAGTGGGAGTTTATGGAGGTGTTGAAGTGGGTCGATTATAACCTACATGTCTGAGCAAGTAGAGGTGTTTAAGTGAGTCGGTTATAATAAACCTGCTAACTGATATAACCGCAAATCGATAACTAATGACTGACAACCACTAACCAAGATTGATAATCGGCTATTTAAAAGTTGTGGTTAGTAGTTTTAAAAGTCGTAAAACCGGTTATAAACTATTAAATAAAACATCATCCAATGAAATTTAAATTATAGATTTTAAATTTTTTTTAAAATTTTTTTTCATTTGAATTTGGATTAATGGATTTGGGCTATGTTTTTTTAGTCATATTTTTTTGCTAGAATTTATTTGGCAATGTTTTTTTCTTTTCTTTTCTTTTTTGGAAGCATTTGACCTTAAACATATAAATAGGACAAAAAAAAAAGCCCAAAAACCCATTTTTAATAAAGCGGTTATAACCGCACGGTTATTAGATTGAATAACTGCTAACCATCGATTATAAAATAACTAATAACTGCTTAAGTGGTTGTAGTATTATTAAAACCAAGAACCACCCAAGTCAATTCTATGTTATAAAACCAGTAACCATTGAACATCCTTATGAGCAAGTACCTGAGTAGCCTATTACTTCCTTGAGCAAGTAATCAATATTAACTTTTTCACTTTTGTTGTTCGAAACTATTAAAAGTTTATCATATTTTTCAGAATTGGTGAGATGCAAAAAAAAAAAAGAACGTAAAAACAAGCAATCACAAAATACAAAAATTTACATAGTTCACCACTAGAGGCTACATCCATAGAGTTTCGATGATATTTCAATATTTCTTGATAAACAATACATAAAGCATCAAATTACTTTAAAGGGAAAATGTATAATAACTCCCTAAGTGTTTTTTTTTTTCTTCGAAAATTTACTCCATGAGTCAGTGAAAATGAAAATAAAATTTCTGCCGTCAATTTTTTGATAACTACCGTTGACATTGTTTTACCTTATTAAAATATTATTTTTTTAATTTAATTTTAAAATTTAAATCTAAAAAAATTAAATAAAAAAAATTACATGGTGGCCGAACCACCCCATAGGGGTAGCGGTGTAATACCTCAAGAATTAACTAATTGGTAATTAATTCAACGGTTTGCCTCTCAATCTTATTCCACACCGAACAAGACTCAAAATCTCTACTCCTCTAAAACAAAGGATATTAAGCACGCAAAGTAATAAAATTCTATAACATTGAATTATTATAAACAAAGCATTTACCAAATAACATCAAAGCAGTTGGAGTCATACTGCATACATTATCGTTGCATGGGTCTATGTTAAACCTTAATATGCAAGCATGCATCAAATCCTAATATTTACAACATAACTCAAAAGTACTAGTTACCATGAGTACTCGTTTAAGCTTACAATAAGTCCTTAAACATCTTTTGGATCGAATCCTCCAACATAACCAGACGCTTTAAGATGTCCATAATCTATAACAACATAGTCGTATATATGGAGAAAAAAAAATAATACAAGGATAAGTCCAATAACTTAGTGAGTATAAATGCACATGACGTACCCGTCATTAAATGGTGAACTCAGTTATTTATAAAGCACATGCAACATTATGAGATGACAGTTTATCATGGATATATATATCATAAGTAATAGTAATAATTTCAACAGTATGGTCTACTCGAGATATTATCCATTCTCAGTAGGGTTGACGCTGTCCCAAGGACCTATAATATAATGGTGGTGCCCCAATCATTGCACAGCTACCGTAGATAACATTAACGGCATGACTGAATTCGACCTCGGATGGCCACACCGTTAATGATGTTTGTTCTATAGTGATCATCCATTGAAAATGGCTACGTCTTGATCATGAAACTATTAGATCCAAAGCCCACACACATATATTTAGCCATAAAGTTAAACCGTATGGTAAGTCCATTGCCATCATACCGCACGTACCAGTGTACCATATCATACAATGCAAGCGGTCTTATATGTCTTTTATATGCATAGTTTTACAAGTTTCATTATTATCTTATTAATCGACACACGTTTTCACAAAAGATAGTTCCCAATAATTCCAAAATGTATTTCATGAGAGTTGCAAAATATACATGTATGATATATATATAAAAAAATAGATATGCAATGCAGGAAAAGTAACAACAAAGTATCCATGTGAGTTTATACTCACCCGTGTCATAAAGCTCTTCTGTATAATTCTCTTAAGGCTTCATAACTTCGAATACTGAGAAAAAACCTATCACTAGTTCTATTTCTACTAAAACAACTCTAGAACAAGGAAAACATGAGTTATGTGACGGCCGGTGAAAATAAAGTTCCCTATCACACTCTAGACCGTATGTCTAGGCTCGAGGCCATACATCCGCTATGATACTTGAACTGTATGTCCGATCTTGAAACCGTACGTCCGCTTCAAGGTTTTTAAGGAGAACCTCATTTTCTCCACTTGTCTTTCTATTATCTAAACCAACTTCTAAGCCAACCAAAGGGCTTTTTAAGGTCTCTTAAGTTGAAATGAAACATCTATACAACACGATCATACTAAGTTAACATAATGTTAACTTAAACAAGATCTAAAACATAGCTAAAACTAAAACTATGACTATCAATACAAAATAATAAATGAGTAGCATAATGACGAAATTAAAGAGTTAGGCAATAGCATTATATCTTTGAAGCGAAACTTCAAAAGCCTCTACTCTATTAGCTCAAAACTCATAAAACACTCACATAGGGAGGATTTTCGTAGCCTGGGGGCTCTAGAGGTGTTAGGGGTGAGAGTGGGTGTGAAATGGGTGAAGGGGTGATGGCTATTTATAGGGCCAGAAAGCAGCGGACGTCTTGTCTTAGGGGCATACATTTGCGTACTATTACACAACAGTCTAAAGGTTGCTTCATATGTTCAGGTATTATCCAACGGTCAATCCAAAAAGTAGTATATGTCCGTGTACTATTTATAAAGTATGGCGTATTATTTGCCAGTGTATGTTTGGTAGTCCCCTACCATACATCCGCACTACAAACAATAGCATACGTCCAGTGTTTCCGTGTATGTCCGCACAAAAGACAAGAGCGTACGTCCGGTTCAGAAATCCAATTCCCCAAAATGCACTTATGGCTGATCTTAATGACCTAAAGTCCAAATTAACCCTTTAATTAAGCTACTTAACGCTAATTAATTATTTGGGTCACTACAGGCTGGCCACCCCTATGAGGTGGTTCGGCCACCCATGTAATTTTTTATTTTTTACTTTATTATTTTTGGGTTTAAATTTAAAAGATTAATATTTTAATAAGGTAAAACAGTGCGTTTAATCATAGTTAACGACAGTTATCAAAAATGACGACATAAATTTTATTTTCATTTTCACCGACTTAGGGAGTAAATTTTCAACCAAAAAAAAAAAAAATAGCAAGTTTTTAATTTTGAAGGATTAACTCGGGAAGTTATTATACATTTTCCTATATATATACAAACTCCAACTCCTTCAAAACCCCAACTTTAAATACACTAATACAGTCCAAGTTTCCACTCCATGGACTAACCAGGTCGGATACAAAATCGGGTCGAATACAAGTCGTAATCGTATTCTCTGTTGATGTCGAAAAAATAAAAATAAAAATTAGCTACTCTTTTGCGGAGGAAAACACATTGTGATTTATGTAAATTTTGTGTATCATTTTTTCTCAACTTATAAGTTTATATTAATTGATTCATAAAATTCATGAACATTTGCAAAACAAAAATTATAATCCATATATTATGAACCTTTTCTCTCATAAAATTGACCATGATTTTATTTGGGCTTCTAAAATGCCCAACTACATAAAGATGTCTTTAGTTTCAAGCTAGGTGTTTAAATGGGGGTGATTATAACTATCTACCAACCACTAACTACTTTGGTAGGTGATTATAAAAAATCGCATACTTTTATATATAATAAATATATTATATATTATATATTAATAATAATTATAATATAACATCCAAAACTGTATGTATATAAAATATAATGTGATAAGTGATGTTTTGCGTCAAGCCTTATTCAAAAATATTGCTTGACCCAAAAAGAGCATATTCTTTTCATTTTTTTGTGACCACTTCAGCCTAAAACATTTAAAATAAGCTCAAAATATAGGCCAAGTTATGGCTTAAAACATTAAAAAGCCCAAAAAATCATATAAAAAAGTGGTTATAAAACCACCGGTTATTAGTTTAAATAATCGCTAACTGCCTAGGCCGTTGCAATTGTAGGAGTAATGCTATATAAGTCTTCTTAGAGTTTTCCTGAAATCATCCCAAATGTAATATAACTTTTAAAATTATTAATAAATTAAAGTTCAATAAATTACATCTCAAATTCAACGGTAATTTTGAAAGTCATATCACATTTAAGAGAATTCTAAGATAATTATAGTCTATAGGACTTATAACATTACTCTAATTGCAATTATTAAAAATCGATATCCATTTAAGGTGCTTGCAAATAATGGTTATAACTAGGGGTGTCAACCTGGTCCGGTTTCTCAATTTTTGGCCAAAATCGGGACGATTTCGGTTGTACCCGGTCCGGTAACCGGTTTTTTAAGAAAAAAAAATATTTTTGGCTTATTTTAGGTATTGGACTTAAAATATATAAGCTATATGTTTGTGTATGTTTGAATGTATTATGCTAAACTAAAGAGTAGTGGACTAGAACTCTTAGATATGCTAAACTAAGAGTATTTTTATTTTATGTTTATTATATATAAACTAAGAGTTCAAGAGATATCATCCTCAATTTGATAAGGAAGATCAATCCTGACATTTTCATGCATGGGATTGTTAACGGCGCCTTCAATGCCCCCTTGTTTCTACTTTTGTTTAATCGATCTCTTCTACAGTTGCTCTCATATGTGGTTAATCTGCTTCTTACTTTATAGTTGGCTCAGTTGATAATCTGGCAACTAAATGTGGTCATTCTGAGAGAAGGTTGTCAGGTAAAGTAGGGTTATGCAATTCACTAGTATAGAAGCCTAGTATATTTAAATTGTAACACTTTCTCACCAGAAATACTACCTGGCTTGGTTTGTTACAATTTTTTGGAGGGTTCTTTTTGTTTTTAGTTTGAAAAAAGTGTTATGATGTTTAGGTTGTTTAGTCTCTTCCATAGTCTTCGGTGTTTTTGACATACTCTTTGTGTTTGTGTATATCAAAAAGCTATATGTTAGTTTTATATATACTAAACATAAAATAAAAATAAAATAATATATGTATATATATATAATTTTACCGGTTCCCAGTATCCGGGTAAAAACCGAGTGCCAAAAACCGAATATCGGAATATACGGTTTTTGGTTTTTCAAAACCGGAACCGGAACCGGGTCCCCGGTTTCCTTGTTTCCGATTTTCTAGTTCCAGTTTTCCGATAATTTTTAACACCCCTAGTTATAATTAATAGCTAATAATTGTAACCGCTTAAAGCCTTATACAACCCTATTTGAGGCTATGCCCAACTAATTAGAAAAATTAAATAAAATTTTCTTTCAAAACATGAGAATGGATTTTAAGAATAAATATCAATTGAATATACTAAATTAGTAAAATTTTATGAATTAATATCAATTTATTAATATTAATTAAAAAAATGGTCCTTAAAAAATAGGTTTTCAGTTTCCCTAGGCTTACCGTGAGCCACGTGTGCTCCCGTACCTGACAACAGTAGCAGCCGCCATGTGTCTCTTAGAACAAACCGTCCCTCTTCTTCGCGGAGCTGCTTCAGTCTTCGACTACTTGTGCCCCAGGCAACCTAAATGTCATAGCTCAGACAGAAAGAAAGAAAGAAAAAGAAAAAGGATTGCGCTGAAAAGGATTATCAAATGAGGACGGTTGCTTCGCGGTTGATCCTTTCTAAATCATGGATTTCCAGGCACAAGTAAGTTCTCTAAACTGTTTCTGCGCCAACTTTTTTTCATTTTATTTTGAGTTTACTTGGATCAATTTTTTATTTTTCTGTTTTATATAGGTTTTTTATAATGTGATCATTGCTCGGCCTTAATCTTTGTTTTCCTATGTTAATTAATGCTTTGATTGTTGCATTTGGGACCTGAAAACAATCATCTTGTTGACCCAAAATGCTGCTTGGTTTCAAATGCTAATTATTTTGCTCTGGCAACATTTTTCATGATTTTTTGGATGATTTTATGTATATGCCGTAAATCTTTCAATGATATATGAAATGGATTCCACTGCATTGATGAATTTGTTTGTAAAAAACAATTGGGTCAGTGAAATTTGTGGTTTTTTTACCCTTTTGAGTTTTAGTAGTCTAAAGTTTGTCGGATATTGCAGCCAAACTTTTCTTCTTTCTCTTTTTTGTAGTAAGCTATGTATCTTTAACAAATAAATTGCTGTGAGTGCGCCTTTGATTGGCATGATCTCATCTTCTTGGATCAGTCAATCTTTTTGAAGCTTGTTGCTCATATTGATTGGTACCACATCTTCTTCTATTTTTTAGCTCATCATTCTACTAATGGAATACAGTTGGTTCGGTATTTAAGAAGTATACCAAGATTAGCCCGTGCATAGGGCATACCTGTAGGACATGATTAAATTATCATATTCTAAACTGTAAGGCAAAATTTCCTAAACTGTAATGCTATTGACATCATTGACTGGGCTATTTGGTTCTGGCTTTTTTCTCCCCTTGTTTGTTTTTTTTTAATTTTTTAATTTTTTATTCTAGATAAGTTAGTTGCTTTCATTTTGTAACATGAATGTGAGTGAATCTTATGTCCAATTGACACAGCATGTTGACTTTATAATTGATCATTGCCTACAATGATACAAAACTTTTTATACTTGTATTCCTATCAATGTAGTACAATGGCTGCAACCCAAAACGGGAGACATTTTTCAACAGATTCTACCAAGGTTGACGAACCATCCAAAGTTGAGGAAGCAGAGACAGTAAATGTTCCCCCACCTCCAACAGAGAAGGTATTAATTACACTGTGAGGACTTCAGTTTATTCCGAATTTTTTAATCCATCAGTCTTGTTGTACAGATTCTTGTACACTCTTGACTTTGACTTATATGCATTTTGACTCAGTTACTTGTGTTGGGTGGAAATGGATTTGTTGGCTCACATGTTTGTAGAGAAGCTTTAGATCGTGGTTTGTCTGTTGCCAGTCTCAGCAGGTATAAAGCTTTTAATACCCATTAGTCTTTTGTAGGTTTCCCTCACTGACGGTTCTTATCTAGGTGGATGCAACTTCTTGTGCCTGCTGATGCTAAAGATATTTTGAATACAATGGCTTGGCAGTATATTTGTCCTCGTGTCATTGTAATACATAAAAATCCAGGATAATCTTGTTTTATTATATAGGAACACAGATCACTAGAAGTTCGAAGGATGCAATGACAGTGAGAAAGCTATGCATAATTAGCATTTGGAAAATAAGTAGATTAATATATCTTTGCTGCAAGTACTTGAAATAATTTACTGTAAGTGTGTCTTGCATTCTGTCGTCTTGGTTCTACTACTTAGCTCTACTTGCTTGTGCTACCCAATGCTGCAGTCCCCTGATGTATGTACTTAACTGCCTTCATTTACTTGGATTTGTATTAGTGATTCCAATTTTTTGACTAAAATACAGAGTTTAGGCATCTCAAGCTGACTTGTCATGAAGCAACTACCTCTCTTTTTTCTTCTTCTTCTTTTATTTTTTATTTTTTATTATTATTATTTTTTTTTATGAGCATAAAGCAACAGAGTTGAGATAGGTCCACTAATAATTTTCTTATAAACCAACAAATATGATTCAAAGAAACTAAAAACTTGGAAATATATTTCCACAATCTCAGTGAAAAGTTTCATAACACTGTAGAAGGTTCTTTATAGAAACTTCTGGTTCTTCATGGTGGTTGGATCAAAATGTAAGGGGTTCGGTTGGTAAACGATTTCGTTTTGGTTTCAATTCGATACTGTATCAAAAATTAATTGATGTGAAAAAAAGTAAGAATGTTTTTTTTTGAAATGTGAAAAAGTAAAAATGTTTGGTGTGGAAAAATGAAAATTTTGTTTTATAGTGATTTTTTTTTTTATTTGAATAGTAATAAAAAATGATTGATGTGATGTAAAAAGTAAGAGAATGTTGGAAAAATTAAAAAGTTGGATGAATAGTGTTGTGCCGAAATCATGCCAAAACCGTTTATCAAACGGACCCAAGGTTTTCCCTTGTATTACCATTTAGATTTCCATTAATATATATATATATTAATAATAAGATGGTTTATTAGGAAGTTGATTCTCTTTGGGCAGCATTTTTCATCCCCCTTTTGAGCGAACTCCATTTTTGTTTTCTCTTGTGATAAGGTACATGCTTTGTTTATAAATGCCTTCTTCCTTTCAGGTCTGGTCGATCATCTATACATGATTCTTGGACTAACAAAGTGACCTGGCATCAAGGTTTGACTTCTTGTATATTATATTTCTTGATGACCTTGTACTTGGGATGGTGTAATGCCTCTAAACTTTTCTTCCCATTGCCAGGAAACCTCCTTTTACCTGATTCATGGAGAGAAGCCTTGAGTGGGGTGACATCTGTTGTAAGTAGTTTCTTATCTTTTGACGGATGCTACTTATGGCTGATAATGTGCTTATAATATTGCGGATAGGAGATTCCTTTGAATTGTATATCATAATTTTTACTATCAAGCTTAGGTTCTGTCTTTATTCGCTTGAATTGCTTGAAGAATTAGAGCATGCAGGATAAAGGGGAGCAAGCATTTGGGATTATCATATGGTTTCTTTTTTTAGGAGTATCAATTAGTTGGCTCCAATTTGTTAAATTGACGGAGATTTTTCTTTTTAAGTTAATGAAAGCAACTGAGCTTTGTGATATCAAGAACAACATTTTCATAAGTGTAGCTTGGTTGTGGGTTGTGAGATCAATGAGTGCCACTGCTGAAGAAGATAAAAACAAAAAGCAAATGTATTTTTGATAGGGTAAAGGTATTATCCATTGAGACGAGTTGTCCAGAAGTTGATTGAGATGCTTAAGCCTTGAGTAGTAAGTGTTGTTTACTGCACAAAAGAGGAGTGACGGGATTTATGATGAAACAGTGAAAAAAGAGACTAGATGTTTGTGAATGAGAGTGAGAAGAAATTTAGGTTCTTCATTCAACGAAAAAAAAAGAATTGAAAGGATCTTTTTAAGTGGATCGAAGCAGATCTCCACAACTGACCTAAAAGTCTGAATCTGGGTGTCTAGAAATGAGTTCAAGACCAAACTTTCTGCTGTGAGGAGCTATGAGTTTCTTGTATGGAATTGTTTTTACATTTATATGTATTCTGCACAAAGGCAAGATTGGAACCCCATAACTCTTACCCTTAACTTTCAGTATTCTCCTTCACTGCTAGATGTTTCTGTTCATTGCTTTCTTGGTGAGATGTTTGTCTTCTCGGCTAATTAAATTTTATATCCTAGATCTCCTGTGTTGGTGGTTTTGGCTCCAACTCTTATATGTATAAAATTAATGGGACTGCAAACATCAATGCAATAAGAGCTGCAGCAGAACAAGGTATTATACATTTTACTGTTTATTAATATTTGAAGACTGCTCAAATGGATTGCCCAAGTACTACTGGACCCTTATGTTATTTATAGGACCTGTTGAACAATATAACTCAATGTCTCCCCTATAATTACAGTGACTCTCTTTCTCTCTCAAGATAATAGACAGTTGATGTGGCTGCAGTTTATATTCTGATTTACATTCCTTGGCTGCAGCTGCTTCTTTTTTCTTAACTAATACATTACGCTTGACTAGGAGCTTGAGCTCCAACAACTAAGCTTGGCTTGAGCCAAGTTGAGGACTATGTACATTCTTTAAGCCGTGCTTGAACATTCAAAGCTCAGTTTGGTTCAGCTCATCTGCAATCTGACTCTTTGTTACTTTTTTTGGTTGGATGATTGCTTTTGATCCTGCAGGTGTGAAAAGATTTGTATATATATCTGCTGCTGATTTTGGCTTGGTAAATTACTTACTGCAAGGATATTATGAGGGAAAGGTATTGTTGTCACATCTGGAAATTAATCCTTGATTTGAGCATTGAAACAGTGTTAAAAGATATTTATCTCCATAATGTTCATTTGAAATGCCATATTGGACTCAAAATTGGGCCATCAATTGCACCCTGTTATGTGTGATTTAGGTTTAGTAGTATGTAAATGATTTAATATTTTTGTTTTTATTTTAACTACAAATTTTGGGTTTCAAGGATTTGTATGTATTTGGAAATTATTTACATCTTCTTCTATAGTTCTTTGGATATTGTTTAATTTAGTTATTATAGTAAGCAAAAACCAGAGTGTTTACTTTGATGTTCTAAGATTAGTACCCAGAATCAAAACTGTGTCAAAAACTGTGTGTAATTTAGGGCATCAATTTTTACATTGAATCAAATTCTTAATTGACTTGTTAAGTGCGCCACTACCATTTCAAATGGTAGTAAACAATTTTCAAAAAAAAAAAGAAAAAGAAAAAAGGCATTTCAGACCCTTACAGTCCATCATTGTCACAGAGAGAGCTTGCTAAGTGATTATTTACCCCTTTTTGTTTTCACAATGTTAATATAGCCTGTTTAAGATAGGTTGTCTTTTCATTACCTTGCAGAGTTAAAAAGGTTTGACTTACTGTTGTTTTTGTGAAGTAACATTTATCTTTGTCACATTTTCCTTTCTTTGTGGCATTTGGTTATTCTAATGAGTTTCATGCAAAGCTGGCTCTGTGGACATTGTGGATGATTCCATATACTTTCCAGCCTTGTGGTAATAGTGGCAATTAAGTTGGCATTTTTTGCCTATATGCTTTGTGTGGCTCTGAATTAGTTAGATTCTTCCACTCAAGTTTTATAAGTAGAAGTAACGTATTATGCATAAATTAATCAATATACAAAAATAGGACAATACAGTTTCTTTTTTCAAGAACTACACGACAAATGTTGCAGAATAAGTTAATATGCGAAATTAAGACCACACAGATTATTATCACAACAAACGAGCAAGAGCTTGTTGGTTACTTCAGTCTAGTAAGGCTAAGAAGCATCATTATAATCTACCAGTAGAATGGTATAGTAATAAGCAAATCTACTATCTTCTTATAATTATATCTTTTTTCAATGAAAAATATTAGTGTTTACCTTTCTTTACAATTCTCAAGTGTGGTTTAATTACAATCTTAAACATAAAAGACAATACTTGGTGTTGACATGAGCTAGATAAATAGAAAGTGTTTGTGGAATGTGGTGCTTAATGAAAGTTTGTTTACCTTCCAATTTTATCTCATGCAAACTCTTTTTTGCATCTTTTTTATGTAGAGAGCTGCTGAAACAGAGCTACTAACCAAATTTCCTTATGGTGGTGAGCTTTCTCAATCTTTTTATGTATTGTTTTATGCCTAGCATTTTTTCTTGGAAGTCCTTTGAATAAGAATCGAGAGCTGAGTAGACCTACTTAAACTTTTGAAAAAAGTTGTAGCTGAGTAGAGGAGGCTACAGTATTAGTTTATGGTTCTTGTTATAATGACAAGACATGTTACGTGATCTTTTCAGGAGTGATTCTGAGGCCTGGGTTTATTTATGGGACTCGCAGTGTTGGAAGCATGAAGATACCTTTAGGTGTAATTGGTTCTCCTATGGAGATGGTAAAGTCCTGTGCTTCCTTCAAATAGTATATACTTATCTTTTTCAAATGTTCCTTATCTATGTTGGAACCATTGAAGATGAAAAAATATGTGATTCATCTGAGTACCTGGTTTAACTAGATTGAGCCAGTGTCCTCTTCTGCCCTGTCTTTCAACCTAACAACTGATTGATTGCTTGCTTGCTTGCATGTGAGATTGATATATCATACTGTTTTGTAAGTTGTGTTTCCATTTTGTTGTTTGTCACCTATGAGGGTAAAAATGTGCTCTGGAACTACTTGCCGGAGGCTTCTAGATTTATTTTGGAGGCTTTTAGAGCTTTTAAAGTAGGGTGAAGAATAGAACTAGTTTTTAAAGAGGTTTGGATGGTAGCATTGAATCAAGCATATGGATTTAATATGCCAAACTATTTGAGAGTTTAAGACACTCACTCAACTCAACTAGAATAACAACCATATGGAGTCAGCCACCTGGTCTTTTTACACCATTGTGCTTCTTAGAGCTGTATTCTTCATTGATGTAATGCAAAGGAATTGCATGTACGAACTAATAGTTAAATCATTCAGAGGTTCACTATTGCAGTAGATCCTTCGACCTTAAGTGCACCTCCTGGATCCCTAATGATTGTGAGCTATTCTCTTTTTTTCAGTATAAACAATTTATGTCATCGGTTGTTTTCCGTGTAAACCTTTGTATAAGACACATTTTTCTCTTTCTGTGAGCATAAATACTTTTCTATTTTGAAAACAAGAAAAACACTTGTCTTGAAACCATTAACAAACAATTCAAAATGTTAAACATTTTTCAAATGTGGATTTGTCCAAAAACAATTCCCAATTTTGTTTCACTTCAAACTAGTTTTTCAAACAAAACCAAAAAACACTTTTCAAAGCCGTTACCAAAACACTTTTGTTATTCCTCTTCAGTTTTCTAGTGTTGAGGTAAAACCTTGTATGACAGCCAAAAGATACCTACATCCTGAGGAATATTTTGATTAGTGTTTTAGACTGCCCTTCTACTTGCTTGGACAGGTGAGCCCCATAATGACTCATGTTTGTTATCCGGACGGCAAATTGGTGGGGATACAGATGGTACAGTTAACCAAATGGTACCTAGGTTGGAAAAGCACCCATGACGAATGTTATGTGCATTCTGACAACATGTTCCACTTTCCATTTTCTACAAGGCACCTGAAGGTGTCATCAAGTTTTGTGAGAAATGTGATTCGTTTGGAAACAATCAGACACAAATTGTGTTTAAAATTGCAGATCAAGAAACTTTGTGCTTACAAACTATTGACTAAATTGTACTCAAATGTTGCAGGTTCTCAAACATGCAAAACCGCTGACCCAGCTGCCACTTGTTGGGCCTCTGTTCAACCCTCCTGTCAGTGTTTCTGCAGTGGCGAAGGTGGCTGTTAGAGCGGCGGCTGACCCAGTTTTTCCTCCTGGCATCATAGACGTCCAGGGATTACAACGTTATAGCCAGTAAAATTCAAAATAGAAACGTTGGAACCCCTTTCTCTGTTTTGTTTTCTTTGCCCATACAGAGTCGACGCTAAGCTGTTGAAAAATCTCACCGAATGAAAAAAACTTTACTATTTGCTGTTATTGGTTAAGTGAAGAATAATGATTTGAAGATTAATTATCTCAGTTTTGATTGTGGCGCAATAACACGCGCTGAAGTATGCACGTACTTTTGTTGACCATTGTTTCTGATATATATATATAGCTCTCTGATTGTACTTTTTATAACACAAGCCCTAATGCTACTCACCAATGACAGGCTTATCTTATTCTTTTCTTTTTCTTTTTCTGGGCCCAAAAGGTAAAATACAAGGCAAAGGCAAAAACTGAAGGATCATGAAAAATAATGGTGATACTTTTTCCATTAGGTGTTTATCACATGAGAGAATAACAGGGAGTGTAGGAGGAGGATGAAACCTTGCACCACTATATATATAGTAGTGCCCCTTTCCAACAGATGCAATTCTTCTAACTAAGAGTTGCATTTTTTGATTAAATGCAACCTTTTGAAGAGTTGTGTCTGATCACTATGAACAGACGTGTCTCCATGGGAACCTATCACTATGGGAGCATTTGATATGTGAGGTTACTGGGTACACACTTTATATTGTAATTGCCTATCACAAACCTACGAAACGTGTAAAATTGTGACAATTCGTATACGAGTGTTGGGTTCAGGTCAATAAAACTATATATGTTATTTTTAATTTGATTTATTTAATTAAATGGATTAGCCTTATTAATCTAAACCTGTTAATTTTGTGTTAAATTTGTAAGTTATGTAAAAAATTACCGGACTCAACAAAAAAGTGCAGATCCCCCCATTTGTGGTTTAGGTGCATAGGTTTAGAAGCATAATTAAATGAAACTCTACGTCATGCATCCACCAAGTAGTGGAAAGTGGGAACAATTGCCTCTCTTTCTCTCTTTCTTCATATTTCTTCTTGCGAAAAAAAAGAAAAAGAAAAAGAGATTCCATAAGCAGATTGTTACGAGGGTTTCCTTTTGTTAACTAGATTAGATTGGACGCTAACCTTTAGTTTAAAATGAACCAATGAAGTATATATGGCCTATCTAAGTGCCCTATCCACTGCCACCATTATTTAGTGTCCTTTATAATATCATGGATATTTGCCCAACAAATTATTATGATGAATAGATATGATATTCTTTTCTCCTTTAAGGCTTTTGGATAATTAATTTATAACCGTGTTCTGTTTTTGCATAATATGAAAAAAGAAACCTAATCTAAGCTACCAAATATAATAAAGAGCGTTTGTTAAGGATATTATATCTTTTATTCTAAGCCATTTGTAAACTGATGTTACAATCTATAACTAAATACACTTTATGTGGTACTCATCATGCCACACGGGTAACGTTCACTTTTATAAAGTGTATACTGTTATGTGAGTTTGTAGAAGAATTGTAATAAAAGTTGTAATATTTTAAGCATTATCCATACACCCTAACTAAAAAAAGAAAAAGTGAGAGATTTTGCTTGTACATGATTTGGTATGGTTCCACACCGGATTGTAGCAGGCTAGCTAAGAGATGGATGGATAATATTTAAAAAGTATAGTATAATTAATTGAAGTAATAAGCAAAGATTATGAGTAAAGAAAATAAGATTAAGTAGTACGGAGAATCAGATAATCTAGTAAGGTTGTGAAAGGAAAGGTTCGAAGGTTGTCACCATTAAATTCCAAGAATCAAACTTCATAAATCAACTCAACCCCAAGTCGCGTTGAGGGAGGAGGGAAAAGAGTATCTAATCATGCATGACGTGATAAAGCAAAAATGAAGCATCAAAATTGATACAAAAACCAAGTGCGGAGAGAGAGAGCATGTCAACGTAACAAATAGAATATGGAATATTCCAAACTTCCAAAAAAAAAAAAAAGAATAAAATCAATACTGAATAAACAAGGTCAGGTTATCCATCAACATGAGAAAAGGTGACAAACAAATGTGAGACATGTCGGGTGCGATGAACTTAAGTAGATGAAATTCTTGTGTAATTAAGCAAATCAGAAAACACTCAACTTAAACTCTATTTAAAAAAAAAAAAAAAAAGGGAAGAGGAAAACTTCACTTAATCCTTCAAATATTCAAAATCTCTCATTTTAGTGTATCGAACTTTCCTTTCATTTCAAATACCTCCTTACTGTTAAATATTACAATTAAATTAAATGGAAAAAATGAGAAAAATGACTAAGAATATTTTAGCAATTTCACACCTCTCCGTTAGGATTTAACAAAAAATCATAACAGAATGTGGAAAGTGAAAGAAAATCAAAGTTCAATACATTAAAGTGAGAGATTTTGAATATTGAGAAAATATTTGTAAAAAGAATAAGGGATAAGTGAAGTTTCCCCAAAAAAGAAAGTAAAGTTGGTTTTGGTGCTATATCTAGCTTGGAGCCTTGAAAGAATTAAGGTGTAATTAAGGAGATTGACAAAGAAAAAGTTTATATGACTATTTTCTGATCCAAGAGGCTAATTGATAACAAAATTATTGCATGAGAGATAGAGATTGTCAGGATTCGAATCTCCAACAATTCCTTGTCACAGTCACTTGTCTAAAGTGCAGGGTACAAGAGAAATTAAAGTGGGTCGTGAGAAAGGCATCACATTCCTACAATCAAATATGGGTGGACTCCTTGCTCGGTTAAAGGGTCTGTGCTTGATTCTAAGAATAAGAAAAATTTCAGGACTCCCAAATTATAGGAGATTTGGATTCAAGATGTGGTTGAGATTGTTTTTTTCTTCTTCTTCTTGTTATATATTTTGCTACTTTGGGCTAGTTTTGGGTTGTGGTTGTAAGCAAACCATGTAGCTTTGCTTTGACACAACCCCAAAGAATAGACTGCCTCGATCCTTCAAAAATTGTCATCCTTGAGATGATAACAAGGTGGAAATACACAAAGCATAAGCTGGCTTTGGTTGCATGCAAACCATATACCTCCAGACTCTTTTGCCCCCATGCAAATTTTTTGAAGCCACCTGCCATTGATGAAACCCGCCCTTTCATTTAACGGTGTGATCATTGTACATATAGAGGGGTAAAATGGAGGATAGCCAGGTAGTATTTTTTAGAGGGGTAAATTGTCATGTTAAGTTTTTGGACAATTTTACCCCTCTAAAATACACTAACCCGATACTTTCCCTTTCATTTGAAATTGAGAGGATCATTTTCGAATGTATAGATCTATTGGTTAATTAATAGAGAAGGTTTGGTTCCTCCCCTTTCTAAGAAGTAATGCATAGTTCATTATATATCTTCGTGGGCCTGACATAGCAAACGGTTAAGTTTTTGACGAAGGGATTAACTTCGGCAATTAGATGATCTCAAGTATTATATGGGTACTTTTGAAACTAAGGTGGGGATTTGATAATGAGGAAAAACACAAATACTAAAAAAGAAAAATATTCCCAAAAATCTATCAGTAGATTCCTATCAAGTTAGTGCTAAACATCCTATCAAAATGAATAATATCTTCCACAACAGCAAACTAGTGTAGAGTGCATGTATAATTACTTAAAAAAAAAAGTATATCCAAAAATGAGTTTTGGATTTCCATGGCTAAGTCTCATCTACTTTTCTTATTCTTATGTGGAAACCCTAATCCTAATCTTATGCTTTTCATAAATATCATATGATGTTTCTCAATTTTTCATTAAGGTTCAGGATTAGCTGCAATCCCTGCTCAGATTTTAATCTACCCACCCAATTACAAAGACATGCAATTATAGAGAATTCCCAATTGCAAAAAATCCTAATCTTCTCTACAGGGAGGAATAAAATTGGGTAATATTAGTAGCAAAAGGTGCATTAATTGGTGCAAGATGATGAAATATGGGAGCCCACACACTTGTCCAAATATCATATGATGTATCTCTTTTTTATTTTTTTATTTTTATAAATTTTGGATCTAGTATATTATATTGAGATCAGAATTGGCTGCAATCCCCTGTTCGATTCCAACATTCCCAACTAAAGATTCCAAAATAAAACCCACTTATCCGAATAATAAACGCTCAAACAGTTCAAAACTTACTCGAACAAATAAATCCCCGTCGAAAATCACTCTTAATTACCTACTAAAATTGGTAATGCTAGTCTCAAAAGGCAGATTGGTGGAAGGTGATGACATGGGGGGGGTGGGGTGGAGCCCACACACTTGTCCAAATGGAAAACGTAGGACCCGCACAAACAAAGTTGTCGAAATGGAATATGGTCGGGGGGATCCACACACTTGTAGAAAAAGGGTGATGAGTGGGGTACCCACTGCCACACAGTGAGTGCGCGCCTGCTCAGGGGCTATATTTTGATGCTTTGTTACGCAGATGAAGTCGTAAACTCCAAATATAGGAAAGGTGAGGGGCCAAAGTGCAAGAAATGCCGCAAGCAATGGGGCCTGTTGGGCGAGGAGCAACGATGGCGAGCAAAGCATAAAGTGGTGGTGGTGGGGGTGGTGCACTATATATTGTCTTAATCTTCCATCCATCAAGTTCTGTCTACTCTCCTCATAATTAAGCTCCGATCCATCCAGGGAGGGTAATAGCCTAGGGCATGCCTCTAACTGACAACGGGTATTAGTACTTTCGCTTTTCGCTTTTATGACGTTAAACCCCTTCAAGACAGAGTGACCCATTAATTTTTGTCAGATATACTCCGAATGCACGACTCTGCTACTCAAACAATTGATATTGTTTAATGTTATTAACCAAACTAGTCAACCGTTTGAGCAAACTATCATAGATAGGGATGGTACTACCCTTAGCCTTGGGGATCTCTGGCCACCTCAAACAAAAAAAAAAATGTCATAAAAAATTTATGTGCTTATGGTACAAAATTTTGGTTAAATTGTATTTTTCTCACCCAAAAATCTATTACCACATAAACTTTAGGATTATTGGTTGATATTACAAGTAATTCTTCTTCTTCCTTTTTTTCTATCATCAACTATTGCAATATTGAAGAACTCGGCCACGTTTTTAAGCAGTGAATAATAATCGCAGCACCTTTGATGGCAATATTTGGACCATGTCAGCATCAACATTTTGCATTGTGTGTATATATATATGATTACGACAAGGACTCAGTAAATCTGCAAGCATTAGGGTACATTCCCACTACATATATATTTTAGAGCAACCACAAAGAAGATCAAAAAAATAATAATTGGAGGGGACAAATCTTTTCTTTTCTCATCTTTTTTAGCTTATTGCAGGAAATAATCCGGCTATGAACTTTGTTACTTTATGATGTTCATGGAGGTCTGACTATCACCATGACACCGTCATAATTTAAAGTGAAAATTTTGCATGTGACTAAACACGATTAGAATACTCAATGATTTATTTCGTAGTCCAAATTAAAGTTCACAAATGTTATGGTATATATGCTATCATATCATTTACAATTTTAAATGGTGTGACACCATGCATACTCAAAAGATGTTGCACCATATATTCCGTTAAATGCAACAAATAAAATTTTAACCGTACAGTTAATACAGTGTAAAAACAAGCCATTGAGGTAACATTTTAACGGGTATCAATTTAAGGAGAGGCTAGAGAAGTTGCCCAACGTGACCTAATTGTAGTCGAAGCTAAAATGTAAACCTAGTTCTAATCGTGGGATTTACTGATACACTTTCATCATGTTTGCCATGATCATGTAATTGAGACAAGAAAAATATAACAAAGATCATGTAAATTTCTTTTTAGATCGTGTAATTGAGTAACTTGAACTAATTTTCTTTGTTCATACAGCTTTTGGATAGTATACTTTTTTCAAAAAAAAAAAAAAAAAAGTCATACAACCATAAAAAGACCCTCCCAAAAAAAAATAATTATATATATATATATATATATATATATATATATATATATGAAAACTCACCATTTTAAAAATCGAACCGTGATTTTAATAAATGCTTGATTGTCTAAGGAGACATTTCCTTGAATATATATGAATTAAACTTTGGTCAGGATGAGCCTTAAAAGTCTAGTTTTATAGCACCTAATCACACACTGCCACATAAGCCAAATCAGAAAAATTGCATAAACTTAGTATACAACCAGAATCACCTGATTAAAAAAAAAAAAAAAAAAAGGAAAGAAGAAGAGAGAGAAAGAAATGAAAGAAGAAAAAAGAAGGAAGAAAAGAAGAAAAGATGGTCGTGGCTGTGGGTTTCTTTGGCTGCTCGTAGTGGTCAGGGGAAAGAAAGAAGCAGTGTGACCACGACCCATGGCCGATGACGGGTCTCCCTCTCCGGCTCCGGTTTCCGGCCTTTAGGTAATAAAATCTCTAAGGGTTAACTTTTTCTTTTAGGTTTTAGATTTAATTCCAAAAACAAGTTTTGAGACATTAAAAACGAATTTTGGGTTTTAGAAATGGGTTTTGAGGCATTAGAAACAAATTATGGGGCATTAGAATCGAGTTTTGAGGCGGATTTCGGCAAGTTCGAAGTCGGGTCATGGCCGGCGTGGGTTCAGACCCACTGCTGGCGTGGGTCTGGTGGATCTGCCGGCCGCTGTTTTAGTTTTTTTTTTGGTATTTTCTCAATTTGATTTGCTGATGTTGTTCTCATTTTGATTTTTTACAATATTCTTAAAATGATGATGTGGCTTATGTTGATTGGATGCTGTAAAACACCACTTTTACAGGAGGACCTGACTATAGGGGCTCTCAGTATATATATATATATTAAAGGAAATGTCTCCTTAGACAATCAAGCATTTATTAAAATCACGGTTTGATTTTTAAAATGGTGAGTTTTTATATATATATATAAAAAAAATGTATCCGATATTTTTTTTCAAATGCACTCTCATATGAAATATTCTTTTATAATCTTCTTTAAAAATACGCTTTTAACTTGTAAAATCACATAGTCAAACCTACTTGAATATGTAGGGACCATATTGCAATTGAACTCAAAACCAATCGAAAATATCTTATCCACAGCCATGCAGCACATTATACGGAGCATGGTCTAAAACCTTGCATACGGATTGTCCCCTTAGAAATAGTGCCACGCATAAAAGATTGATCAAATTTCTAGTAATTTGTTGTCTAAATTGTTAGTAATTTGAGCGGCAAATATAATGAAACTCCTATAGAACCTACGTTTTCTCGAACAGGGAGACGGGCTATTCAAGATCTACTCGAAAACAAGTAAACCTCATAAAAAATTTGTCACATGATGTCATAAACTATTCAAATTGTTAACAATTAGACAATAAAATCGACCGACGAAATCTCTATCCGGAAAAGAGATGTTTGTTGTGGTGATTTGAAGCCAGACACTAGGAAATGATGAAATTAAAGGAAAGTAAGGTTAGCTTTGTTGCCTCTTTTACCCACAATTTCTATTCTCTTTTATCCTTCCTTAATCATTGTGGTTGCTTTAATTCCACTATACAAACATCTCATCACATTTGACACAAAGTGCGCTTTAACTGTTGCTCTGAGACAAGCACACTCAACTCAAGGCAACAAACAACAAAGTGCCTCTCCGAATACGGATATAATTCCAACCATCACAAACAAAAAACATTCGACATAAGATTTCTAGACACATGAGTGGAGGCTTAGAATAATATGACTCCCTCTCTCTTTAGATCTTAAAAAGAGATTATGAATTCCTGTTGGCTGTTGCTAATTGTTTTCTTAATTAAACACCAATCATACTACTGCAAATGATATAGATATATAATCTCTCTCCAAAACCACGACATTCTAGACACCCTAGTGGAGGTTTAGAATAATACCTCTCTCTTCTTTAAATCTTTAAAGGCAAGATTTTGAATTACTGTTGCTATTTGTTTTCTTAAACACCAATAATGCCAAGAGAACAGGACTGCCTGCAAACGATATGATCACTCCTCTTACTTTAGTGCAATTTGTAGAGATGGCTCGACAAACCATTTACTTTAGATATGAAAAAGCTTGGGTAGTATCTTATAGCTTTTGCCGCAACTTCTTCATAAATTGACACAGTCGTTCATGTGGTACTGTCACATTAATTATAATTAAATTTAATTGTTAGTAGTTGATGTGGTGGTACATAGACTTATAATCTTGATGTGGTAGTCCATGTAGCACTACTGTCACTTCAACCACAATCAAATTTGGTGTAGCACATAATAAACATCCTAAAGGTAGACTCCTCCCTCGGCTATTGAATCAGCCCAAACTAGTTTATTCTCGACACAATCTTAAACCGGCTCACTGACAATGAAACTTATAAGTCAACCAAACATTATCCATTTGCGGTCAACTTGATCCATGTCAATCA
Source organism: Carpinus viminea (assembly GCA_013348765.1). Lineage (NCBI taxonomy): Eukaryota > Viridiplantae > Streptophyta > Magnoliopsida > Fagales > Betulaceae > Carpinus > Carpinus viminea. The sequence goes on along the minus strand of CP054670.1, from coordinate 16,482,144 downwards.
AACCCATATGAGTTAGGTTAGTCTGACCCATCTCTATCAATTGAAAAAACAAGTGAACATGGCATAAAGATAAATTTCATCTATTATATCTTAGTCATTGTCACTTAGACTACTTACATTACATTATTATCGAGAAATTATGAAACAGTGTCCAAGAGAGTAGGGATCACATGATCAAATTATGTTAGCCCTTCAACCTCTCTCTTAATTACGGTGCACAAAAAATCACTTCTTAACAAAGATGAAAGTTTTGTCATTTGAAGGTACACTCATTTTTCTAGGCAAACACTCTTTCTTCTTCAACCTAATTTTCTTCTTTAAAAGAATACTGACTCAAGTATAGGATTAACTCTCCCGATGAAGCACTTTGAGCTTACTTCCCTTTTGTCTTACATAAATACTCTTGATCAAATGGCGTGGCGTGCGATCAACATGTTCTTCACCATGTATGGTAGGATGACCATCTAAGAAAAGGCTAAAAAAAAAGGAAAAAAAAAAGAGAGAGAGAGAACACGTGAAGCGAATGTGCTACAGCTACACCTTAGTAATACCCACACTAGTACTAAGAAAAGACTAGAACATCATGAATCACGTTAAACAGTACGAGGGACTCCAACTCTCCGAGCCGAGCGTAATGGTGTTGAATCTTGATTGGAAGTTGGAACCCTTTTGCGAGAGGGGAAAAAGCGGGCGTTCGTCCCCATGAGAGTCAATCGGATTCGGGGTCACGATCACTCCATCTGTCTTCACTCTCTCGGGCCCACTTGCACCAACAACCGGTCCAATACTTCTGAGCCCCACCAACTGTCGACTGTCCCACTGGGGAACACCGAACACTATCTGGAGGCACAGGATCTGAATTTTAAGCGTATCATATACGTTTACAACGGTCTAAGTGTCTAACCTTAGAAAGTGCACTTTTATTCTATTATTATTTTTTTTACATATACTGTTCACTGTATTTTTATCATTCTATGCTCACAAATCTATCTCATATTAATTTTTTTTTTTTATATGTCCATACAAAAAAATAGTTTATTTATTTCATTAAGCTGTAGATCTATCTCATATTAATCTTAAATATAAATAAATAAATAAACTTCACTTATCTCGTGAATTTTGTAAATATTCTTCTAATATTTAAAATTTTACTTTAGTGTATCGAAATTTGATTTCTTTCTATTTTTTTCTTTTGTTAAATTCTAACAAAAATATATTAAATTATTAAAATATTGTTTTTTCTCATTTAATTTAATTATAATATTTAACGATAAAAGAAAATCTTAATACATTAAAATGAGAGATTTTAAATATTATAAAAATATTTACAAAAAATATTGAGATAAGTGAAGTTTTCGTAAAGACAAAACAAAGGTAAACTAAATATATCACATCAATTTTTTTTTATTAACGTAGCAGTGTCGATGCATCAATTATTAGCAGTGTCTTATCAGTAGGCATCATGAAGATGAATTCACTCGATGGAATTAATCTTTTCAATTCTTTTCTCCTTTGTATCAACATATTAACAAATAATAACAATTATTATTAGGGAATTTATATCAAAATTATTAAATCATTAAGTGTTTTTTTTGACAAATAAATGATGGGTACATCACGCCTATCATAAAATCCTTAGTCAATTTTGTTAGCTCAAGTTACCTTTTTTCAAAACGCACTGCTTTTTACCAATAAAATATTATTTTTAAAATTTAATTTTAAAAATAAAATATATTAAAATTTAAAAAAAAAGAAAAAAAAAAAGAGGGTGGCGAACCACCCCATAGAAGTGTGGCCACCACACTTGGGCATCAAATTGGTTAGGCCACCCCTGCATCGCTTGATCGGGGTGGCGAACCACATGGCAAGGGGAACCACCCCTATGTGGTTCGCCACCTCTCTTTTTCATAGACTTAAAGGGGTGGCTCACACCCCTTGGCCATGGGGGTGGTTGCCACCCCAGATGAACTGGGGTGTTGAACCACCCCTTAACCCAGGCGGCCACCACCCCTATGTGGTTTACCCTCTCTTTTTTTTTTTTTCTTTTTCATAGACTTAAAGGGTGGCTCACACCCCTTACTCATGGGGTGGTTGCCACCCCAAACAAGCCGATCCGGGGTGAACCACCCCATAGCAAGTGACCACCCCTTATGGGGTGGTTGCCACCCTCTTTTTCTTTTTTTAAATTTTAATATATTTTATTTTTAAAATTAAATTTTTAAAAAATAATATTTTATTGGTAAAAACGGTGCGTTTTGAAAAAAGTAACGACAGTTAACAAAATTGGACGGAAGGATTTTATGATAGGCGTCGATATACCTATGCTATTATTTGTCAAAAAAAAACACCTACGGATTTAATAATTTTGGACCTTCAACCCATGCCTATCTGATATAAATTCTCTTATTATTATTATAAAAACAAATTAAGATGGATTGTCTGATTCCCATGAAATAGGGTTATAAACAATAATCACATTACAAAACAAAATAAAAAAAAATAAAAATAAAAAGGTCTTACTACAACATTTTGATCGCTCATGTATATTTAATATTTATTAAGACTCACAATTACAATAATTTAAGAAATATCTATTAGACTATTAAATTTTGAAGAGAATTCATTTTTTTTTTTAAATCTTAATTCTCATTACAAATTTAAAAATAAAATTATTCAAGAGTCAAATAGTTTATTGGAGATACTAGCTCATTTAATAAATAAACTTTAAAATTTGTTTAAAATTCAATCGGTTGAACCGGTAAGACTAAAGAGGATGTCATTTTTTCAAATTTCTTCATCTTTCTCTTATATGGACAAGTTAAATAAAATAAAAAAAAGTTCTCTTCCCAAATCAAATTAATTTAAACGGAGCTCAAACGGAAACCTGCCTGCGAGCGGCTTATCTTGACTAACAACAGCAAACGCCAGATCCGTGACCCCCACGAAAAGCAAAAGCTTTAAAGAAATAAAATAATAATAATTAATTAATTAATTAACCAAAAAATCTATATCCTTCTCCCTATCCCCCTCACTTTCCCATTGCTATAAATGCAGCCATCTTCGCTTCTCTCACATTCTATACTCCTCTCTAAAAATTAAAAACACAAAACACAAACAAAACAAAACAAAACAAAATTAAAAGAGAAAGAGGAAATATGAGGAGCATTGCAAGCACAGGTACTGCTTCTTCATTGTCACCAACGCCATCGGTGTCACACGTGGCACAGCCTCAGGGACAGCGGTCGCCGTGGCACTCTCCGGTGCCGTACCTCTTCGGAGGGCTGGCGGCGATGCTGGGTCTCATAGCGTTCGCGCTGCTCATCTTGGCCTGCTCCTACTGGAGGCTTGCGGGGCAGTTCGACGAGAGGGAAGGAGACGACGACAGAGATTTGGAGAGCGGCACTGCTGGCGAAGGGAATAAAGAGGGTGAGGGCTCTGAGGGAAAGGTGGCGAAGGTGTACGAGGAGAAGATATTGGTGATCATGGCTGGGGATCAGAAGCCCACGTTCTAGCCACCCCTGTCTTCGCTAAGACTGCGTCGTTTGGTGGTGGGATTGATCATGTCAATGAAGGCGGCGAGAACAGAGAGGCCGGAGACAAGCCAGAAAACTGCGAGACAATGAAAAAGGAGATCATGGGGGAGCTTATTAATGATCATCATCATCATCACGCTTCCACCGAAGAAAATGGACATCCCCAGGAGACCCCAGAAGCCCAAGATCACAACCAGTGAGATAGGCATGCAGAGCCTCTGCTTGGTTTCTTTTTTTGTTCTCCATTCTCCACAGAGAGAGATTTTGATGGGTGTTTTTACCTTTTGATCCTTTTCTTCTGGGTTTTCGACTTCTTTTTTTGCTTTAATTAGTATCCGAGGATGTAAATTTTTCTGAGATTGAATAGAAGACGACAGAGTTTTCTCTTCCGAGTTAATTACACAGAAATTACCCAAAAGAAATCACTAGTTTCTTTCTTCTATGCACTTACAAAGAGTTACAGTTGGCCAGCCAGCCTGTGTTTTGTCCGTTACCCTCCTGCCAATATTTTCCCAGGTGAATTTCATATAAATTCTCTCGTAATAACAATTTACACAATTAATTAATTGTTGGAAATGATCGGGTTGGATGAATGAGCTCCTATGTTCGGCCAGGTATTTGAACAGTTTGACCATTCGACTTCGAGGTTGAGACCCGAGTGCCCTCCACCATCAGCTTTATTGCACAGTACTCTCTCAAGTCTCAACCCATGATTTGCAAGCAAATTAGGAAATTTAGGGTTTAGCATTTTGGGCAAAACCAGTGGATATATCATGACAAAACAAAAAGTGGTTCACCAAAACCACAATGAGTAGAAGTACTAGAAGTAGCTAGGAAAGGGGCAGTCATTAGTTGTATTTAATTTGTATTCTCACTTCACTCATATAATTAAACAACAAAAAAGTAATGTGTATTATATAATATGATTATTCACTCCCAATATTAATCATGCCACCAGCATTTAGATCACTCAAAAATCAACTCCTAGCTAGTGGAATTGTTGCCTTAAAACATTCAGAATAAAGGATTGAAAATGACAAAGCACATATTCTAAAGGACTCACATACAAAAGTAAAAAATAAAAAACCACCCATCATCTGTATTTTATATTTCCCTTTAATCCGGCAACCGGAAAATTAAGTTGCCTGAATTTCACTAAAAATAAAATAAAAAAAATCTAAGAAAATGAGGTTACAAAACCCATTGATTTTTGTAAAATTCAGGCAGCTTAAATTTAAATTAATTTTTTAATATATATATATATTTAAGGATGAAAAAGACGTGTCAGCAAATGGCCAGTTTTCTTGGGATGCAAGTAGGAAGTAGGAATTGATTGGCTTAGCTTGTTCAGGAAGGCAAGGTGTAAAAACTGAGCTGTCCTGCAGATGCGGCGATGCGAAACCGCGTCTGTCTACATTTAATAAGGATTAATGGATTTGATAACGTGACCCGAAACTGTAAATTAGCCTCTTCCCTCTGACTGACTGACAGTCAGTCAGCATCCATACATATCTCATCGTGTGATATAGTTCGTTGGATTTAATGGTAATTAATGTGGCTCATAATCCTCGGTTTGCTTCAAATAGTCTCATTCTTCACTCACCTTCTATACACGCATAAGATAACAATGGCAGATTTGGTGTTGTTGGCATTAATTTTTCGTATTAGCAGGAATTTGAATTGTTTCAAAGTTGGATATAGTGGGTATCAATGAGAAAGCATCATTGAGTAACGCTTAATTAGCCCATTAATTACTTTGGGAGTATTTAAAACGGTTTTTCTCGTGTCGAAATGTAATAAGCAAATGAGCTTGTCAATGTGAACCAGAGGAAAATGTTTCCGATGCTTAATGAGTAAAGTGCAAGGAAAACAATTCAAAAATAAACATGATAGAATTTTGGAAAGAGACCAAAAATCTATTTTACTGTGAATTGTCTTTCATAATAACCTTTACTTTATTTGTTCTCCTCGTAATTTTAGGATGACCCTTTTTTTCAGTGTGTTCATCTCACTCTTGTCCACAACATTGAGGTGCGCCCTAAGCTTGAGGTACAAGGCACGTAAATTGGTTATAAACAGGGCTTGAGTGGCACGAAAATAATCGAGTGGTGAGAGAGAGGATCTTGTGCTTCAACTATAGAGTGAACTCAAATTAGTGGGTCCTTATTTTGATTGAACGGTAGCTAATTACTCCCAATTTCTATTCAATCAATACCTTATTTTTTAAAAAAGAAAAAGAAAAAAAGGGTATATACTATTGAGAAATAATGTTACATTATCTATGAATAAGATCTTTGGCATGTTAATGGAATGGGCAACCCTCTCTTAATAAATTGGTTTTATGATATGAGTTATACTAACGAATTTCTTTATCATATCAGAGCATATCACAAGATGAATGAGAAAATGTGTTGAGAAATAATTTCACATTACTTATAAACAAGATCTTGGGCATGCTTATAAAGAATGGACAACCTTCTTTTATTGAACCAATTTTTTTAGATGGGTTAGACCCATGATTATCTCTAGGGTTTTCTTTTCATGACCTTTGATCTCTAGGATGGAATATGGAACAACATTTGCGTTCACCCAGAACCGAACTAAATACCACGTACAAATTGGGCCTGCCCAACCAAATAGGTTTGAGTTAGTTATGGGGCTCCCATTATTTAATTGAATTTTCAGGCCCTAAAAAGATCCTATTTTAGTTCATGAGGTGTATCCAATTTTATCTTAAAAGAGAAGATATAGCAATCATGAAACCCACGAAAAATGAATAAATAAATAAATATTTAGAAAATGATAGTTATTTATTTATTTCATTTTTTGTTGATTGAAGGTATCAATTAGTTTAAATGGTGATAATGGAGGAATCATGGATAAGAAAATGTGACTTCATGGAAGATTTTTTTTTTTTGAAAGAGACTTCATGGAAGAATTATTAATGAGAAATTGTTTGTTCTCTTTGTATAGCTTATCATCATATATATATATAAAAGCCGAGTTTTTGCTCGGAGAGACCCCAGAATTGACACGTGTCCTCAATTGGTCATATTAGAAAGTACCTAGAATTGCGACACGTGGCGTTTTAAATGTTAGCCTTTTAATGAGATAATTAAAACATAGGAGTTTTATTCGTAATGCATTGAATTGTCTAAATGAAGAAAATGAAAGGTTTTCAAATTCTCTCTTTCTATCTTTTTATCTAATTTTCTTTTCATCTTCTTACTTTATGCTTTTATCTTAATGTGAGACAATTAAAACGTATAGGTTTTATTTGTAATATATTTAATTGTCTTAATGAAGAAAACAAAAGGTTCACAAATTCTCTTTCTTTATTATTATTTTTTTTTATCTTCTCTTGTTTTCTCTTTATATTTCAATGTGAGACAATTAAAACGTATGAGTTTTATTTGGAATGCATTTAATTGATATCTTAATGAGGAAAACAAAAAGTTCCCAAATTCTTTATTTGTGTTTATTTTTCTTTTTTCTCGCTTGCTTTCTATTTATATCTCAATTTTTCTTTGTAAATTTTACACCTAATTCAGGAAAAAGACGAGAGAAATGTAGAGAGAGAGTTTCCAATCGTTGTTTCCCAATGACAAATTATACTACGATTCTTTTCTTTTCTTTCCTTTTTTTTTTGCTAGAATATTTATTTTACATTATAGTAGTATTGTCATTTTATATTTTCTATCTTTATTTTCGGTGCTTATGTTTTTTCATTTTGTTTTGGTCCCTTATATTTTTTTTTCTTATGTTTTTAATTTTCTCTTATTTTTTTTCTATTTTATATCAATCAATTCAAAAAGACAAGAGAAAGAGTTTCTATTCATTGTTTCTCAATGAAAAATTATATTATAGTTATTTTGTTTTTTTTTCTCCCTATAACAATTATTTTCAATTTTCAGGTCAATGTTTCTCGATGAAAAATTATATTATAGTTTTTTTCTCTTTTGCTAGAATAGTTATTTTCATATTTTCGTTCTTTTTCTTTTTTTTTTGGGTCTTTATTTCCAATGCTTATGCTCTTCCATTTTTGTTTTGAGCCTTATTTTTTCTAATTTAAATATTATTTTTATTCAAATAATTAATTTTATTTTTGTAAATTTTACATTGAATTGAGAAAATAATAGTGAGAGAGTTTCTTTTGTAGAAACTCAATATTTTCAATATATTTCACACTCAATTTTTCAATCGTATAATTTTTTTATTTGTTTTCCTTATGTCTTAAAATTAGTTTCTTTTACTTTTATATAAATGAAGGATGGTTGAAAAAAAAATTCCATTATATTAGTATTGTCATTTTATATGTTTTTTTTATCTTTATTTTCGTGCTTATGTTCTTCCATTTTGTTTTTGTCCCATATATTTTTATTTTTTTCTTCTTTCATTTTCTATTTATATCAATCAATTCCAAGAAAAGACGAGAGAGAGATTTTATTCGTTGTTTCTCAATGAAAAATTATACTAGAAATATTTTATTTTTATATTTTCTTTTCCTATAATAGTTCTTTTCAATTTTTAATCTTTATTTCTCAATGAAAAATTATACTACAATTTTTGCTTTATTTTTTTTTTTTTTTTTTTGCTAGAATAGTTCTTTCAATTATATTAATATTTTCATTTTTTAATCTTTATTTCGGTGCTTTTGTTCTTTCTTTTTTTTTTTTTTACCCTTTTTTAATTTATATATTATTTTTATTCAAATGATTACTTTTCTTTTTAAATTTTACATTGAATTCATGAAATAATAATGAGAGTTTCTTTTCAGAGAAACTCAATTTTTCCAATATATTTCACATTTAATTTTCCAATCGTAGATTTTTTTTGCCCTTCTTTTCCAAAGTATGTCTTAAAATTATTTCATTTTCTTATATTTGTGGATTTCATTGAATTGAGAAAACATACCAAAAAGATAATTCTTTTTATTATATATTAGTATTTTAAAAATTAAATTACCAACATTCTTTTGTTTACAAAATTAGTAAACATAATCTGTAATTACCACAATGGATTGTGTAGTGGAGGAGAACTGGTATCATTGTTGAATATAATGTAATTAATCATTTTCTATAATTGATTAATCTAGGTTTTTATTTTGAATTTTTTTCCTTTATATTTCATTTTAAACTACATATATGCATGTAAACAAATATTTAACATGTTTCAATTTATAAGAAATAAAATTTATGAATTTTTAAATTTATTGGATATATGGGTTTATGCTATTAAGTAAAACTATGGTTTAAAATGATCTTATGAATATTTGTAATTTTTGATAGCTAAATTGTTAATTAAGAGAAGAAAATAAATCTTAGCCTTTTAATGAGATAATTAAAACATAGGAGTTTTATTTGTAATGCATTGAATTGTCTAAATGAAGAAAACAAAAGGTTTTCAAATTCTCTCTTTCTATCTCTTTATCTAATTTTATTTTCATCTTCTCTTACTTTATGCTTTTATCTTAATGTAAGACAATTAAAACGTATAGGTTTTATTTGTAATATATTTAATTGTCTTAATGAAGAAAACAAAAGGTTCACAAATTCTATCTCTTTATTTTTCTTTTTATCTTCTCTTGCTTTCTCTTTATATTTCAATGTGAGACAATTAAAACATATGAGTTTTATTTGGAATGCATTTAATTGATATCTTAATGAGGAAAACAAAAAGTTCCCAAATTCTTTATTTGTGTTTTTTTTTTTTCCTCGCTTGCTTTCTATTTATATCTCAATGTTTCTTTGTAAATTTCACACCCAATTCAAGAAAAAGATGAGAGAAATCTAGAGAGAGAGTTTCCAATCGTTGTTTCTCAATGAAAAATTATACTACGGTTCTTTTCTTTTCTTTTTTTGCTAGAATATTTAGTTTACATTATATTAGTATTGTCATTTTATATTTTTTCTATCTTTATTTTTGGTGCTTATGTTTTTTCATTTTGTTTTGGTCCCTTATATATATTTTTTCTTTTGTTTTTAATTTTCTCTTCTTTTACTTTCTATTTTATATCAATCAATTCTGGAAAAAGACAAGAGAAAGAGTTTCTATTCATTGTTTCTCAATGAAAAATTATACTATAGTTATTTTGTTTTCTTTTTTTTCCCTATAACAATTATTTTCAATTTTCCAGTCAATGTTTCTCAATGAAAAATTATATTATAGTTTTGTTTTTCCTTTTTTGCTAGAATAGTTATTTTCATATTTTTGTTCTTTTTTTTTCTCTTTATTTCCAATGCTTATGCTCTTCCATTTTTTGTTTTGACCCTTATTTTTTCTAATTTATATATTATTTTTATTCAAATAATTAATTTTATTTTTGTAAATTTTACATTGAATTGAGAAAATAATAGTGAGAGAGTTTCTTTTGTAGAAACTCAATTTTTCAATATATATTTCACCTCAATTTTTTCAATTGTATAATTTTTTTTATTTGTTTTCCTGTATGTCTAAAATTAGTTTCTTTTACTTTTATATGGAGGATGGTTGAAAAAAAACAAATTATTTTTCCATTATATTAGTATTGTCATTTTATATGTTTTTTATCTTTATTTTCGGTGCTTATGTTCTTCCATTTTTTTGGTCCCATATATATATATATATATTTCCTTCCTTCACTTTCTATTTATATCAATCAATTCGAAAAAAGACAAGAGAGAGAGATTCTATTTGTTGTTTTTCAATGAAAAATTATATTGTAGCTATTTTCTTTTATATATTTTTTTTCCTATATATTCTTTTCAATTTTTAATCTTTATTTCTCAATGAAAATTATTCTACAATTTTTGCTTTGTTTTTTGTTTTTTGTTTTGTTTTGCTAGAATAGTTATTTTCAATTATATTAATATTTTCATTTTTTTATCTTTATTTCCGATTCTTTTTGTTCTTTCTTTTTATTTTTACCTTTTTTTAATTTATATATTATTTTTATTCAAATTATTACTTTTCTTTTGTAAATTTTACATTGAATTCATGAAATAATAATGAGAGTTTCTTTTGTAGAAACTCAATTTTTCAATATATTTCACATTCAATTTTCAATCGTAGATTTTATTTGCCTTTCTTTTCCGGTATGTCTTAAAATTAGTTTCATTTTCTTATATTTGTGGATTTCATTGGGCCGAGAAAAAGATACCAAAAGATGGTTCTTTTTATTATATTAGTATTTTTAAAATTAAATTACTAGCATTCTTTTTTTACAAAATTAGTAAGCGTAATCGTAATAAGATATCAACATACTCATATATTTTAAAATATTTCTTTATTTTTGCCAGTTTAATGATAAAATTTCTCAAAAATTTTGTTTATGAAGAGAAAGCTTCAACTCTTGAAAGACAAAAGTTTACCACAATGGATTGTGTGGTGGAGGAGAAGTTGTATCATTGTTGGAATATAATGTAATCAATCATTTTCTATAATTGATTAATCTAGGTTTTTATTTTGAATTTTTTTCCTTTATATTTCATTTTAAACTACATATATGCGTGGAAACAAATATTTAACATGTTTCAATTTATAAGAAATAAAATTTATGAATTTTTAAATTTATTGGATATGTGGGTTTATGCTAGAGAGAAAGAGAAATTTAAGACATATTTAAGTGGAGATAGATGGAGAGGTTGATAGGTCATGGGAGGTAGAATTAAGCAAAAAATAAATAAATAAAAACAGATATATATTGTTTTATGGGAGAAAAAAAACCAAGAAATAAATTGTGGGAGAGAAAAGAAATTTAAGACATATGTAAGTGGAGATAGAGGGGAAGTTGATAGGTCATGGGAGGTAGAATTAAGAAAAATAAATAAATAATAAAAAACCGGTTCAGATATTAAAATGATCTTATGAATATTTGTAAATTTTGGTAGCTAAATTGTTAATTAAGAGAAGAAAATAAAATTTGTTGTTTATAATCTTTTAAAGATTTTTTGACTTAATTATATATATATATATATAATAACCCGGCGCATAGCGCGGGCTCTAAGCTAGTAAAATATAATGGTTGAACACATTCAACAATAACACTTATCCAAAATTGCATTTTTGTCTAACAATTATCTCATAATGATGACATGATTGTTTCATTCAACCTTTGGATGGATTTTTATTAAAAATATATATATAGATAAATAAATGAATCTATTTACCCATCAAAAATTATCCAACCGAATCTTAACCCAAGAAGTGCTACACATTTCAATTTTTTTTTTTTTTTTCTAAAAGTTGGTTCCCAAATGATATGTCATCATATCATGAGATTTATTATTTTGAAAAGTGTATCACTAACTCATAGGATCTATAAATTTGGGATGTTTGGAAGCTTCCATAGTGACAGCTGCTTCATACATGTTCCCTAACGTGTCTCATCTAGTTTATATTAAACTAGTTCGTGGTAACTACATCCATTGGTTAACTCAAATGGAGCCTGTTCTTAAGGCCAATGAGTTGATGAGTACTCTTAGACTATGAGATAAAAACGTACCTTATAAACACTTGATAGTAGGCCCTTGTGAGAGAGAGAGGGAGAGGGGGAAAATGAAAGTGAAACACCTAAAACCTAAAGGCATGCTTCTTTTATTTTTGATTTTTTTTTTTTTTTAAGGCTTGACTTCATGTGATTTTTTTTAGGGGAAACTTCAGAAGACCCCCCATCTTCCATCGATTTACACAAGCCACCCTTGAAATGAAACTCACTTACCCCCCCCAATCTTCCATTTCCTCTCATTTAAAACCCTTTTGGTAGTAATTTGTCCAAACACCCTTCACTCCAAATCGACGTTGTTTTGCCCAAAACGGCGTAGTTTTGGCCAATTTAGGATTTTTGTTTTTTTTTTTTTAAGGAAAAAAAAAAGGGGGTGGAAGGAAATCGGAGTGGCTGGAGCCACCCCCTTGCCCAAAAATGGGGTGGTCGAACCCACCCCCTACGACTGGTATGAAAAAAGAGAGAGAAAGAATGGGTTTGGGCTTTTGGGGGTGGACCACCCCCAAAAGTCCAAACCCATTCTTTTGTTTTTGTATTTTTTTTTTTTGGCCTTTCGGGGTGGCCGGACCACCCTCAAGGGCTTGGGGTGGCTTTGGCCACCCCATACCGGCCATAGGGAGCCACCCTGATTTCCTTCCCTTCCTCTTTTTTTTTTTTTCCCCTTAAAAAAAAAAAAAAAAACTAAAATCCTAAATTGGCCAAAACTACGCCGTTTTAGGAAAAATGACGTTGTTTTGAATGAGCCCAAAATGCGTAGTTTTGGAGTGAAGGATAGTTTGGACAAATTACTACTAAAAGGGTCTTAAATGAGAGGAAATGGGGGGGGGGGTAAGTGAGAGTTTTTTTCGTTTCGGGAGTGGTTTGTGTAAATCGGTGGAAGATGAGGGGAGGTTTCTGAATCTTCTTGTAGCCTTCCTTTGTTAAGCCTTCCTTCCTTTGTTAGCTTTCCTTTGTTTTTCTGTAAATGGTATCAGAGCCTTGTGAATTGCAGAAAGTCTCAAGGTCATTGTAAATTACTACTATCAAGTGTTTATAAGGTATGTTTTGTTTGCATTGCCACCATTAAGGCCATTGGTTAACTCAAATTGAGCCTGTTCTTAAGGCCATTGTCTTTGGCCATTGCCACCAGACCCTTTGCTTATTCAGGCTTTCAAGGTCATTGCCGCCGTGTCTAACAGCTCTCTCTCTTTGTTTCTTGTATAATGGTGATTTCGGGTTTGGCTGAAGAAAAAGTGAGGGAAAATGAGCGTGCGGAATATGATCTCTCTGTCTTCCTCCCTGTCTCTGATAACGATTAAGTTTTGTTTGGATGTGGAATTTTTTTTTTTTTTTCCTGTAATATATAAGTAATTCCCCCAACGGGCGGGGCAAGGGGATATTCGAACTGTGTTTCTATTGATTCTAGCATTCAACTTTTCTTTTCTTTTTTGAAAAAGAGAAAAAAGATGAAGCTTTGGAAGGATTGGACTGTGTCAGTGTGTATTTAGTTGCTGAGAAGAATAAATTTACGGTTTTGTTGGTGGGAAAATGGAGGTGATGCAAATTTAGAAATGCAAAACAAATGGAGGTGTTGAGACACTTTGGAGGAAGGAGAAAGATGGAAAGGCCATGAAGGAAGCTCATGAGAAACTGAAGGTATCTATCTATATTTGATCCTGTAGAACTCACAAAACTTTGCTGCCATGATATTTTATCATTTTGGTTTGCATATTGTATGTACTCCTTCCATTCTTAGTGAGTCTCATTCCTTTTTCGTACGTGCCAAAATAAACATTTGTTTTTCAATTATCAATGCTAACTACTTTCTTTCCCATATTATCCTTAACTATCAAAATTAATGTGAGCTAATGAATATCTATTTTTCAATTTTCAATGAATTTGATAAGGGTAATTGTGGAAGGTTACTATCAATAGTGTGAGTTGTCCTTGCATTTTTGGGGGATTTGTTTGATGAATATAGTTCTTTATGTGACTCTATTAAAGGCAATTTTAGGTTGGCAGCATTGATATGCTACACTGCTATTATGCCTATAGAGAAGAGAGAATGAAAACTTTCAAAGGCACAGCTATTGGATGCCTGAATAATGAGTGTGAACTAACTTATATTTCACTTTTTTAACGCTTTCATTTAGGGTTATATAGTTATAACTTTTGACGCTTTGAGTGGTTGAAGTTATTGAAAATGATCTTGGAAATGAAAGTGTGTATTTCAGCATCATTAAGGCTAAACTTGCTAATCAATGTAATATGCTCTGCTATGAGGGTCCTTTTAGTTTAGTGTATTCTTGCAATCTTTGTTGATCGGTATCGTTTTTCTCTGCTATCATCCATATTGATAGAGCTTTTCTTCTCCTTTTAGAGCCTTTACTTGCATAAGATTAAGAGAGCTCCTTGTCATTGATACTTTTTCTTGGATACCATGATTAGGAGATTTGTTGAATAGCCTCCTTATTGTGTGCACAACAGAGTTAAGTGATTATCATGTTTCCACTTTAAACTCATGCCTCATGGCCCTTACAACAGGCTTCTAAAAGGCCGTCACTGAATTGGTGAGGATGGGTGGTCTTTAGGGAGGAGTTAGGTTAGGTTCTTGTTTATATCTTATATGTACTTCTGCTTTGTGTTAATTTCAGGGTTTTTTTGTGAGATTGTTGCAAAGCATAAATTAGGATATTCTTAAGGATAGAGATATATAATCTAAGTTTTTATGTTGAAATGCACAAGATTTGTGCTTTTTCTTGCTTATTCCTTCCTTTTTCCGTTTTCTTGTCTTTAATATCATTTCTTATTTCTTCTTTTTCACATCTAATCCCCTGCTTCCTCCCTTTGACATTATCTTTGTGCCTTATATTAGTGTAAAATTATAAATTAGATTTGAAGTTTTGATGCTTATTTGTCGAAAATGTTGGTATGACATCTTGAAATTAGACATAACGTTCTGTAAAATTTTGGAAATAAAATTTTTGTTTGGGTCTTCTGTTTATGGTTCACCTGATCTTGTTGATCCTCGCAGGGATTTGATGTACATAGTCTTTTTCCTCTTATCAGAAGTTAAGATAATCCATTTCATTGTTGTTGCTATTGCTTTTCTTTTTGCTTTTGTCATTGTCGTTGTTCTTAGCTTCTCATATTCAGTTTCTATAGGAATTGACAACAAAATTTGTGGTTTGTTTTCATATTGTTCAAAATTTGTGGAATGCCTTCTTCACACGGTTTGGGCTTTGTTGGGTTATGCCTTGCTCCGTTAAGGAGTTATTGGCGAGTTGGTGGACGGGGGGTCATAGAGAAGGCAGTTGTTTGGAAGATGGTTCCTCATTGTATTATGTGGTGTATTTGGAGAGCGAAATGTTTCGAGGACTCGCAAAGGACTCGAGAGGAGCTCCTCCATTTCTTTCTTGTTACTCTTTTTTCTTGGATTACAAACTGGCTTGCCCCGCGGGTCATTAGCCTTGTAGATTTTCTTTCTTTTTTCTCCTTTTCCCCCTAGTCCCCTTTGTATACTCCCTATGTACTAACTACTAAGGGTTACGTCCTCTCTGCGTTTTGATATAATATATTGACTTATCAAAAAAAAAAAATTGACCTTTTTTTTCATATTGTTCAAACCCGGGTGCCCTAATCTGCCTTGGGGGGAGGGTGGCAGGGTGCTCCCACACTGAAGTCATGCTTTAATGTTTTTAACTGCAGATCTACTTATTCTTTTTGCTGGAGCACAGATTTGTCCACAATCTAGTGTATATTTTGGCCACTTCCCAGTCAAAATAAATTTCAACACTAGGTGGTTGAGGCTTTCTAGTGCCTCATATCAGTGGAATTTTGTCTTCCACAGAGTGATTCATGATTGGACTGTCTGATCTACAGTCTAACATAGTATTTGTAAATTTATCGGTATTTGCAAAAATATTCATGTCTCAATCTTTATAAAAGATTGTAAATATTTTTTCTAAAAAAATGGGAGGTATTTTGGAAATTTTGTTAAGATTTAACGAAAAATCCAAATGGAGGGGAACATTAAAAATATTAAAATTTCAATACATAAAATTAAGAAGTCTTAAACTTTGAGAGAAACATTGCAAAATAGGTGACAATTGAGGAGATAAGTAAAGTTTTTCCAAAAAATTAAATAAATACTAAATCTTGAGGTGGTCCAATGCTTTCTGCATTAGCAATGATTTATGGAACATAACTTGAATAGGGCATCTACAATTTTTCTTTCACAAAAGTTGTTCAAAAATACTCGCGTCACTCATCCATATGCTCAAATCCACTATATTCAACATAATTCAAAGGCTTATAATAGCAAGGCAAATGTCTTTTTCTAGTGACAGTTTCAAAGAATGTGTGAGCCCTAATCCATGAGAACAGCCTAAACAATCATGGTTGCTTCTCCTTTTGTGGTACTCCTGAGAACAGCTTGACTTTTGTTTGTGCCTATAGAAAATCATTTCTTTTTTATTTATATATTTTTCCTTCTTAATTTTTTGGAGACATATCCTTATCTTAAATTAAAGGATATAACTTTATAGAGTAATTATGGAAAATTGATCAACTAGGGTTCAAATCTGTTTTGCTTAAAGGAAATGTGGTGAAAATATCATTTAAATTCAACAAATTTTTCTTTCAAACTAGGTTGAAGGAATTTGCTCTAATCCAATCTATAAAAATGACGCGTGTCTTTTTTTAAGAACATATGAGATGCACATGATATTTTAATAAAGTTTATTCCAACTTTGTTCCTTCCATTAAAAAGCATATGTTTTTACATGTTCAAAAGATACATGTTATTTTTATAAACCGAGTTGGAAGAAGTTCCTCTGACACAATTTAGACTAGGAAGAAAACCCTATCCATTTACATCAAGCTCAACAAATCATTTCTAAAAAAAAAAATGATTTCGATGAAAATATTTTTCAGCGTTTTGCTTATACAAAAATTAGAAAAAACAAACTTTTTTTTTTAGAAAACATTTTACATCAAAACAAATGTAGTATGTTGTTTTTTATTTTAACTATCCACTTCTCCAAAGCACTTACATCTTATTTTCTATGTTAAAGCATTCATAATAGAGGAGCTAAATGATATTTTTATCTAAAATAGCTCATTAAATTGATAAAATACCCTATACATTGGAGAAGTTAAAAAAAAAAATGTAGAATATATATTTTAGTAAATGAGATTAAAAAAAAAAACTACATATAGCGGTACTATTCAAAAAGCTATTTTTCTAAATTTTCTTCCCATGTCTTTTTTTTCTCCTATTATCTCTTCCAAAATTTTATTTTTTTTTTTCAAAATGTTCTCCTACTATTTTTCTTTCACATCTCATTTTTTCCAAAATTTTTTCCTATTATTTCTCTCTCCACATCACTTTTTTTCTCAAAAAATAAGATATTTAAGAAAAATATAATCATTATAAAAAATTGAAAATTAAATGATATAGATAAAAATATAACTAATCAGATGTAAGAGGCCCTTAAAAAGTTATTAGTTAAATTAGATAAATTGAGTTTTATGAGCTATTTTACATAAAAATAAAAAAAATAGATCTTCCATTGTAAATGCTTTTAGTTATTCACTTTTACTATTTCATTTTAATTTTTTTTTTGTTTTTTTTAAAAAAGCGTACTTTTCAAAGTCATGTACATGTTTTATAAAAAATAATTTTTTAAAAAATAAAAATAAAAATAAAATTGGTGAGCTACAATTCTAACCAAATTTTAAGATAAAGTAGCTATCACCCAAATTTGTCTCTCGACTAGCCAGGTGTGAATGCTATAGTGCGCCATCTAGGGCTAGAGAGAGAATTATTGAATGTGTAAATTGGGGGAAACTTCTTAAGACATTTTTCCTTTAGTCGTTGACCAAATACCCGTGGCATGTCTCTCTGAGGACATGCATATTGGGACATGGTGGACCAAATTTGCTTACAATTTTCTTCAACAAATTAGGTTACTGCTTAAGGTATAAGTTGAAAAATGGTGCATTTAAGTTTGACTATTTTTGAAAAAGAAGGAGACAACTCCATACATTATGCCCCCATCAATTGATGCCAATAATTCCTTTGGTGCTTCTTCCCTTTGTGAAATGTGACCAAGGAGTCGTTATGCTTACAACCTTATGATCACACCTTTGACTGGGAGAGCTGAGAGAATGGGATAATTATCAATTGCACTGTTTAAGAACAATCATCTCTTTCTAAAATGCAAAACTATGAAGTACATTGCTAGTTTTGTTTTTCTTGTTAAATGCATTTTGTTGTTCCTACTGCTAGTTCTTTATTTGGTTGCTAATGAAGTTTTGCGTTCCGGAGATGAAAATTCAGTCATAATTTATGTCTGGTTGCTTAGAAAATTTGGGAGAAGGGAATGAAACAATAGAATCCATGGGAGCGAAATTTGGAGAAGTGGGAAGAATTGAAGCTTGACCCAGCAGGTGGGTCTCCACCGTGGCCTCAGCTGGGTTGCAGTGACTCGCCGCTGCGTCGCCGGTGCCATCATCGGTGGGGCTGGTGGTAAGTGTCGTCGCTGTCGGCGACGAAAATAGGAAAAGTTGAAAGGAAATTAATTTTTGTTGTCTGCTGAGATCTAGTGTTTTCATGCATATAGGGTGTGGTATTTTGTGCGAGATAAAGTTGGGTCTTTGTTAGGTTTATGTCGTGGATGTATCGTATATCTTATGCCTCATCCATATTGAAGTTGCTCTCATGAGAATAATGTTAAACTGGCCCACAACACCACAATGACTCTTCCTCTCTCCGATTTTAGATTTATCAAGAATTCATGTTTCCCACTTCACTCAACCGAGTCTTTTTTTTTTTTTGGTTATTTTCAACCGTTAGATCTTGAGCACGTATTTCGTGGTGCAGGAGGGACGAGACGTCGGTGTGGTGGACCTTCGCGAACAAGCTGTGGGACAACGACCCGGTGCGGGTGGGCGGGTTGTCCAACCCGCTGCTGGCGGACGGTGGGCTCTCGACGATGATATCAAGGAGGCCATTGTCTCTAGGCCATTGCCACCAGACCCTTCGCTTATTCAGGCTTTCAAGGTCATTGCCACCGTGTCTGACAGCTCTCTCTCTTTGTTTCTTGTATAATGACGATTTCGTGTTTGGCTGATCAGAAAGTGAGGGAAAATGAGCGTTTGTAGTACGATCTCTTTGTCTTCCTCCCTGTCTCTGATAACGATTAAGTTTTGTTTGAATGTGGAGAAACTTTCAAAGTTTTTTTTATGAGTAATTCCCCAATGGGCGGGCAAGGTAGATTCAAACTGTGTTTCTATTGATTCTAGCAATCCTGGTTTTGGGAAAATGAGATCTCACTAAAAAAAAGAACTGAATGTATGAAGCAATGAGCGGGATTTCTGTTCTATGGTTTTCAAACCAATGAATAAACATATGGAGGAAGATTAGAAAAGAGAAGGAAAGCGTTTTTTTAATTAAGTCTTAGAACCTTTATTTTTTTACAAAAAAAAGTGATGAGGGAGTGGCACTCTGAAGTTGATCGTGCTTGCTGATTTCATTTTCAGGATTTGATTGATAAGGCTCAGAAGGTTGTTTCTTTTCGAAGTGGTGTTTGGAGTGTTTGCACCACTTGCCAGCAAGCAACCAAAACATGGGGAGGCTTTTCTTATTTTAGCAAATATGAGATGTCCATGCAAAGATGTTTGGTTAACTTTCTTCATGCTAATAAGGCCTAGAGAAATTGATTTTCTTCATTGATTCTCAGCTCATCCACATACGAAGTGTTGGAAGACAGACTAATCACCTTTTTGATCTTTGAATTATGCAGATTGTTGATGAGTGGGCAATTTAAGTGAGATCAAGGACAGGTTATAAGGGTGTATAACTGCAATTGATTTTCAAATTATACTGATGGGATTGGGAGCTGATTGGTGATCCTGCTCGGTCTTGATTTTCTTCTTCATCATTCATGATGGAAATGGTTTAGTTGAGAAAATTGTTTTCATATCACGTCCGATGACAAATGTAAATTTCTGAGAAAAGAAAAGGATGGCAGGAGGTTTTATTTGAGCCAATTTAGCCCCAAAATTTATTAAGGCATGAGCACTTTCATGGGAAAAAGGTGGGGGCAGCCATGATGGAGGTGGGTGGTTAAAGGCTAGAGCCTGTTAATGATCTCTCAAGATACAACCAAATTCGTTTTGAGGCCATATTCAACAAGGGTTCAGCCTTGCATTTGTGATCTATTCGTGTGTGACTTGGATATTAAAAGGCAATGTTTTTTGTAGGAATTTTATACTTTTAAGAATTAACGGCCTTTCATGATGTGCTAGATGGGTGGTTAATGAGTTACTGATGACAAAAAGCAGCTAGCAAGTAAGTGTTTTTTTTTTTGACATGTTCACACAAAAGAAGGGAAGAAAGAATTCAAACTAGTAACCTCCACTTTATGTAGCATGGTCTACTGTCGATTGATCTACTCCTTTGGAACGCAAGTAAGTGTTTTTTTAGACTATGTATTGAACAACTTATTTTTACTATCTAAGGGGATGATTGATGAGAGCCAAGAATTGGATTCTTAGGATATTAACAAATTACTCTTCTCGGCTATAGTCCATTGCAACTGAACATGCTGGAAAGGGTTGGGTGCTAAGCATCATGTTCCAACCTCCAGGCACTTAAAGGATTTGAAATTAGGGAACAATTAAGGTAAATATTGTAGTGTAGCCAAAAACTTGTGTACATTATTTGATATTGATTTTGTTGAATTCAGTCGATTTCATGTAATATCGGATGTATGGTAATGCATTATACTAGAAAAATTCTTCTATTTGTTTTAACTTTTGCTACAAAATTAATTTGGATAGGTTCGGCACCACAAGGACTTTTAGTCATTTTCACTAGGATTGATTTTACAGTTTCTCCTTAAAAAATTATAGTAGTCTACAAATACCTTTACCACCTAGTGAACTAATTACTTCTAAGAATAATTTACAAAAGAAAGAAATCATGTATGCCATCCTTTTGCGGAATTCATCAGTGCATTCTAATACATGATGGCCACATAAACATGCTGAATAAGTAAGAAACAAATGAATTAAAGGTTTTCCAATTCTCAAATTGATTGTACCATTGGAAATGCTTGCATCACTCATTCATATGCTCAAAAGTTCAATATCTTTTAACATATTTCAAAAGCTTATAATAACAATGTTGATGCCGGCACGTTACCTCTATCTCCACCGCTGATTTTTGGGTTTATTGTTGTTTTTCTGTTATTTTCTATATATTTCTATTGTGATTTTTCTTTGGACTACTTGTTTTCACCTTCTTTTGGACTTTAAGTGCATGATTTCTTGTTGTGAAGCCTGCCCGTTGCATTTGATGTTTAGGTTTTTCCATTTGGGGAACTTTGCTTTTATTAACTGCCGTTCAAGGTCGGGTCATTTATTTGATCCATTCCCAATACATTTATGTCAATAGGTCTGGTCATTTATTTGATCAATTTCCAATAGATTTAGGTGTCTTTCAACCTAATGGTGGTTGTTTTGAGTGTTCTGTTTGGGTTATCCACACTTTATTTTTATTGTTTATATAATTTTTCCTTTCCTTTTCTTGAATTGGATTAGAAGGAAAGGAAATAAAAAATAAAGGCTTATAATAACAAAGCAATGTCTTTTTCTAGTGACATATCCATATCTCAAAGAATGTAACTTGTCTACAACAAGTAAGAAAAATTGATTGACTGAGTTCGTGTCTGTGTTGCTTAGAGGAAATGTCAAGTATCCCAAAGGATTTGCAAAAACCAAAAGCTTAAGTATTTTGAAATAAAAGGCAAAGACCTTAATGGATTAGTATAACCATGGCAAGACCAACTATAATCAATTTCAATGGTAGGACAAACTCAAATATTAATAAAAACAACAAAAATAGGGAGAACAATAAATAAACAAACAACAATCGATATTTTAGAGAGATGGAAATGGTATTTGTGGTCTCTAAATAAAAATAAGATTTGATTTGTTTTTGGTTAAATTATAATTTAAGAATAAATGTGCAACTGAATTAGGTCAATAAGCATCCAATTAATTCCTTTAAAAACAATAGATTTCTTGATTATTCAAAAAAAAAAAAAAAAAGATCTCAATATTACAATTGATTTAAATTGCAATACCTCGGAGCCAGTAGACAAAGAAGCATGTAAATAATTATCAGCAACTTCCTCATATTGAGAAGCTAACCAAATAAATTAAATAATTATCGGCAAATGCAAATTAATTTCACAGTCCATTGTCCATATGACCCCAAAAAGCATAAACATTATATCATAAACATGATACATTCCTTTGCTCATAGTATTCATAACATTGCTTTATAGTATTTATCACATTGATGATAAATTAATGTAACCGACACTTGAAAGTTTAACTTGGTGGGCCAATAAGCACACAACCATCAAGAACCCCAAACTCCAGATGAACAAAAATTATGTAATAACTCTACATCAACAAATTGTTTATATATATATATATATAGAAAAAAAACAATTTTAATTGCAACACAAGTTTATGACTAATTGTAAGAAAAGATAACAAAAATAGGAATATCAATACACAACAATAGTCCAAAAGACATGTAAATAAAAATCGCCTTAATGGCTTACAACAAAATGGGTATTAAGTATTCTCTCTATCTCTCATTGTATTTTTTTCAATTCAAAGAAAATAATAAAAAAATAGGTCATGATCCTCTCCATTTTAAGTGAAATGGAAAGAATTAATTTAATGGTTTAAATTTTATTTTGTTATTGTAAATCATCATTTTTAAATAACAGTAAAAATATATTCATCTTGTGTCAATATATAACAGTTTTTTTTTTTTTAACAACATTCCATTACTAAAGTTGGGGACAAGAGTCCCTGTACAAGGAGCAAGAAGGGAAGGTGGATCTTTTCCACTACATATGGGGGAGGAGGGAGAAAGGGGGACATAGGTGGGAATACAGCCCGAGTAAGCTCTAGTTGCGGCCCAAAAAGCCATATGGTGGGTGCAGAAGTTGGCGCTTCTGTTTACTTTTCTAGCCTTCCAAAGGGAAGGAGTTGGAAGAAGAGTCGAAGTGTTGGCAATTATGGAATCAATGTGCCAATCTTGAGTGATAGGGGGGTTTTGGAGAGCAGTGATAACCACTTGAGAGTCTCCTTCAATGATGAAGTTTTTGAGTTTCATTGATGCTGCTAGGGAAGCTGCAAGTTGGGCAGCAAGGGCTTCACCATAGTTGGGGTCACATGGGGGGTTGATTTGGGAGATAGCCTTTATGATGTTGCCTTTGGAGTTTCTGCACACTGTTGCTTGGGCAGAGAAATTATAACACATTAGATTTACAAAATCTAATCTGAATGACAACAAATTTTTTATTGTCACTTAAAATAGAGAAGTTCATTTGAAATTTACTCACCTTAAGTGGGAAACTTAAGGTGGGTAAATTTATTTGGTGCGTTCTAATACAAGATAACAAATAGGAAACAAATGAAAAACAACTTTATTATTCCTTAAATTCACTGTACCAATAGAAATGTATTAATTTCATTTGTCAAGATGCAAAATGGATAGAATGAAGCACAAATGAATCTAAACGGTTTGTTTTCAAAAAAAAAAAATCTAAACAGTTTGACCTTTTCTGCCAATAAAAAATTTAAATGGTTAGGTATCTTGAAGGATTTGCAAAAACAAATAAACAAATAACTAGGAATTTTGAAATAAAAGAAACCACCCTTTAATGGATCAATATTAAAGTTATAATAAAATAAAAAGAAAAAAAGAAATTGATTGTGGGGTGATAATCAAGCTTTATGCGACAAGTCGGTTATTTGAAAATAAAAGCCTACAGGTGACTTCATTACCATGAACATCATGACATGACTCAAATATTAATATAAACAACAAAAATAAGTGATAACCAAAAGTCAATCGATATTACCTTAGGCAGAGAAAATATTATACCATATGACCTTAAAAGCATAAACAATCTCAGCTACAAATATGCATAAAGTATTCACTACATTATATCATAAAAGTGATACACATTAAAGAAATAGAAAGCTTTCACACAGACTTCTGAAAAAAGTCTTGTAAAGTTTCATCTGCTTGATTAGTAGATAACAAGTCGATCAAAATAGTCGCAGTGGTCACATTTGCGGAAAAACCCTTCTCAGCCATTATTTTGAGATATTTCACTACCCATGATGTCTCATTATGTTTCAAGAAGCCTTGGATGATTGTGTTATATGTGAAATGGTCAGATCAACAACCGTTCTCTTCCATTTTCTCAAGCAACTCCCTTACTTCATTTAATAGTCCCTTTTTGCAAAGCCCTTTAATCATTATAGTGTAAGTCTGAACATCAGGTTGCAAACCTTTGGTAGGAAGACTATTAAAGAGTTCTTTTACAGTCACAAGTTTCCCAGCATTACACATAACATGAATCAAGATGTTGTAAATCACAACATCAAGGTATACCTTTTTTTCTTCCATCTCTTGAAACAATGTCATTGCCTCGGAAAAGTGTAGGTTCTTAGACAGGCCATCTAGAAAAATAGCACAAGTTCGAAGATTTGGATGTTGGCCACAAACTTGCATCTCATGGAGTAGCTCTAACACAATCTTGAGTCTCCTAACTCAACAAAACCCTCCGATAAGAGTGTTGTAAGTGACAACATCAGGAAAAATTCCCTTTGTGGACATTTCATGTAAGAAACTCATCACGCCTCATCAATTCTTTTGTGTTTACAATATCCATGGATCAATATATTATAGCTAACAATAGAAGGCGAACAACCCTTTTGAACTATCGTATTAAATACTTTGACAGCTTCATCCATTCTATTTTGCAAATAGTAAGAATCAATCAAAGAATTGTATGTAATTGTATTAGGCTCTATGCCTCTTTGAATCATCACATCAAAAACTTCATTTGCTTCTTTCAACTTCCCGTCTTTACCAAGCGTGTCCACCAATATGTTGAATGTATGCAAATTAGGCATGATTTTTTTTTCCACCATCTCATTCCATAATTTAGTTGTCTCTTTCCACCGACCAAAATTGCATAGGCCCTGAATTAAAGAATTGTAAGTGAAAACGTCTGGCTGAATTCCTTTACTTGTCATTTTTTAGAAAAAGTTCAAAGCTTCAGTAACCAATCTATCCTTACACAAACTATCAATGATTGTGCTATACAACACTACATCAAGTTCAAGATTTCTTTCTTCCATCTTTCTAAACAACCCAATAGCCTCATTGGTCTTGCCCATTTTACACAAACAATTCATTATGGTTCCATAGGTAACTATATCAGGTTGGTAGCCTATCTTCTCCATTTTGTTAACCAACTTGACAGCTTCAACAATTTTACCTTGAATACAAAGCCCTTTGACCAGAGTACTAAGAATTATACAGCTCGGCTCAAAGCCAAGTATCAAAATTCTTGCTAAGATAGAGAAGCCAAAATCAACTTGGTTCAAATGGCAGAAGCAATTAATCAAAGTGCTCATAATATAAGCATCGGAAGCAATTCCTGACAATTTCATTTCTTTAATTAGAGAAATCACGGTTGAGTGATGCTTCATTCTTGCAATTGCAGTCAGCAATTGAGTAAAATCCATAATGGAAGGCAAAGGGTGCATGTGAAGCATTCTATCAAACACGCCCAAGGCATCATCAAGATTCCTAAAGCTACGAGACCTGCATCTATCTCTCATAGATTTCATGAACTGATTAGAGCTTTCCACATTATCTCTACGACTATTGGTAGAACTAAAACTACGACAATAATAATGAAAATTTAGAGCATGGAAAGAAAGCCTTACATGACAATAGTTATTGAAGAAGAAAGCAAGAGACTTTGTAGACTTAGCAGTCGTACCCATTTCCATATGCAATGGAAGAAAAGCAAAAGAAGCAGATCTGATGGCAGTGGATCAAGGACTTCAAAGAGAAATAAGAAGAACAAGAAGATCCGAACCCTAAGAGATATAAGACGAACTTTCACAATCTCGTGAAGCGTTCTGAAGATGGGGGAGGTCTGGGTTCTTATCCACTAGAGCACACGACGTCGCTTATCTCAGTTTACCGAAGTTGTCAAAAATGTCCCTTTGGATGGTCTTTTACAAAAGGAAAATGCTAGAATGTAATAAATTATCAACATTTGGCCCATAAAAGTTTATGTGGCATCTTTCATTTATTACATTGTAGGTTGTTTTTTCATTGCAAAAATATTTTAAAATGTTTTTTTGGGATGCCACATAGATTTTTATAGGCCAAATGTGAGTAATTTATTGCATTCTAACATTTCCCTTTACAAAACACATCAAGCACACGTGTCAAATTCTCGGCTTTCAATTGGATTCGTAATAAAACTTGGTACTGTTGATTGTCTCTAAGATTTGATAAAAGCAAAATCTTTTAAATTGATTCATGTTTTTTAATCATATTGGCGTGTACAAGAGGTTGCAAGAGCTTTTTTATTTTATTTTTTAATATTATAATATGTTTTTAATATATCACATGAAATATGTGGACAAAATTTTGGTTGGGGTTAAATATTTATTAAAAAAAACTTCACTTCACACCATTTTATTACTGCGCGTTTTGACAAAACCCTTCAAACTTTAAAATTTCTCAATTTGAATCCTAAACTTTCAATTGCAGTCAATTTGAACCCCATCAAATTTACTTCTAATGGAAATACATAAAAACCAAAATATCCTTTCTTTTTTTTTTTGCTTTATTTTTTAATTTCGAATTAAGGGTAAATTTGAAATTTTATAAAAAAAAGTCATGGGTATAAATGTCATTGTCTCACTTTTAAGGTTGAAAATTTGATGGAGGGGTTCAAATTGAAAGGTTTTGAAGTTTGGGGGCTCTTGTCAAAACGCATAGTAATTCATGAGTTTAAAGTGAAGTTTTCATACTTTATTACTACCTAGGTTTGCAAATTTTTATTTTTCTTCCTAGGATTCAAATTCAATCATAAATAGTACATAACTTACTGGAAAAGACGAACCTAATGATCTTTAAATAGGTTTTGAGGCCATAGTCAACAAGGGTCAGCCATGCATTGCATTTGTGATCTATCCTTGTGTGAGTTAGATCTTAAAAGGCCTTTAAGAATTAACTGCCTTTCGTGATGTGCTAGATGGGTGGTTAATGAGTTACTGATGACAAAAATCAACTAACAAGTAAGGTTTTTTTTTTTTTGACATGTCCACACAAGAGAATGAGAATGAGGAATTCAAACTAGTGACCTCCATTTTATGAGACGTGGTCTACAGTCAATTGATCTATTCTTTTGGGACACAAGTGTTTTTAGACTATGTATTGAACAACTTATTTTTACTATCTAAGGGGATGATGAGAGCCATGACTCGGATTCTCAGGATATTAACAAATTACTCTTCTTGGCTATAGTCCAATGCAACTGAATATGCTGGAAAGGGTTGGGTGCCAAGCATCATGTTCCAACCTCCAGGCACTTAAAAGGATTTGAAATTAGGGAACAATTAAGGTAAATACTGTAGTGTGGCCAAAAACTTGTGTACATTATTTGATATTGATTTTGTTGAATTCAATTGATTTCATGTAATATCGGATGTATGATAATGCATTATATTAGAAAAATTCTTCTATTTGTTTTAACTTTTGCTATAAAATTAATTTTGATAGGTTCGGCACCACAAAGACTTTTTAGTCATTTTCACTAGGATTGATTACATTTTCTCCTTAAAAAAATTACAATAGTCTACAAATACCTTTACCACCTAGTGAACTAATTACTTCTAAGAATGATTTACAGAAGAAAGAAATCATGTTCATTTAGAGTTGTGAAAAAGTAAGAAACAATTGAGAAACAATTTATTGTGCCTAGAATTGATTGTACCATCATAAATGTATTAATTTCATCCGTCGAGGGGCAAAATAATGGGTAAAATGAAGCACAAATGAATTAAAGGTGTTCCAATTCTTGAATTGACTGTACCATTGGAAATGCTTGCATCACTCATCCATATGCTCAAAAGTCCAATATCAACATATTTCAAAAGCTTATAATAACAACGCTGATGCCAGCACGTCACCCTTATCTCCACCACTGATTTTTGGGTTTATTGTTGTTTTTTGTTCTATTCTATATATTTCTATTGTGTTTTTTCTTTGGGCTACTCGATTTCACCCTCTTCTGGACTTTTAGTGCAAGCTTTATTGTTGTGAAGCTTGCATGTTGTATTGTTGTTTAGGTTTTTCTTTTAGGGAACTTTGCCTTTATCAATTGCCGTTCATGGAGGTATCAATTCTCTCAATAGATCGGGTCATTTATTTGATCCATTGCTAATAGATTTAGGTGTCTTTGCACCTAATGATGGTTGTTTTGAGTGTTCTATTTGGGTTATCCACCCTTTATTTTATTGTTTATATAATTTTCCTTATTCTTTTTCTTGAATTGAATTAGAAAGAAAGGGGGGAAAAAGGCTTATAATAACAACGCAATGTCTTTTTCTAGTAACATATCCTTATCTCAAAGAATGTAACTTGTCTACAGCAATTAAGAAAAAATGATTGGCTGAGTTCGAGTTTGTGCTGCTTAGAGGAAATGTCAAGTATCCCAAAGGATTTACAAAAACAAAAAGCTTAAGTATTTTGAAATAAAAGACAAAGACCTTAATTGATCAATATAACCATGACATGACCAACTATAATCAATTTCAATAGTAGGACGGACTCAAATATTAATAAAAACAATAAAAATAGGAGAACAATAAATAAACGAACGGCAACGGATATTTAAGAGAGATGGAAATGGTATTTGTGGTTTCTAAATAAAAATAAAATTTGATTTGTTTCTAGATAAATTATAATTTCAAAATAAATGTGCAATTGAGTTAAGTCAATAAGCATCCAATTAATTCCTTTAAAAACAATTGATTTCTTGATTACTTAGAAAAAAAAGGAATATATCTCAATATTACTATTGATTTAAATTGCAATATCTTGGAGCCAATAGACAAAGAAGCATGTAAATAATTATCAGCAACTTCCTCATGTTGAAAAGCTAACCAAATAAATTAAATAATTATCAGCAAATGCAAATTAATTTCACAGCCCAATGTCCATACGAACCCAAAAGGCATAAACATTATATCATAAACATGATGCATTCCTTTGCTCATAGTATTCACTAACATTCATAACATTGTTCTATAGTATTTATCACATAGATGATAAATTAATATAACTGACACTTGAAAGTCTAACTTGGTGGGCCAATAAGCACACAACCGTCAAGAATCCCAAACTCCAAATGAACAAATATTATGTGATAACTCTACATCAACAAATTGTTTAAATAATTTCATTTTTATTTTTATTTAAAAAAAAACAATTTTAATTGCAACACAAGTTTACAACTAATTGTAAGAAAATATAGCAAAAATAGGAATATCAATACACAACAATAGTTCAAAAGACATGTAAATAAAAATCGCCTTAATTACTTCACAAAAAGGGTATTAAGTATTCTCTCTATCTCAAATGTATTTTTTTCAATTCAAGGAAATAATCAAAAATAGGTCATGATCCTCTCCATTTTTAGCAAAATGGAAAGAACTAATTTCATGGTTTGAATTTTATTTTGTTATTGTAAATCATCATTTTTAAATAATAGTGAAAGTATATGCATCATGTGTCAATATATAACCTATTAGATTTACGAAATCTAATCCAAATGACAAAACAAATTTCTTATTGTCACTTAAAATAGATAAATTCATTTGAAATTTATCCACCTTAAGTGGGAAACTTAAGGTGAGTAAATTTATTTGGAGCGTTCTAATACAAGATAACAAATAGGAAACAAATGAGAAACAACTTAATTATTCCTTGAATTCACTGTACCAATAGAATGTATTAATTTCATCTGTCAAGATGCAAAATCAGTAGATTGAAGCACAAATGAATCTAAACGGTTTGGCCTTTTGTGCCAATAAAAAATCTAAACGATTAGGTATCTTGAAGGATTTGCAAAAACAAATAACTAAGGAATTTTGAAATAAAAGACAAACCACCCTTTAATGGATCAATATTAAAGCTATAAAAAAATAAAAAATTAAAAATTGATTGTGGGGGTGATAATCAAGCTGTTATGTGACAAGTCAGTTATTTGAAACAAAGAGCCTGTAGGTGACTTCATTACCATGAACATCATGACAAAACACAAATAATAAAAGAAACAATAGAAATAAGTGATATCCAAAAGACAACCGATATTACCTCAGCCAAATAAAATATCATACCTATTAGTTTCCAACTCCATTGTCCATATGACCCCAAAAAGCAAAAACAATCTAAGCTACAAATATGCATAAAGTATTCACTACATTATATCATAAAAGTGATACACATTAAAGAAGTAGAGAGCTTTCATACAGACTTCTGAAAAAAGTCTTGTAAAGTTTTATCTGCTTGATTAGTAGACAACAAGTCGATCAAAATGGTCGTAGTGGTCGCATTTGCCGAGAAACCCTTCTCAACCATCATTTTGAGATATTTCACTACCCATGATGTCTCATTATGTTGCAAGAAGCCTTGGATGATTATGTTATATGTGAAATGGTTAGGTGAACAACCGTTCTCTTCCATTTTCTCAAGCAACTCCCTAGCTTCATTTAATAGTCCCTCTTTACAAAGCCCATTGATCATTATAGTGTAAGTCCAAACATTAGGTTGCAAACCTTTGGAAAGAAGACGATTAAAGAGTTCTTTTGCAATCTTAAGTTTCCCAGCTTTACACAAACCGTCAATCAAGATGTTATAAATCACAATATTAAGGTGTAACTTTTTTTCTTCCATCTCTTCAAACAACGCCATTGCCTTAGAAAAGTGTAGATTTTTACGACCATCTAACAAAATAGCACAAGTTTGGATATCTGGATGTTGGCCACAAACTTGCATCTCATGGAGTAGCTTTAACGCAGTCTTGAGTCTCCCAACACGGCAAAACCCTCCGATAAGAGTGGTGTAAGTGACAACATCGGGAAAAATTCCCTCTGTGGACATTTCATGTAAGAAACTCATCGCCTCATCAATTCTTCTGTTTTTACAATATCCGTGGATCAATATATTATAGCTAACAATAGAAGGCGAACAACCCTTTTGAACTATCATATTAAATACTTTGACAGCTTCATCCATTCTATTTTGCAAACAGTAAGAATCAATCAAAGAATTGTATGTAATTGTATTAGGCTCTATGCCTCTCTGAATCATCACATCAAAAACTTCAATTGCTTCTTTCAACTTCCCCTCTTTACCAAGCGTGTCTACCAATATGTTGAATGTATGTAGATCAGGCATGATTTTCCTTTCCACCATCTCATTCCATAATTTAGTTGTCTCTTTCCACCGACCGAGATTGCATAGGCCCTGAATTAAAGAACTGTAAGTAAAAACGTCTGGCTGAATTCTTTTACTTGTCATTTCAGAGAAAAAAGCCAGAGCTTCAATTACCAATCTATCCTTACACAAACTATCAATGATTGTGCTATACAACACTACATCAAGTTCAAGGTTTCTTTCTTCCATCTTTCTAAACAACCCAATAGCCTCATTGGTCTTGCCCATTTTACACAAACAATTCATTATGGTTCCATAGGTAACTATATTAGGTTTGTAGCCTATCTTCTCCATTTTGTTAACCAACTTGATAGCTTCAACAATTTTATCCTGGAATACAAAGCCCTTTGACCAAAGTATTGAGAATTATACAGTCCGGTTGAAAACCAACTTTCAAAATTCTTGCTAAGATAGAAAGCCAAAATCCACCCGATTGAGATGGCAGAAGCAATTAATCAAAATGGTTGGAGTATAATCATCGGGAGCAATTCCTAGCAGTTCCATTTTTTTAATAAGAGAAATCACGGTTGAGTGATGCTTCATTCTTGCAATTGCAGTCAGCAATTGATTAAAATGCACGATGGAAGGCAAAGGGCGCATGTGAAGCATTCTATCAAACACGCCTAAGGCATCATCAAGATTCCTAAAGCTACGAGACCTGCATCTATCTCTCACAGATTTCAAGAACTGATTGGGGCTTTCCACAATATCTCTACCACTATTGATAGGGTTGGGAGAGGTAGCACTAAAACTACGACAATAATGAAAATTGAGAGCATGGAAAGAAACCCTTAAGTGAAAATAATGATTGAAGAAGAAAGCAAGAGAGATTCTAGACTTAGCAGTCGTACCCATTTCCGGAAGAAGCAGATCTGATGCAGTGGCTCTGCTCAAGAGAAACAAGCAGATAGGCTCCAAGAGAAATAAAGAGAAACTTTCGCTATCTCTCGAAGCTTTCTGAGGAGAAGATGGTGAGGTCTGGGTTCTTATACACCATAGTACCCGACGTCGTTTCTTTCAGCAGATCGAGTTGTCACTCAAAATCTCTCCTTGGATTGATTTTTAAGTTCTAAGTTCTAACCATACAAAAGCACACGTGTCAATTCTCATGTAATCGTGATTTTTGAATTGCACTGTTAAATGACGTTTTTGCCCTTTCTTCAACTCGACTCTCGAGAGACTAGAGAGGATACAGAAGAGTACCTGCTCCGCTCCACTCCGCAACTCCTTCTCTATCAGAGCCTTCTTCTCCGTAAGCCGGCCCCCAACACCACGCTGACTCTTCCCCTCTCCGACTTTAGATTTATCAAGAATTCATGTTTCCCACTTCACTCAACCGAGTCTTTTTTGGGCCAAGTGGGCTCTCGACGATGATGTCGAGGCCATTGTCTTTGGGCCATTGCCACCTGACCCTTCGCTTATTCAGGCTTTCAAGGTCAGTGCCACCGTGTCTGACAGCTCTCTCTCTCTTTGTTTCTTTTATAATGGCGATTTCGTGTTTGGCTGAAGAGAAAGTGGGGGAAATGAGCGTGTGTAGTACGATCTCTCTTTGTTCCTCCCTGTCTCTGATAACGATTAAGTTTTGTTTGAATGTGGAGAAAGTTTTTGTTTTTTTTTTTTATAAGTAATTCCCCCAACGGGCGGGGCAAGGGTAGGTTCGAACTGTGTTTCTATTGATTCTAGCAATCAACTTTGCTTTTTCTTTTTTGAAAAAGAGAAAAAAGATGAAGCTTTGGAAGGATTGGACTGTGTCAGTGTGTATTTAGTTGCTGAGAAGAATAAATTTTCGGTTTTGTTGGTGGGAAAATGGAGGTGATGCAAATTTATAAATGCAAAGCAAATGGAGGTGTTGAGACACTTTGGAGGAAGGAGAAAGATGGAAAGACCTGAAGGTATCTATCTATATTTGATCCTGTAGAACTCACGCGTTTTGCTACCAAGATATTTTATCATTTTGGTTTGCATATTGTATGTACTCCTTCCATTCTTAGTGAGTCTCATTCCTTTTTCGTACGTGCCAAAATAAACATTTATTGTTCAATTATCAATGCTAACTACTTTCTTTCCCATATTATCCTTTAGAGCATCCACAGCAGCCTTTTTAAATTTGGCTCTTCAAAATAATCGAAATTACACTTTTTGTTATTTTAACAGCCCACCTTTTTGGAATACATTTTTCAACCTCTCTACTTTAACAATTCACTTTTACTATTTGGTTAAAATATTATTTTTTTCTTTCCTTCTTTACTTTATTTTTCATTAAAAGGAGAGAGAAAAAGAAAAAGGAAAAAGGTGGAGAGAGAAAATTGAATTGTTTAAAGAGTAGAGAGTAAATAGTAATTGTTAACTTTGAATAAATACTGTTCACAATGTTAACTTTTTTGTTAAAATGAAGAGGCTGAAAAGTGAGGTTTTTAGCTTTTTTTGTTAAATTGGCTCTTCAAACTAACAAAAAAATGGATTTGAAGAGGCTGCAGTGAGTGCTCTAACTATCAAAATTAATGTGAGCTAATGAATATCTATTTTTCAATTTTCTATGAATTTGATAAGGGTAATTGTGGAAGGTTACTATCAAGAGTGTGAGTTGTCCTTGCATTTTTTGGGGATTTGTTTGATGAATATAGTTCTTTATGTGACTCTATTAAAGAATACTGAGAACTGATAGGTAACAAAGGTCAAGCAATTTTAGGTTGGTAGTATTGATATGCTAAACTGCTATTATGCCTATGGAGAAGAGAGAACGAAAACTTTCAAAGGCACAGCTATTGGATGCCAGAATAATAAGTGTGAACTAACTTATATTTCACTTTTTTCACCCTTTCATTTAGGGTTATATAGTTATAACTTTTGACGCTTTGAGTGGTTGAAGTTATTGAAAATGATCTTGGAAATGAAAATGCGCATTTCATCATCATTAAGGCTAAACTTGCCAATCAATGTAGTATGCTCTGCTGTGAGGGTCCTTGTAGTTTAGTGTATTCTTGCAATCTTTGTTGATCGGTATCGTTTTTCTCTGCTATCAGCCATATTGGTAGAGCTTTTCTTGTCCTTTTAGAACCTTTACTTGCATAAGATTAAGAGAGCTCCTTGTCATTGATACTTTTTCTTGGATAACAAGATTAGGAGATTTGTTGAATAGCCTCCTCATTGTGTGCACAACAGAGTTAAGTGATTATCATGTTTCCACTTTAAACTCATGCCTCATGGCCCTTACAACAGGCTTCTAAAAGGCCGTCACTGAATTGGTGAGGATGGGTGGGCTTTAGGGAGGAGTTAGGTTCTTGTTTATACCTTATATGTACTTCTGCCTTGTGTTAATTTCAGGGTTTTTTGTGAGATTGTTGCAAAGCATAAATTAGGATATTCTTAAGGATAGAGATATATAATCTAAGTTTTTATGTTGAAATGGACAAGGAATTTGTGCTTTTTCTTGCTTATTGCTTCCTTTTTCCGTTTTCTTGTTTTCAACATCATTTCTTCTTTCTTCTTTTTCACCTCAGGTCCCCTGCTTCCTCCCTTTGACATTATCTTTTGTGCCCTATATTAGTGTAAAATCATAAATTAGATTCCATTGATAAGTTTTGATGCTTAGTTGTTGATAATGTTGGTATGATTTCTTGAAATTAGACATAATGTTCTGTAAAATTTTTGGAAATAAATTTTTTTGTTTGGGTCTTCTGTTTATGGTTCACCTGATCTTGTTGATCTTCGTTTTGATATTGTTCAAACCTGGGTGCCCTAATCTGCCTTGGAGGGAGGGTGGCAGGGTGCTCCCAGACTGAAGTCATGCTTTAATGATTTTAACTGCAGATCTACTTATTCTTTTTGCTGGAGCACGGGTTTGTCCACAATCTAGTGTATATTTTGGCCACTTCCCAGTCAAAATAAGTTAAAAACTAGGTGGTTGGGGCTTCCAAATGCCTCCTATCAGTGGAATTTTATCTTCCACAGAGCAGCTCATGATTGGGAGATCCATCTCATTACCTCTCTCTACACTTTGTTGTATTCCATTAGAGTAAGACTGGGTGCAGAGGACAAACTCTGTTGGATACCTTTCAGGAGAGGCTTGTTTGATGTTAAATCTTACTATAATGTTCTTGTTCCCCATGACAACACTTCTTTCCCTTGAATGAGTATTTGGCGGAATAAGGCTCTCTTGGGAGTTGCCTTCTTTGCTTGGTTGGCCGCCTTAGGGAAGATCCTCACTGTGAATAGTCTAAGGAAACAACATATCATTGTAGTTGAGTGGTATTGCATGTGTAAGAAGAGTGAGAGTCAATAGACGATCTTCTTCTCCACTATGAGTTCGTATGTGTACTTTGGAAGACATTCTTCAGCAGTGCAGGACTGGCTTGGGTTATGCCTAGAAGGGTGGTAGACCTCTTTGCTTGTTGGAGAGCGCAAGGGGTAGGTCCTAGTTTGATGCAGTCTGAAAGATTGTTCCGCCTTGCCTTATGTGGTGTATATGGAGGGAAAAAAGAAACAATTGTAGCTTTAAGGAACATGAGAGGACCTTAGTGGCGTTAAAGACTTTATTCTTTAAGACTCTATCTTTGGGTCGCTGCCTCAGATCCTAGCTTTTTGAATTTTCTTGTATTCTTAGATCTCTTACTCCACTTCTAGCTGTACTTCTCTCTTGTATACTGAGAGCAAGCCATTTCACACGGAAGACTATGGATGGCCCCTCAAGCAAGGACTGGCGGGTAGAAGAGCTGCTTCCTTCAACATTATTCCTAGCAGCATTGGAGCTGCGTAGGTAGTTAATTACTTCTTATTTACAATGTTGCTTGCTGCTGAATGTTGTTGTGCGTAAATATCTACTATAATTGGTATTCATTTTTAGGAGAGTATACCATATTTAGTAGCCTGGCTAATTTATGAGTATTATTTTGTGGTCGAATAGGCTGTTGGAAAAGTTCTTCTGAAACTCAATGGCAAATCGACTAGAATGGCCTTTTGAAGAAGGCAACCTAGCAGGAGACCAAAAATGCTCTGAAGTTTTGGAGTATCAATCTTGTACCCTTGGACTACAAGTGTTATTTTCTGTTGTTTATTGAATGAGTATAGAGGGAATGCTTTCTTATCATACTTCATGATGCAAATATATATATATATCTGCTCTAGTCTATATCTTTTTCAATCTGTCAATGCTCAGGGAGGAGTCCGAGGGCAAGCTTAAGGCATTTTGGGTTACACTGAAGATGATGTGGTGTCAACTGATTTCATTGGTGATAGCAGGTAGATTATTGTTTCTAATGTAATATCTTATAGTTGTTTGGCTTAGCTTATGTTATCGAGAATCTAAATATCTATAATTTTATCTTTTCTTGAAAATGAAGCCCTAATTCTACTTGTAACCATGTTAAACTTCTGGTTTGAAGAGCCAGTAAATGCGATTCTATGACAGTACCTATTGTTTTCTGAGTGAATTCAAAAGTTTACAGATGGGTTTCATAGTTTTTTTTTAATCTCTTGAGAAGCATTGAAATAATTATATATTGAGCAATCATTTTTCATCCATATATGAAGTTGTCATTGGTTTGGCTTAGTCTGAAAATCAATTAGGAACAGAGGCTTGGCCAACTGAAAACAAGAAAGTGAGAGAAATGTTTTATCTACAAGTAGATGGGGGATCCTATATATATATATATATTGAATCTTGACACATAACCCTTTGTTCCTTCATGTTTATGTATATATTGGAAAAAAAAAATACAAAATAAAAAATAAAATATATATATATTGGAATATGCTTACCATACACCATTATTTGGCCTTAAAAGGTTAAATAGGTTAAATGATTTAAAATATGAAGGAACAAAGGGTTATTTGTCAAGATTAATTCTTTGACACCTGCTACATTATACATTTGCACCATTCTGCCTCTTATATGTCTACACTAAATAGCTGAAGAAAATAATTTTAAAGGGGAAAACAAAATCAGTTACTGATGACAACACTCACTTATGTCAAAAAAATAATTCATATGTTGCGAATTAGCTACTTGAGCAATGTGGGTTGTTGCACTTTGCCCTTTCTTGTGCAATTGAAGTTCAATATTTTGATTGCTCTTCCTCTTGAAAAGGGGGATTTTGTCAAAAAGGTTCAATATATAAATAGTATATGAGACATTTGTCCCAGTCAAACAGTCTAATTTCGATTAGATTGCTTGACCTACGGTCTAACTTAGTGTTTGTAAATTTAATGGCATTTGCAAAAATATCTATGCCTCAATCTTTGTAAAAAATTGTAAATATGTTTTCTAAAAAAATGGAAGGTATTTTGAAAATTTTGTTAGAATTTAATGGAAAATCCTAATGGAAGAGAACATCAAAAAAATTAAACGTTTGATACACGAAATTGAGAGGTTTTAAACTTTGAAAAAACATTGCAAAATAGGTGGCAATTAAGGAAGTAAGTAGAGTTTTTTCAAAAAATTAATAAATAATAAATCTTAAAGTGGTCCAATTATTTCTGCATTGGCAATGATTTATGAAACATAACTTGAACAGGGCATCTAGAATTTTTCTTTCACAAAAGTTCAAAAATACTTGCCTCACTCATCCATATGCTCAAATCCACTATATTCAACATAATTCAAAGGCTTATAATAACAAGGCGAATATCTTTTTCTAGTGACAATTTCAAAGAATATGTGCAGCCCTAATCCATGAGAATGACCTAAATAATCATGGCTGCTTCTCCTTATGTGGCACTCATGAGAACAGCTTGACTTTTGTTTGTGCCTATAGAAAATCGTTTCTTTTTACATATATATTTTACCTTCTTAATTTTTTGGAGACATATCCTTATCTTAAATTAAAGGATGTAACTTTATAGAGTAATTATGGAAAATTGATCAACTGGGGTTCAAATCTGTTTTGCTTAAAGGAAATGTGGTGAAAATAGCATTTAAATCAGACAGTTTTTTTTTTTTTTTCAAATTGGGTTGGAGGAACTTGCTCTAATCCAATCTATAAAAATGATGTCTTTTATAAAAAAAAAAAAAAAAAGCATGTGAGATGCATATAATATTTTAATAAAGTTTATTCCAACTTTGTTCATTCCATTAAAAAAGTATATATTTTTTACATGTTCAAAAGACACATGTCTTTATTATAGATTGAGCTGAAGGAAGTTCCTCCAACCCAATTTAGACTTTAGAAGAAAACCTTGTCCATTTACATCAAGCTCAACAAATCGTTTCTCAAGAAAAATGATTTCGCTGGAAATATTTTTCAACGTTTTGCTTATACAAAAATTAGAAAAAGCAAACTTTTTAAAAAATATATATATGTTTTATGTTGAAACAAACATAGCCTATTGTTTTTTATTTTAACCATCAACTTTTTCAAATCACTTACATATCATTTTATATATTAGTTATTCACTTTTACTATTCTATTTAAATAATTAAAAAAAAACACCTGCTTTTCAAAGTCCTATACATGTGTTATCAAAAATAAATTTTTTAAAAAATAAAAATAAAATTGGTGAGCTACAATTCTAACCAAATTTTAGGATAAAGTAGCTATCACCCAAATTTGTCTCTCGACTAGCCGGGTGTGAATGCTCTAGTATGCCATGTAGGGCTAGAGAGAGAGAGAATTACTGAACGTGTAAATTGGAGAAAACTTCTTAAGACATTTTTCCTTTTATCATTGACCAAATACCCATGACATGTCTCTCGAGAACATGCATATTGGGACATGGTGGACCAAATTTGCTTACAATTTTCTTCAACTGATTAGATTACTGCTTA
The DNA here is from genome assembly GCA_013348765.1 of Carpinus viminea. Taxonomy (NCBI): domain Eukaryota; kingdom Viridiplantae; phylum Streptophyta; class Magnoliopsida; order Fagales; family Betulaceae; genus Carpinus; species Carpinus viminea. The sequence continues at coordinate 16,442,971 of CP054670.1, read as the reverse complement.
ATGTATAAGTTGAAAAATGGTGCCTTTAAGTTTGACTATTTCTGATAAAGAAGGAGACAACTCCACACATTATGTCCCCATCGATTGATGCCATTAATTCCTTTGGTGCTTCTTCCCTTTGTGAAATGTAAGACCAAGGAGCCGTCACGCTGACAGCCTTATGATCACACCTTTGACTGGGAGAGCTGAGAGAATGGGATAATTATCAATTGCACTGTTAACAACAATCATCTCTTTCAAAAATGCAAATTAAACTATGTGCAAAGAAATCTAATTGGGTATCATAATCCAATTCATTTCAATCTCTTTTCCCATTTTTCTTTCTTTGGTACAACAAGATTGTTTATTGCATGTGTAATGGATAGCCTTGTTTGAGAAATTACCCGGGCCTCATCCTGCTCAAGTAGATGTCTGGCACTTGTTCAAATAGGGTGGGTTTGGATTTCCTCTCATATGAGCAGTCTAATTGCACCCGATCTAGATCCCATGTCTCTTTGATTGAGGCTACTCTCGATATCAAGTTACAAATTCTTTCTTTTTGTTTTTTTTTTCTTCTTCAAGCCTATTATGAACCAAGTGGTTTTGAAGGACATTTTTAAAAACTAATCAAAATAGGATCAAGTTATGAGTTTAGAGTTCCTTGATGTTAATTATTGGTAGAGGTGAAACTTAAATATTGTTACATTATCACTTATTCTACAAGTGAACTCAAATTCTTCTAAAATAAAATATTTAATTGAAATAAAAAATAGATAATGAAAATAATATTTATTCTGATATAATGTTAAATTACAATTTATTCTATATATATATATATATATAGAAACTCATCCATGATGCAGAGGTGTCTCTTCATAAGTTTTGGCAAGTCAAGTATTCAGAAGCAACTCACGGTAATTGAACTGTTGCAGATACACAAGAGCTTTGGCAACCTCCACCTGCTAGCACATTCAAGAGTCTTGTTCCCATTTCCATACAAAATATCCCCATCATTACCTTCATCAAAAACATGATCTCCAATATCGACTTGCTCTTCTACTGTCTCATCCTCAATTAAGAGATTCTTACCTATTCTGCTAGCAAATTTTCGGCAATCTGTCAATCGATGACTGAGCTCCCCACATCTGAAACAATAGATGTTGGAATTGAAACTTTGACCTTATGTAGATTACGGATTAGGACGAGGCTCTTGAGGACAGGTTCCTCATGCCAAGCATCATGTTCCAACCTTCAGACACTTTTAGGTTGGTAGTATTGATATGCAGTCTACAAAGCTTTTAGGAAATTACAATGGAATGCTGGTTTTGTCCAATTCTAAGTTCAGATATTATAAAAAATTTATCCTACCTATCTTTAGTATTCATTTTTTAAAACAAATCCTAAGAACATCAAAAGAAATGATAACATTTTTTCAATAATAATATCTTTTAAATTAAAAAATAATAATATGCTCTCTCTTTTTCTAAGCAAATAGTGAACGGGTACTCGAAATCAAAATAGTGGAAAATGGGTAGGCTCTATAATAACAAATCCTAAACGAAAAATTACAGTATTGAAAATATAAACAAATAATAGAAAATTGATAAAAAAGAATAAGCCGATCCTCTTCGAAAGGGTTGCAAAATGCGATTATTAAAGCAAAACTAAGGGACACGCAGAAAAGGGCAATAACACTTTTCAAGCCCCCACAAGCCAGCAATTGATAAGACAACCAAATAGATGCCGACGAAAGAAAGACACGTATGATTTACGTCACAAAGGAGTACCTTAATTGAGAACATGATTATTTTCAGTTCATTTGAACTGGATAATATCCAGTTAATTATAGTATATGAGTATTTTTGTTTTGTTTTTTGTTTTTTGTTTTTACTTTTTTAGATGACAAAAATACCCATGCACTATAACTAATCAGATACTATCGAGTTCAAATGAACTGAGGAGGATCCTAATGCAATGGTTAATAAATTTCAACCTAATAATATCATGTGTTTGAGTGCAATTTGTTTGATTATAGTAGTGAGAGCCTTTGAATCTTTGATAACGTTGATGCAGTTGTCACATTTGGTAGCCTTTGACCACAGGTTATGCAAGGAAAACGAGGATATCAGCAATGGTGCCGCACATAGTGGGGGAGGGCAACAACGCCACTTTTGATGCCCAAGTTACATAGAGAGAACACAGTAACAAAATAAATGGGAAATAATTAAGAACATAGTAAAACTAAGAAGATAGAATATGTCATATGCTGATCTTGCCCCACCCGGGAGTGCTTTCATGTGACTTTGTTGGGGAATAGGATCCTCTCCAGTACAAATGAAATTGATAATATCTAATTAGTTATAATGGATGAGTATTATGTCTTTTTCATTTTTGAGATGACAAAGATAATATTCCAATATAACTAACTAGATTTCTTTTAGTGACACTACTAGTGATACCTTTCTCTCTCTTTAAGCCATCAAAGCTTTAAGGAAATTACACGTGACTCATTGTGTTCTATTAGTGTTCTCTTAATCTTACATTGATATTATGGCTTCATTTTTTTTTTTTTACGTAAAATAGTTTCCGTTAGAAAATATTTTCAAAGAAAATAATTTTTCTGAAAATATATTATGTCAAAAATATTTTACAGCGTTTAACGTGTGCACGAAAATTGGTTTATGGATTTTAAAATTGGAAACCAATTTATGGTGGTTAATGAAGGATTTTTTGGTCAACAAAAATTATTTCTATTTGACCATTATTTTGGTAAACGAAGCCTATCTTTTATAAAAATAGAAAAAAAGTTACTTTTAGTAAGCTCAACCCACTTACCCCCCCTCTTCCCTTCATTGCCTTCGACGACTTGTAGCATATTTAAAATAAAATAAAATAAATTAAATTAAATTTTGCACCTTAAAAATCAAACTCAAAAGGCACTAGCGGGGGAATTTTTGAGTGTGAAAAACCCTAGCAGAGAGAGAGATCATGGGGTACTAGGGGTGAAATAGCAATTGCGGTTAGTGGATAAAATTGCTAACCAAAACCGCCTAGGCGGTTAGTAAATTTTTACTAACCACCTATGTTAACTAGATAGCAGTTAACCGCCGGTTAGTAGTTAACCGCTTTTCTACTAACCACTTTTTATTGGACTTTTTTTGGGTCAATTTTGGGCTAATTTTGGGCCGGTTTATGTCTCACTTTAGAAGTTTTTTCTTACTTTAAACTTTGTTTTTTTTTCCCTTTCTCATAGCCATTTTAGCATTAAAAATTGCTATATACCAAAATTCTATAATTTTCATAAAAATTCAACCAGCCAAAAAATCACCCATTTCAACCATCATCATCACAGATGAATGCATACATTTGTTTTGGTCATTAAAGGTTTACAGGAAATGTAAATGGGTATATCCCATAGAGTCTATAATATGAATTTTATGATACAAAAGGAGTTCTTGTAATAACAATGTGCTTCTAAATGTTGATCCATCTTCTGTTGGCTAACTTAAATTACGAGAAAAATGCATGAGTTTCTGCCTCAGAAATACGTTACGCCTACTTCGTATCTGCACTGCAAGACTTGCAAAATCATCAGATGATTGTAGAATTCTAAGACAAAGAAAATTCTTTTATGGGATCGTTCTCAAAAGGAAAAACAAACTACTTGACAATCATAATGTACCCCTACATGCTAATCATGTGCAAATTTAAACAAAAATCCAAGAAATTGAAGAAATCCCAAAATAAAAAACCTAGTGCTTGAAATATTGAAATAAATTCCAAACGGTGAGAAATTGTTCTTACCTCGTTTAATCGGTTAAAATGATCTCAAATCTTCAACAGGGATGGCCCAAATCCTTGTTCAAATCATCTTGGAAATAAAATACCTAAAAATAAGAGAAATCTATTTATATCTAAAAATAAAATAAAATATCTGAAAATATACCTAAAAGAGGAGACAGTGGCAAGAGTGTGAGGACAGGCCAGCGAAGGAGGCTAAGAGTAAGAGGAGAGGGAGGTAATGTAGTTGAGTGTGAGTAAGGGTGTTAAATGAGCGAAGCGCTTCGTGAGCAAGCTCAGGCTCGGCTCGCATAAGCTTGGCTCGAGCTCAGCTCGAATATTAAATGAAGCACTTCGTGAACACAAATTCTGACTCGAATATTAAACGAAGCAAGCTCGGCTCGACTCGACTCGACTAAGCACATGAACCAGCTCGTATAAGCTCGTATATATATATATTAAAAATTTTAAAATTACTTATAAATTAAATAAGTATATATATATTAAAATAAGTTAAATAAGTATATATATTATATATATACATCTCAAGGTGAGATACATCAGAGAAAAAGCAGAGGAGTGGAAATGTACCAACTTGCACATATTCTCTAAAAAGCAGTGTATCATCAAATCATCATAACTCATGCTGTCTCTGACGCTCCAGCTTCAACATAAATAAAGAATGCATTGAACTGAGACTTTGAATCTTGCCTTCGTCCCCAAGTGCAAGTGCACGCCAGGCTGTCGCCTTAGTTCTCATCTCCACCATACACTTGTCCTCTTTATTCCAAAATATCTTCTGCACCTCTTTCATCTTTCTTTCATTCCCGCATAAACCAACTCAAAGCTGTAGCTCCTTCCTTCATCTCCTCCAGGCTTCAGCTCTTATTTCCTTTCCTTAACACCTGACACTTGTTCTCACGATCTGCTTTGGTGCGCCTCTCACTCTCTCTCGTTCTCTCAGTCTCCTCTAACTCAGCACTCTCTCTCTCATTCTCACGATCTAAAACCCAGATAAAAACCCATATCAGTCTCCTCTCACTCTACCCCTCTCTCTCTCGTTCTGTTGTCTGCGCAACCCGGTCTCTAACGACAATTGAAACCCAGATCGGCGACTAGCTTAGGGCTCGAGCTCGATTAAGATCTTGTCGAGCCAAGCTCAAGCAGCCAACCCAGGCTCGAGCTCGAGCCTAGCCCAGAAATAAACGAGCCAAGCCTGGACAGCCTAGGCTCGCCCAAGCTCGGCTCGTTTACACCCCTAAGTGTGAGAGCCTAAGAAGAGAGAGCTGAGAATCAAGAGATTGAGAGAGAATGAGGAAGAGGCTGCAGAGATGAGAGGAAGGGAGGAAGAGGCCAGGTGTGAGTGTGGTGATTTTCGTTTTCCTTTAGGTTTAGGGTTAGGAAAAGATGAATATATAGAAGTGGATAACTATGTTAATAAAAATATATGGAAAATGTTAGGGGTTCTCCTCGTAGGTTCTCCTGGCGTTCTCTCAGTTTTACGTAAAACATGATTTAAGAAAAAATAAAATTATAGTGGCCTCCACCACTGGTTTTTTTAGGCATTAGCACCAAATTTGTGAGGTATTAGCACCAAAATTGAGGCATTAGCATCAAATTTAGTATTATCAAATTCATTTTAGGTGATATCATCCCTAAAGGATTAACCTTCCACCCTTAGGTTTTAGTTTTGAATCCAAAAACAAGATCTTAATCGAGCTTGAGTTTGGGTTGAATCCAAAACTAACTCATTGTTTTTATAATAACTCATTGTTTCTTATTATATGAAATATATATATAATATAAAACCAAAACTACCTGTTTTTGGATTCAAAACTAACTCATTATTTCTTATTATATGAAATATATATATAATATAAATATATATTATATTTTAAAGCGGTTTTTAAATGGTTAGGAGTTTTTACTAACTGCTTTCAAAGCAGTTAGCAGATGCGGGTAGGCGATTTTAAATTTCACCCCACTCCTATGGGGCACAACAAGGAACACCATCAAGCAACGGAGGGATTGGTGAACCTCTTCACAAAGGCGAACCATGATCTCATGGTGGTTCTTCTTCTTTTTTTTGGGGGGGGGGGGGGAGGTGGGTTTGAGACACAAGGACAGGTTTGGTTGCTGAGGAAACTGTAAAACGTATAGCTATGGAAACTCGACGTTTCTCGTTTCTTTTAAAAAAATTCTGTCTAAATTTGAATTGCTTTCTTTCTTTTGAATCATCTATTTTGGAAACATATTATTTAATTCAATCTGTCTTTTAGCCATTGGCACTGTTTGATTGATGGGGAATTGCAGGGAAACTGTTGAAATAGCGAACTTTTCGTCTTCAAGATTTGGCTTCTAAAGATAATATTTGATTCATGGGGTAATTACCTTTTGCCCCCATGAACTACAGTGTTTTGATACTTTTCCCCCATGAACTACCAACTATAACACTTGACCCCATCAAACTATCATTTTATGACCTTTGCTTTGTCATCAATGGTCAGTCGGAGAGAAATTTTTTTCCATTTTTGCCCCCATTTTAGGAGGGTAAAAGTGTGTTTTAGTGATTTCAAAGTGAGGGCAAAAATGGAAAAAAGAAAATTTCTCTCTCCATTGACCGTTAGTTTTAACCTTTTTGACTGACAGAAGTGGGAAAAATGTCATAAGATGGTAGTTTGATGGGGTCAAGTGTTATAGTTGGTAGTTCATGGGGGGAAAGTGTTAAGACACTGTAGTTTATAAGGGTAAAAGGTAGTTACCCCTAAATATTATCTCCTCCTAAATCGTGATTCCTCTCGTGGTTTATATTGTATATGGCTTTGATCTTTAATTCTTTATTTCTAAACATTAATTACTATGCATAATACAAGTTTTTTTTTTTTTTCTAAACTTTATATATAATGCTTAATGAAAACAGTCAAAAAAAAAAAAAAAAGGCAATATAAACTCAGAATATGATCCTCTCCAGTCCATTATGGACGGGAAAATATCCAATTTATGTTTGAGATTTCTTCTTAAAAATCCTAAAGCCACAATTGAGACACCTACTCCACTACCAAAAAAATAATAAAAAAATATATTATTTCATATTAAAATATATATATTAATTAAAAAAATAAAGGGTGGCTGGCCACCCCAGACTAGCCATCTGAGGTGGCCAAAGCCACCCCATGGCCCTTGGGGGTGGCCGGGCCACCCCAAGGACCAAATCTAAAAAATAAAATAATTGTTTGGCCCTTAGGGGTGGCCAAACCACCCCCGTTGGGCTTGGGGTGGCTTCGGCCACCCTAGACCAGCCGTCTAAGGTGGTCAAAGCCACCCCATGGGCCACGGATCCACCCCCAAGAGCCAGATCTAAAATAAAATAAAATAAAAGAAGAAAAAAATTTGTTTGGCCCTTGGGGGTGGCTGGACCACCCCCGTTGGGCATGGGGTGGCTTCGGCCACCCTAGATTGGCAGTTTGGGGTGGCCAAAGCCAGTCCTTAAGGGTGGTCTAACAGACTGGCCGTCTAAGTAGACCACTCCCAAGGGCCAGATCTAAAAGAAAAAAAAAAAAAAAAATTGTTTGGCCCTTGAGGGTGGCCGGATCACCCCCGTTGGGCCTGGGGTGGCTAGCCATCCTTTATATTTTTATTTATATATATATATATATATATATATATATATTTTAATCTAAAATAATTTTTTTTTTTTTTTAATTTTTTGGTAGGGGGACAAGTGTTCTATTTGTGGCTTTAAAATTTCTGGCCATCAACTAAATACCATAATGGATGGGAGAGGATCCGAATCCTATAAACTCTTATATGGTAATCTCATTTATTTCTGTTGTAGTGATTGTCAATAAAATTAAAAACATTGCCTCAATGGGGAATACGCCCAATTAAATCAGCATTAAAGGGTTTTTGACTAACATTAATGGTTGGTTGAGGGATTAAAAAGAGTACCAAGATTGAAATCTACTCCTTAGAATTGGCTTATAAATAACAAGATTATTCATGGTTCAGAGCCTGCCTAATTGCCTGTACTCAGCTTGCAAATTCGTTTCCAAAGATGAAGTGCTTCCCCACTTGCCCTCTCCTTGTGCTGTTTTTCTTAGTTTTTTCAAGTGGTAATTTCTTTTTCTCTTCTAGAAACCATTCCGCTCCATTTGTTCACCTTGCAAAGTCACAATTGAATATGTGAGACCCATATGTGAGTTTCACAGATTTAATGGTAGATTTGCTCATCTCTAGTACAGAGACGGACAAGAGATGCACAAAAGATAAAAACCATTTATCTTCTAATTGGGTAAATATTTATACCCCACTATATAATTATTGGTAATTGACATGGGTGTATATATTTTGCGACTGATTGTTGTTAGGGATATTACAACTTTTATTACATGTTTCTTATAAATTAACGTAACAATTTACTTGACACTTATAGTGACAATTGTATCACGTAAACTTCGAAGTCAATTTATAAAAAACAAAAAAGTATAATAAAAATTATAGTAATCCAAACATTTAAATTAGTGATTTCCTTTTGATCTTGGTTGAAAACAGGTACTCTGTTAGGAGAGGCGCAAACATGCTCCAATCCTACGATCAACATTATCAACTGTTCAGAGCTGGCATGTGTCCAAAGCTGTGTTAAAAACTATGGAGAAAGTATCAATGGTGGGTGCATCGACAAGGACACTTGAAAATTAATTCGGCCTTAATTTAATAATTTTTATATATTTTCAAATTTGTATTTGTTACTGTAATTTGACATAACCAGCGTAGATACCAATTTGTTATCAGCGGGATCTTTCTTCCATGGGTTACATATTTTGTTAAAGTATATAAAAAATATAAAGAAAAAAGCAAGAAAGAAAGAAGCAGATTGGGTTGGTTCAACCTATGGCCTACGTCCACACGTCAATGCATTTTCTTGGCTACATCTTTCCTTCACTTGATGGAAATTGTACAATATAATTGCCTATTCATAGTTAAATGAGGCCAAGAATACAATAAGTACATAATCAATATTTAGCATATGAGAATTAGAAGAGTAATTGCATAATCAATATGTAACATATATATGAGAATCATGAGAGTTACATAATAAATATGAAACACATGAGAACTATGAGAGTTACATAATAAATATGTAACATATGAGAATTAGGGGAGTAAATAATACATTAATTTAAGGGTTAAATACTTAATTAGTCCCTAGGGTTTGGAAAGTGACCAAATTGGTCCTTGTGGTTTTGAAAAGTGACCAAGTTAGTCCATCCGTCAGTTGACCGTTAGTTGACTTAACGGATTGACATATGGACTAATTAGAAGTTGACACGTGTCCAATTAACTAATTTTTTTTGAAAAAAATTAAAAAATATATTTTTTTTTTTCAAAAAAAAAAAAAAAAAACAAGGGGTGGCTCTGCCACCCCAGATTTTCTTTCTTTTTTTTCTTTTTTTTTTTTTGAAAAAGATATTTTTTAAAAAAAATTTTTAAAAAAAATTTAAAAAAAAATAATTAATTGGCCACGTGTCAACTTCTAATTGGTTCATATGTCAATCCGTTAAGTCAACTAACGGTCAAATGACGGATGGACTAACTTGGTCACTTTTTAAAATCATAAGGACCAATTTAGTCACTTTCCAAACCCTATGGAGGAAAAAAATAAAGTTTCCAAACCCTAAAGACTAATTAAGTATTTAACCCTTTATTTAATTCAAAACAACTATTTTACGTTGTCTCAATGTATTTTGACTACGGAAGGAAACTTAGGCCTCATGCAAACAATAAATATTTGAACGAGAAAATCTCCTTTCTCTTTTTTGTTGGGTATTTGGGACTTTTTCACTTGACTAGATATTTAGGATACCATGCAAATTAAGCGCCCTGTTTACGCAGGTCCGTTAAAGTTTAGGCTTTCGCCGGTGCCCCAATTATGGAATAGGATCCTGTCCATTTCAAATGAAATGGACAATATCCATTTAGTGTCAAATGATGGGTAATATTGTAAAATTAGTTCTTCAACTTTAACGTTAAGACAATACTACCCCTTATTTTACACTAAATGGATATTATCCATTTCATTTGAAATGGACAGGATCCTGTTCCCCCAATTATTGTTTATACCCGAAGAGCTCCAATTAAATAGAGGGTAAAAAAAAATAAAAGAGAGATAAACTAAAATTCTTAAAGAATTCAAATAATGCTTACTAATATTTTGTTTTTAATTAGATTAAGCCTAATGATTATCCCACGTTGAACTCGATCCTGGGCTTCACGAGAGAAATTCAAATAATGCTTACTAATCTTTTGTTTTTAATTAGATTAAAGCCTGATGATTATCCCACGTTGAACTCGATACTGGGCTTCACTAGTTAATTAATTAGTCTGCCGGGTCTTATTTTTCTTGGGCCTTTTGCCTGCCGTTATCCACGTTTATTATTTGCTTGCAAATGTCAACCGTTGACCTGCACGTGATTGTTGTCTTCTTGCTTTGATTTTCACGTGCTGGTGCTGATCTCATTTTCTGCATTCTTCACATGCTCATGGCCACTCACATTGGCTTATAAATAACGAGGTTATCAAGGTTGAGAGCCTACAGCGTAACAGCAAGACACTCAAGAGTTTGCATTTTCGTTTCCAAACATGAAGTTCTTTCCATCTTTCCCTCTCCTTATGGTGTTTTTCCTAGTTTTTTCAAGTGGTAATTCCTTTTCCTTACCTCCTCCTCTTTTTTTTTTTTTTTTTTTTTTTGGTGTGGATGGGTTAATTATGCTTACACAGCCTCTATATATGCTATTGATAACTGGAACAATTTTGCTTCTGTCCAACACCAACCAAATTGCACTTGTGAAAGAGAGAAAGCATAAACAATATAGAGCATGTCAAGGATGCTGACGGGAAAACTTTGATGCTTTAGTCAATAAGTTTACGTTTTTAAAGAGATGAGAATTGAAAATTGCTTAGATTCAAAGTTCTGAATAAAAGCTAAAAGTCCTTTTACCTTTCATAGTATTCCTATAATTTCCTCGTACCATAATTTTCTCTTTGAAGCGTGTAAACTCACGTGAATCACACACAAATTCATATATTCTTAAGTGCTAACCTCTTTTCAGAGTTTGCCATTGGCTTTAATTCTGAGGAGCACGAATCTTCTCAATAAAAATTTAGACAAATAGGTCACTTAGCTAGGTTTTCCGGTAGCATTTTCGCTTGTATTTTTTCTTTATTGGATCTTCCTCTTGACTATAGAAAGGGATCGCCTAACATTTACAGGCTAAAATAAATTTCATTCTTGTTATGTATAGATGTTTAGTGATTTCCTTTTGGTCTTGGTTGAAAGCAGGTCCTCTGTTAGGAGAGGCACAGACATGCTCCATGCCTCCTATCAATATTGTCAACTGCTCAAAGCTGGCATGTGTACAAATCTGTGTTGAAATCTATGGCGAATGGATTAATGGTGCATGCATTGATCAGGACACTTGCTGTTGCCACTTGGAGATGCGAAATCAAGCCTAGCTAGCTAGATCCATCAAATTCTTCCTCATTTACTTATGCTAGCAGCCTGTTATTACATAAGTTGACAAATAAATTGTGAGGGGGCAAAAATAAGTTCAAATGAATGAAATAATTCTGCATTGTTGGTAGGTTAGTTGGTTGTCACGAGTACTTATTTATTTTTGGACCAAATATTAATATTGTTAGTTGTTGTTGTTTATTAATGGGTGCTGAGGATCCCCAGAGACGGAATCATAATTTCTCATTTAGAAAGTCAAAGTATACATCAATAAAAGGTCAAATTTAAGTTTGATAGGAATTAAGCCTAAAATTACATATATATTTAGCCAATTAGTGTATATATAGTATCATCCATGATTCATGACAAAAGGGTATTACAGGTATTACTATAGATCCCTATAGTAGCTCACGTAACACTTATTACGCCAGCCTTAATACCATGTGATATTCAACCTATATAACATTTATTATATTTACAAACTGATGAGAGACAATCCACGTGATATTTGCCACATCAATCGCTAAAATGTTGGTTGTCACATGGCGGTTCACCTTGTACTCATTTTCATAAAAGATAGTCTATAATAAAATCTTGTACAATATTTTCATGAAGTCAAATGGTTAGGTTACATTTTTTTCCCAGAATTCTAATGAGGACAGTAAATAGTAAAAAAAGATGTTTACTATAATATTTATATTAAACACCGTAAAATATTTTCGATAGAAAATATTTTTCGACGAAAATTATTTTACATCAAAGTAAACGGAGTCTTATTTTCAATTTTAACTTTTAAGACATGAAACGGCAAATCGTGTGTGGTCCGTTAATTCCCCCAATGGGCTTCCGAAAACCGTCTGTAAAAATGACTAAATGAGTGTTGTATAGGCCTGGCGAGCCTGGCCCAATTGTGATACTTATAATCGGTCTCAAACCCCTGTATCTTTGTGTTTGTCTTGTTTATTCTCATGTTGTCGGTTCCTGGTTCTAAGAAAATATACCTGCAAAGACTCTTGTGGATAGAAATGGTTGTGCATTTTTTGTAAAATAATTAAGTCAACCTAGTAAGGTTACTACAATTTTTACTACAAGTTGTTTTACAAACTAATGTGACAACTCTTAATTTTTTTTTTGAAAATCAACATCGTCTCATTCATTAAAGATCAAGAGCAAAGCTCTTACAATATAGGGTAAACCCCAAAATATCAGTAGGTAAACTACAAAGATACTAACGTCATACAAGACGTATTACAATTCAGACTCTCAAAATAGATCCGCTAACCTATGACTAATCAACAAATGAAATGCAAATCTGTACTAGACAAAATCAACTAATGCATAGGTAGCAATTATCCCTTGACACTAAAGGCTGAGAACCCCAGGCCAACACTTATTCCTTGACACTGAGGGCTGAGAACCCTAGGCCAACACTTATTTCTTGACACTGAGGGTTAGGAACCCCAGGCTAACACTTGTCCTCCTCGACCTGAAAGCCAGGATAATGTTCACATCCACAACCCAAAGATCTTGACCAAGCATCACACCCCCAAAGCAGGACTGAAGGACGCTCTTAATTGACAACTCTTAATTGATAAAATGATTTAAACAAAAACTTGACTTATCAGTTTAATTAATTGGTGACTGACTTATCAACCATGTACTCTTAATTATTGACTGTGTTAACCTGTATCAAAATTATAATAATCTCCAAACATTTTTCTTTTACTTAATTACTAGTGAAAATACAGTGACCCTAACACCACTCTTATAATTCATCAGTTAGAGCATCTTCAGTAATAAGAGATATTTTACTTGGTCAAAAAGTACAATTCTTTATTTTAACTACACATTTTTTAATACCAACTCTAACATATTCTCTATTCTATTAGCTATTTGCTTCAAAATATTATTTATCATTCTTTTTTATTATATTATTGTCAACACTTAATTAAAGGGAAAAACAATCACATATATAGAAATCATTAATAAAACAAAAATAAATATGAGGAACATTCATCTCACATGCAGGTACTAATTCTTAAAATTAATAACAAAAATAAATATATGCAATATAACTAATAATTCTTAAGATTGGCTATGCAATTCCCACATGTGTTCCACCAGGTCAGATTGCAACTAAGAATGAATTTGACAGTCTTTAATGCTCAAATGCCGTTGAATGAACTCAACAAATTCAAGAGTATGCTTGTAAGAAACTTGTTCAGGAAAGGGAACAGAAGAAATAAATGTAGAAGAAGAAGAAGAAGAAGAAAATGGTTTGATGGAAAAGGAGGAGATCGAATACCCAAAACAAAGAAAAAACAATATTGGAAATAATATTCTATTATATTATATTAAAAATAATATGAAATTAAATAATGTTATATTCAATTTAGTATGCTACAGTGAATAGCTATTAGTAGTTAAGGTATAATAGCTAATATGAAGTTATTCTGTTGAAGTAAAAATAATGACAAAAATAGCTAAATATAGCTAATTTTAGCTACACTGCTGGAGATGTTCTTAGGTTAAAATACATTTATCAGAGAAATGCCAAACATTCTAAATGTTTGTTCCCAAAATGATGTATCACCATCCCATAAATTGGTGTCACTAACACACTTCTCAAAATAATAAATTTCATAAAATTATGATACATCATTTGAGAACTAAATTTTAAAAATAAAATTTGAGATGTATAGCATTTATTTTTTGATTGTGTTCCAACGTGACAAAATATTTTAAAAGATCAAGTGGATTTGCTTTGAGATTGGAAATTACAGATATCTAGACACCAAATAACTCCTTTGGCCGATTGGGTTGGTTTTGGTTGCAAGCTTTGAAGTAAATGAGTATTAATTCTTGCTATAAAAACATGGCTAAATTCTATAGGGGGAAGAATTCTCATATTCATTAAAAAAAAAAAAAAGACAAAAAAAAAAAAAATTGGTAGATTCAACATGTCCACATCAACTAAGGATCTGCTTGGAATTGTAATTTGAATAAAACTGATTTTCAAAATTACTTTTTTTAAATCTCTACTTCTTAAAAGTAAAAGGCCATTTGATAAAATATGTTAAAAGTAGTTTTTTATCAAATATTTATTATGTGACATCTTAATTTTAGTTTAAATTTGTGTATTTTTTATAATAAGTACTCGAAAGCATTTTTATAGAAATCGTAAATTCTTTTTCTATTTTAAATCTCTACACCAAATACTTTATATTTTGTGATATTTTTTAAAAATATAAATTATTCTTAACGTAATCAACTAATCACAATTTTAAAATATCATTTCTCATAATTTTTACAGCAAATATCTTACAAACCGAGATAATAATACACGACACTTATGATGTCGGTTACTAAACTTTTATATGACTGTACACGTGGCATTAAGGCTTCAATGCTGCCACGTCGGCCCGCCTCTTCTGCTATTTCCTCCGCAGCCTCGCCGACAGGGCCAACCACTTTCGTCCTCGTTTGGCGAAGCATTTTCCTTTTAAAATAACAGTCTTAACAACTTAAAAAGGTCTGGCGATGTGGACCACCATGGCCATGGGAGTGCTAAAAATGAATTAATGCACTTAAACCCTGATTTTCCGGGGGAAAGACTGAAAATATTCCATTAAACTCTTCTCATTACAACCACCTATAATAATTGGACCAAATCGACTCCCATCAACCCCCAAATCAATGGTTATTAATTAGTTCCAACTATACCCAGGGTTCATCGTTTGATAGTGTTTGTTTCCCAAGACTCGTGATTACAATCAAAGTCTTCCTCCCCACCCTCAGCCAAAAACTATTTATGAATTATTAACAATTTCCGACATTAAATATGATGGAGCTCACATGTAAACGAGCAAAGAGACGAACTATTTAAGAGTATATTTAAAAAATAAAGCTTTTAAATAAAAAAGTGTGTTGGTAAAAGTTTTATTTTTAAATTTTTGTTAAAAGTGAGTTTTAATAATTTTTAAATTTTTTGAATTTTTAAAAAACTTTAAATTTTCTTTACCAAATTTTTTTTTTTCTTCTTCAAATGACTTTTTAAGTGTTAAACATATTTTTTTTACATTTTCAAAGGTTAACATACTCTAAAACCTACTTAAACAATCAGACAGGACAGAGGAAGAGGGTAGCCATATAGGCCATGGCCCCTAAAACAAAGAAATTTATAAGGTAAAATTTGTTTTATTTTTTATTTTTTATTTTTTTTAAGATAAATGTAAAATTAGTCATTGTGGTTGGCCTAATTTACAAATCATTCATTGTCCTATAGAAAACAATTTATAGGTCCCTAAGGTAAGCTAAAGTAACATTTTACTCCCTAAACTCATTTTTTGTTAAATGACTTAATGGAAATCACTTTTCATTGCCACGTCACACTCAATAAAAATGCGACACAATGTTTTTTTTTTTTTTCTATTTTAAAGAAATGACAGGTAACCTTTTTCATGCTATCTTGAGGCGCCAGCACACACTCCACATCAAATTAAATAAACCTAATCCATTTATATCCCCACTTGTGCCACTGTCGTCTTCATCTTCCCAACCAATTCACTGTTCATTTCTAGGTAACCTTTTATGTGCCTCAATTTACAAATTTCTTATGTAAATTTTATTGGGTGTGACGTGGCAATGAAATGGTTTCCGTTAAATTATTTAACCAAAAATGAGTTTATAGAGTAAAATGTTATTTTGGCCTATCTTAGGGGCTTATAAATTATTTTTTATACCACAAGGAGTGATTTGTAAATTAGACTAACCACAAGGACCAATTTTACATTTATCATTTTTCTTTTTTTGCATATCAGCCCTAGCAATACTATTTATTGGCCCTTGGCCCTTGCCTAGATTAAACTTTGTCTTCGTCCCTACAAACAGATATATATCATAAGAAAAATAATTATACTATTTGAATTGTTAGCTATTCGAGCAACAGAAATCTCTTTTCCAAGCAAAACCACCAACCAAGAATGTTACCAAGGACCACAGACATTGTGATGATGCAGAACATGTTGAAGCAGCAAAGGGAGAAGTGTAATTATGACTCCTATCCTATGATACACAAAGTTAAGGCCTGGGCGCGCGAGATTATTCATTGCCCTATTTATATATATATGCGGATCCAACATTGCCCAATAACCTCTAACTGGCATCGGGTATCATGTGCTTGCACTTTAGCCTGCTTTTGGGATATATATATATATGTTAATCAGGAGAGGTTTTTAAATTTGATTAATTATTTGGTGTTCAAATAATCAAGAGAATTAGGATCGGGTGCAACGAACTAATTATATTGCATGTGCAATGAGGTTCATGTGAAAAGGTACCTGAGCCTCACTTCTTGGGTAGGTGTCCGTCAACACTTAAGTGGATATCTAACAATTAATAGTTTAAATATATAGGTTATTTATTGCATGAGAGCAACTTCTATGTTATCTGGGCACAAATCAAAGTTTTTGTGCCCATAGGTCGACACATCACCTTGAGATAAGAATAATGAGAATAACTTATGTTCAGTCATGACGTAAATGACTCACATGTTGCCCAACAATTCCACACTGCCACATAAGCCAAAATAGAATAATTACATAAAATTAGCTTACAATCAGAATCACTGGATGAAAAAAACAAAAAAAAAAAAAAAAAAAAGAAAAGAAAGAAGAAGAGAGAAAGGAAGAAAGAAGAAAAGAGAAAGAATGGCTGTCTCCAGCGCCGTGAGTCACCGTCTCCGGCGCCAACAGTCGTATTCTCTGGTTTAGGGTGATAAAATCTCCCTTAGGGTTAACCTTTCACCTCTAGGTTTTAGTTTTGGAATCCAAAAACCAGTTTTGAGGCATTAGAAACGGATTTGAGGCGGGTCATGGCAATTTTCAGGCGGGTTTTGAAGTGGGTCGTCTTGATTTTCAAGCAGGTCGGGGTCTGGCGACACCCACGCCTGGGTCTCGCGTGGGTCTAATGAGACCCGACGTGGGTCTCGCCTGACCCATGCCGACGATGCTAGGTTTGGGAGATGAAGAAAGACCTACGCCGACGATTCTGGTTTTTTATAGATGAAGAAAAGAGAAAGAAGAAAAGAGGGTTTGGGAGGGAGAAAGAAAAGAAGAAATGGCCGGGCGGCAATGCTGGGTTTGGGAGAAAGAAAAGAAGAAAGGAGGGTTTGGTAATAATATGATGTAGTTGTGTTTATTTTATAAACTTAAGTTTGATAGGATTGGGTTAGGTGGCAACTTCTTATTGATGGCAAAAACCCCCTCTTTTTTCCCACAACCGACAAGCAGCAGCTCCCAAGAAAAATATATGTTAGCAAAACATAGGATTTGACCCTTCTTTTACTATTTTTTTGTAATTAAAAAAAAAAAAAAAAAAAAACCCTTTCAGCACAGAGTGGCTTGTTACCTCCCAGGCCGGAATCTCTCTCTCACAAAAGATCTAAGAATCGTCCCACCCACCCTGGAATCTCTAAGAATCATCATTAACCACACCACAATCGGCTTTGCTGTTGATCAAATCAACCATGGAGATAGACAGACAAACGATTCTCATAGCTAAGGAGAGAGAGAGAGATCCCGACTTGGGTAATGGTGGCATTTGGAGTGGCTAGCGATGGGGGATGACTTTGTTGGAATTTTTTTTTTTTTTTTTTTGGAGTGAAAGAAGAGTTAAATTATGTATTTAAGACAACGTTGAAGTTATTTTCTTATTACACATGCATACAATACGAATAGCGAATTTGCACCCTACCTAGATCTTGAGCGTAACCAAATTATGTGCTTCTTGTTAAGAATATTATGTTAGATTATTTACTTTCATAAGTATTCTAGGTTTACTAGGTTACTTGCTTATCATTCATAGTATCTTTATAAATAGAGGTCTCTGTATTCATATTATCAAACTCAATACAATGTAGTCCTTACATGCTTCCACTCTCTTTCTTCTCTCTCATTTTTCCACTCTTCACAATATATTCAACAATATATTTAACATGGTATCAGAGCCATCTATCATGTGGCATCCAATAAACGTCTTAGACATTTCCTAGCGCTCCCTTTGGCAACCTCTCTTTCCCAGTCATCCATGCTCCTTTGCTAAAAAAAAAGAAAAACTCTTCCATGCCTAGGGGTGGGCAAAACCCGCCCTGATCTGCCGGATTTAAGTGTTTTTTTTTTTTTTTTTTGCAAATACGGGTTGGATTTCTTCCAACCCGTGTGGGTCGAGTTGGATTTCGAGTATCAAATTATTTTATTGCGAGTACCCATCCTGCCCCGATCCACCCTGCGGTTTAAGGTTTAGGGTACTAAACCTATTTTCTTTTATTTCAGCCGCCTCCTCCCTCCCTCTCCTCTCACTCTCCCTCTCTCTCACTCCCTACTCCCTCTCGCCTGAGTTGTCTCTTTCTCTCTGCTCTGTCTTTGTCTCTGTCTCTCACAGTCTCACTCTTGCTCGTCTCTCTCGCAAGTCGCACCGCTCAAGTCGATTCTTCACCTGCTTGGGTGAGAGGCTTGAATGGAGGGGGGTTTCCTTTCTCTCTCTCTCTCTCTTCCACTTTCTCTTTCTGTGACGCCCCGTCCGATGAGCAAATCAATTAACTAGTAATTGATCCCACGACACACCATCCCAGCCATGTCCGTCCAAGACACGACCTCCAGGAAATCACTTTCCTTGCCGTAACAAGAAAACTGCAGCGAAAAACTTTACAAAGATTATAAGATTAAGAGACAATAATAAAACATTACACAGCAATACCAAAGATAAAGTACTACGTCATCATAATATTATAAATAGTTACCAATTATACTGGTTATTAGACTATCAACAGGAAAATAAATACATCCCAAAATAACAAACGTCAATATAGTTCACAAAAGATCAACAGATCAAAGCCTAGACTTAAGCTTAAGCAGGGCTAATGAGGTCAAAATCTCTATCATGTCAGCGCAAGCAGATCCTCTATCTTCCCACATAGTCTTAAGCCAAACGGGATCCATATATTCAAAGATCACTCGTATCAGGTCCTAATCAATCACCCAAGTAGTTTCCGACGACATCTTCGTCTAGTGAAGCTAAACCGCGCAATTATTCTTAATGATGGGGGAAGACATAAATAAAAAGGTTAAGTTTAAGACTTAGTGATTTTTAAAGTAGATAATACTCATACCAGTTTAGCAATGAACTCAAATGTTTAATAAGCAAAAGCAGTTCCATCATGACAACTTATTTTATATGTGATATATGTATAATAGATGTTATATGCATATGATATAAGCAACAGTCATAGTTCAACAGTATGATCTACCCTAGATATTACCCATTCTCAACAGGGTTGATGCTGTCCCAAGGGACCTATAGTACAATGCCGTACCCCAGCCATTGCACAACATACCGTACGTAACATTAGTGGCACGATCGAGTTTGATCACGAGTGGCTCACACCAACTAATGACATCCGTCCTGTAATGACCGAACAATTGGAAATTGTTGCACCGTAATCATGAAACCAATGGATCCAAAGCCCAGTATAACATGCATATTTAACCATAAAGTTAACATGTATAGTAAGCCCATGGTCATTACTACAGTATGTATCGGTGTACCATGTCATACGATGCAAATTATCTTGTCTGTATTTTACATGCATGTCATTTTACAAGTCTCACTTTGTAACGACCCAGGAAAAAACACTAGCCACATTTGCGCTGTCATTCCAAAAGGATTAGTCAATTTTGAACTTTCTTAGAATTCATTATAAAACTCAGTTTCACTTAGTAACTAGGCAATGTGGGATTTAGCACTCATGACTCTCTTTATAAATCACCCACTTTATATGAGCTTTTTCTCTTATCTTCCCAATATGAGACTAAGGTGTTACAAACCCTCCCTCTTAAATTCCTGACATTCTCGTCAGGGCTACATCATGTAATGTTCCAATACCACATGACCTGGCGCTACTGGGTGGCTCTGATACCATTTGTAACGACATAAGGAAAAGCGATAACCACATCTGCGCTATCACTCCAAAAGGACTAGTCAATTTGGAACTTTCTCAGAATTCATTATAAAGCCCAATTTCACTTAGTAACTAAGTAATGTGGGACTTAGCACTCATGACTCTCTTTATAAATCACCCACTCTATATAGGCTTTTTCTCTTATCTTCCCAATATGGGACTGGGGTGTTACACACTTGGTTAACATGTTTAGCACAATATTTTTCTCAAAATGACAGAGTTCACGTGTAATAAGTATAAACTGTGAGAGTTGTAAAATATGCATGTTTTCTCGATACACAAAATAGATGTGCAGTGCATGAAAAACAGCAATGAGTATTATGTGAGTCAAAACTCACCTGGATCGAAAAGCGTCTCCGAATATTCCAAAAAGTCCAGGTTCTCCAAATCTATAGAAAACCTTCTATTAGTCATAATTTCACTAAAATAACTTTAAAGTAAGGAACATAGAAGCTATGAGACGGTTGGCAAAAATAGGATTTCCCTGCCACACATTGACCGTATGTCCGGGCTCGGGGTCATACGTCCACCGCGTCACAACAAGCTGTACGTCTGACAAGATACTGTACATCCGCTATGTGGGTTCTCAGGGAGAACCTTATTTTCTCTCTACGATCCACCTATTCGCTGACTCCTAGGGCTATTAGAAATACCCTAAAGCCTCCTAGTCTAGTTTACAACCTCCATACAACGTAACAACGCTAAGCTAACGAAAATGCTAACCCAAACGAGATTTAAAGCGTATCTAAACTAGTAACTACAATTAAACATAAAACGAGCAGCATAACGACGTATTTAAAAGCTAAGGATCGAACGTTGCCTCCTTGAAACAAAACCGCAAGAGTTCTGCCTCACGAACGTCCAAAACACACAAACACCACACACACACACTCATAAAACACACTCAAAACACTTTGGAACACTCTGACAGCCTGGGGGCATATGAAATTAGTGCAAAACACAAAGAGGGTAGAGTGGTATTTATAGCCCCAAAAAAGTAGTGGACGTTCGGCCAAGGGACGTATGTCCGATGGTTCTTGCCCAGTGGTTTAATGGCTGTCTCGTACGTCCAGGTATTAACTAGAGGGTATTCCAAAAAGTAGCATATGTTCGGTAGTCCCACGTACGTCTACATGTACGGTTTGCAGAGCATACGTTCAATGGTCCCCTCCGTATGTCCGCATTATAGACAGCAGCATACGTCCGTCAGACCTAGCGTACATCCGCCTAAAAGTTCAAATTACCCCTCAATGTCCTTAGTGACCTGAAGCCCAAATTAACTCCCCCAACTAAGCTACTTTTGCCTAGTTAATAATTTAGGTCACTACACTTTCGTTCTCTCTTCTTTTCTGATTGTTTTGGGTTTGTGGTTGTTTGTGGGTTTGGTTTGTTGGTTTGTCAATTTGTGGGTTTGAGGGAGATGGAGGCATTAGAGTTGGGTTTGTGGGTTTGTGGGTTTTAGGGAGATGAAAGGTAGTGATTTCATTTATTTGTTTGTGGGTTTTTCGATTTGAAGGAAATGGAAGCGTGAGAGGTGAAGAGAATCAGAGAAATGGGGGAGATGCGTTCAACTCGACCCGTCCCAACCAACCCGACCAATCTGCCCCCGACCAACCAGCCTTGCTCTACCCGAAACCTAACAGATTTAGTGGTTTTAATTTGGGTAGCAGGTTGGGTTTTTTCAAACCCACTGGTCTTGGTTCGAGTGGCCAAAAAGCCCAAAACCTGCCCAAACCAACTCGTGCCCACCCCTATCCACGCCTTCATTGCAGCCTTATCTGGCAAAATTTATACCAAATTCATGCTTGTGAGGCACAGATCTACAGATCTATGGAAGATTCGTTGCCACCGGCACTTCAACGCCCCTTTGTCAGTTCTTGCACGTGCCCTACATGCTACCACAAAGCGTCAATAGCC
This sequence comes from Carpinus viminea, assembly GCA_013348765.1. Classification (NCBI taxonomy): domain Eukaryota; kingdom Viridiplantae; phylum Streptophyta; class Magnoliopsida; order Fagales; family Betulaceae; genus Carpinus; species Carpinus viminea. The sequence goes on along the minus strand of CP054670.1, from coordinate 16,420,769 downwards.
TCGATAGCCATGCTAGACGACATATAAGACGTCTTCGAGTCCAAATCCAAAAAGATCTCAACCCTCCAAGCTTCCACGCGCTCAAGCGCCTCTAGAAGGATCTGTTTGTCACTCATGTGCCTCCATGGTGTTCCACGTGCCACGTTAGCTCTAGATCCATTTTCAACCTAGTCCAAAATTGGTTTCTAAACCCGGTCATTGGGTTCATATCTCCAATCCGGTTCAGCCGAATAGGCCAACTAGGTCAAGCTATCCGAACTAGTCCAACTCAGTCAACCTGGTCCACCAGGTTAGACCTGGCTCATATTATTTTGGGTCAACCATATTCAATAGTCCATGGGTTATGGTCAAATCTTGACCCATGTAACCAACCCAATCTAGCCTATAAGGCTCTTATCCAAGTTCAAAACCAACATTTTGGGCCCAACTGCCCCCACCAACTGCCAGCTTCCACCGCTACCTGCCACCGGCTGCCAAACTCCAGCTACCTCTCCAACGACAAAAAAAAATCCCTTTCTTTTTTTCAAACTCAAGCTTACACCTTGAGTTTGAGGGGGGATGTTAAGAAATCACCTGGATCCAAGCTTTTCAACTCGATTCAACGGGTTAGAACCGGGCACTGCCGCCTGTTGCTCCGCCATCCACCGCCTTTGGCCACCCAACTTCGGGTACATCTCCAGCAACTCTTTCAACACAAACAACTTTTTCAGCGAATTCAACTCTTTCTTTCCTTTTGTTTTACCCAAACTCAACACCGTGAGTTTGAGGGGGATGTTAAAAATATTATGTTAGGTTATTTACTTCATTAGGTATTTGGATGATAATGATGCATCACTCTCCGTGATGAGGTTAAAAAAATCATAGAGTATTTGGGTGAGAATGATGTGTCACTCTAAATTGAGCCATTTCCAGCCTTCAATGAAAATGAGTATTGCATTAACAGTCATGTGGTTAATCTACATTTTAGTGGCCAAAATAACAAGTATCACTCATAAACTATCACATCAATCTTTAAAAAATTTATAATAAAAGTTATATTACTTCCAACACGCTCGTAAAGAGAGTGATCATATATGTAGTGGACTCAATTTCAAAACTGTTTATAGTGGAACATGATACTAACAGCTAATCCCATTTCCCATCACAAGTAGTGCACTACTAATTATCTTGTGGTACTAGAAGGGAATTCCAGCAGCAACCGTTATTCAAATTCAGATTGAAAAGTAGTTGTTCGTTTAGATAAGAAAAAGGACTTCAAGATCCCCTCAAGTTGGATCGTTTGGTAAGAGAGACAAAAATTAAAAAATAAAAATAAAAAAAGGACGGGACATAATTTTCCTTCTTTCAAAATTAATATTTATCTTTAGAGCATGCAATTCTCATACGTCTTTTAACACGTATTTTATTAAATTCTATTAAAAAAATTGTGAGTATGGTCTAAATCTACGTAAATAAATATATATATAATCTCTCTATACCGTAAATGTGTGTGCACATTTATGTAAAGCATGTGCATTTTTAAAAATAATTATAAAAATCACTTACTGTAAAGAAATGAGAAATGAATTGGCAAACAACCTTCATTTGCGGTTTGCCTAAGAAGTAAAATTTATATGAGGATTTTCAATTCCTTGGGTTTGCCAAGGGCAGGTCCGCCCATGCTCCAATGACAAACGTCAGTTTGATAGGTCTGCCAATGCTTCAATGACAAATGTCAATTTAATATAAGAATGTTTGAAATTACAATTTTATCCTACCATGTTGAAATAACAATGATAATCAATTCTCAATTTTTTATTTATCTTTTAATAAGGGCTTACCAAAAAATTAATTGACACGGTGGGTCAGCAAAGTGGAATAAAAATATAATTTTTAACATCAGAATATTATTCCAATTTAAGGGTAGTTATTGATATACATGGAGGTGATCGAGTAGTTTTTGGCAAGCACCTCAAAGTGATCGATGTAAATCGTGAGTCACGAGAATTACATATTCTATTAATTTTCAACGAGAATTAGAGAAAAATTAGAGCGTATTAATCAACTTAAAGGATGAAATTGTAATGTGGATGACTGATGAGTTATATATAATAATGTATGAGGAGTCAATACAAAAAAAAAATAAAAATAATAATCAAGAGAGAGCACGTGCAAATTAAATAATGGAATTCTTGATTAATTAATTAAATACCAATGTGAATGAATTCAAAATTAAATCTTGAGAGTACCATGTATAATTAATAGATGAGGATTTATATTTAATTTTAAATGGTGTGACATCATATTTAAATAATGTGGCTAGGGATGTTAGGAGAGTAAGTTGCGAGCAAGCGAGCTCGAGCTCGGCTCACATAAGCTCGACTCGAATATTAAACGAAACAAGCTCGGCTCGACTAAACTAAACTCGTGAACAGCTTGTATAAGACTTGAATTGATAGTTATTCACATAATTACTCATATTAATATTAAAATTTTGATTTTTTTTTCTTTTTAATATGCATCATTTTATAAAATGATGCGTATTATAAAATGATGCATATCCACTCTCTTTGAAACCAAATGTCTTGATGTATTGATTCAAGCTCCATACTCGGCTAGCTAGACTAAGGGCCTGTTTGAGAATGCGATTTCAATAAGTGCGATTTTAAAAATTATGTTTTTGAAATTACCACTTTTTATAATCGCACAGGCGTTTAGTAAAACATGTTGAAAAGTATTTTTTTCATTAATAAATTATTTGGGTAAAATTAGCATATAATTGCAATTTCAGACCAAATAGGTAAATATTGCCTTACATTTAAAAAAAAAAAAAAAAACGAAATCATGATTTTAGTTTAAATTCACACTTTTCAAATAAGTATCATCCAGTCAGCTTATTGAAATCGCATATTTTTTCACAATTTTAAAATTTGCGTTTTTAAAATCGTAATCCCAAACACTCCAAAATTGCAATTTAGTTTAAAATCGCAGATTATTTTAAAAAAAACACACTCCCAAACGGACCCTAAGCAAATACTCATATGCAATCCAGCTTCTTGGGCCGTTTAAGAGTACTTGAAATTTAAATTTATAATAAAAAAATAAATTAAATTAAAAATAAGAGCCCGCTTGACTTATTATGAGCTTGAACTCGATTTTTCGGTTCGTCCTTAAACTCGGTTCAAGCTCGAACTCAAGTAAAATTTAAACAAGTTGAGCTCAAACAAGAGAAGCTCGTTTAAGTTCGGCTCATTTATATCCCTAAATGTGGCACAATATACATATAAAGTTTGATACAATAAAACAAAATATTGACCGTAAAATAAATCTTTCATTTCACCTGAAGGTGCAAAGTGCAAACAACAGATTATGCATTACTGTTAAAGGGAGATCATAAAGCTGTAGTGCCGTGGTCCACTAACAAAGATTGAGAACTCATAGTAATAAATCAACAAAAAACTCAATCTTGGAATCAAATTATGATTCGAGATCCCCAAAAAAATTAGAAATCTTTAAAATTTTCATTGTTCAAGCAATCGAGTAGAGGGTTGTCAAACAAGTTTCTCAGATAGGCCACCTCTCACCGTCCACTACAATTTTTTTGATTCCTCGCACTTTGGAGAATTGTAGATTACTTAACATTTAGAGGAACCCAAATGTATTTTAATCTAACACACCATGTCCAACTAGTTACTTCCAAACTTTTTTCATGCAAAACTGGGATAATTTACCCTATTCTTTCCGAATCTAGTTCATCTTAAGCTTAATATTCTACTTATAAAACAAATTTTGAGATGGAATAAGTCAAATTATCCGTTAGCTACAATCATAGTGACTAGACATGAAATATCAAGCTTCCAAAATGATGAGATCTAGCGATTTTCACACAACAATATTTCCAAACACCATCATCATCAGCTCTCACCCTCTTTCAATCCTTTTCTTTTTGTTTTGAGGCCGACACCTCAAAACTTGTCATTATAGAAACCGCCTGGAGACAAAAGGGATTTTAGTCGTACATGGAATGCTATACCCTACCACCCTAGTAGCCTTTAGCCAAAATGATGCGTTTTACACACAAAAAAAGTGAACCCACCACCAAAATCTGCAGCGTCATCGTCCCCACCACCACCGCCGCCCGCCCAGCAAAAATTATCAAATCTACACAACAGATACTGATCCAATTTTACAGCTAATACAAACAATATTAAAAAAAAAAAAAATCACCTTTTTTACAAAAATCCTAAGCACAAACAGCTAAAAAGGCATCAAATATTAGTAAAATTGAGAAAGAGCTAGTAATATTTTTTACCGAAGCAATTTTTACTGTTTACTTTTTTTTTTTTATATATATACAAAAAGAGGACCAATAATTATTCACTAAAGCCTGAGGCCCTGACGCACTCCACCAATCATTAACATTTAACACACCCCACATTTTCCAATACAGCAGAATAATAACACAACATTTTTTCCAGAGAAGAGAGAAAGAAAAGAAGGAAAACAGCGCATTGTTATTTTCTTTTTTCTTTTTTTAACCAGATTTATTATCTACAGATTCTACACCACCGATCCCCATTAAATAAAAAAAGGGACTAAAATTACATTAACCCCCGAGAAAATTCCAAAAATTAACGCTAAATTTATGATTAATTTAAATGTTTCCTTTTTCACCGTCATCGTCATAATCGCCGGACTGGCGGTGGTTCACCTTGGCCAAACTCAACCCACGGGCCATTGCCGGAGCGTGCGGCGCGTCGACCACGGTGGCCGATGACATTTCCATCTGGCAAACCCTAACCGCGCCTAGAAGCCTCTCCGGCAGCTCTTCCTCCGCCTGCGCCTCCACCACGAACCCCATGTCGATCGTCACGCTCGTCACGTACCCCAGCGCGAGGTGCAGAATCGCGCTAGCGATCGCCGAGCTCCCGATGTCGACGTCGATCTCCATGTAGTTAGGTCCTCTATGGTAATTACACGTCAAGGCCTTGCCTAGCAAGCACGCGCTGTAGTTCCCAACCGCCTTTTTCACGATCCAAGGTCCTTTGACGATCCTGTTAACGATCTTGAACCGCTGGTTCCGGAACGTATCGTCGCCGTTTACGAACCGGTAGAGGAGAGAGCCGGCGGGGATAGGTTCCTCTGCGACGAAGTAGAACACGGCGCTGTGGTGGTCCTTCCCGGGGACTTGGAGGTTCACAGCGAGAATGAAGCTCTTGAGGAACTTGCCTAGGGCCTGTGCCTTACGGAGCGCGTGGAACACGCGGTTATCGGGCCGCGCGAGTACGTTGTCGAGCTTGGCGGTCGATTTCAACCAGTCCATACCAACCGGCGACAGGAGGTACTCACCTGCGGGGGATTTGATCCGCTTTGTCAGGTACTGCTTGGAGCGGACGGAGAAAAGGTCGCCGGGAGGCGAGGCCCAGCCGTTGGTTCCCGTGTGGAGGTCCACGTGGCGAAGGGATCCGCCATGGATGGCCTCCGACTTCCACTCCATCTTCGTCGTAGTTGGCTCGCCGGATTTGGAAGCCCGGCCACCGGAGCTCCGATGCTTTTGCTTCGTAGGGCACATGTTCATGTCACACTCTCTCTCTCTCTCTCTCCCTCTCTAAAAGGACTGTCCCAATTTCAAGGGTTGATGGATCGAAGGGCTTAGAAGCGAAAGATGCGGTGGTGTATATTGTATAATAAAGGAGGGGGCAAAAAAGTACCCCTGCATTTGGAGGAAACTACGAGAGAGCCCTCGGCCCTTTAACATGGGACAGCTAATTTTCGTTGCAAAAAGTCTATTATGCTTGGCTTTGCCTTTTTATTTGCATTTCCCACACTTGTCCGGCAATTAACATGGAGACCTTTTGGCTTTCCTACCAAAATTTAGGATTAATCAAATAAAATAGACTTATTATCTAATTCCAAAAATGACGAAAAAATAAATTTAGTTTATCAACTTAATAAACTAAATTATAAAAATTTCCTTACCATTAATTATTGGGTTAAAATATTTTAAGATAATAATTCTATGATAAAGACACCATTTGTAAAAAAACATTATTTTATATTCTCAAAACAAAAATATCAACAAATTAACAATCTAAACACAAAATACTTTTAAAAACAATTAACAAACGAAGCCAAAATTCTTAAACTCCTAACTATTAGTTTTAATCAAATGATTCAGATTTTGCTATCTCAACATTTATCATCTCCCACATCAAATCCTTAATTTATTTATTTGTTTTAATTGCAGATTTTAACTTTAAGAAAATTTCCTTCAACTTAATTTAATAAGTGTCAATTGTCACATCTCACATATTTTCTGTAAGGACAAAAATTTCCTCCAAACCAATATGAAAGAAATTTAATGTATGTTTTAAATGTTTTATAGACACTTTACACTACTTTAATGGGGGAGTGGAGGTTGTTCGGTGTATGGTGAAGGAGGGACTGTCTGACCCTTTGGTTGCAGAAGCTTGGGCGGGTGGTCAGGCGCTAAAGTTTGGGAGGGAGCTGCACCTCAATAACATCATACTAGAGGGGGACGCAAAGATAGCCGTGGATGCCATCAACTTGGGCGAGACCAACGGGAGCAAGATAGGGATTCTGGTGGAAGATATGAAGCTTATGATGCTGGGGTTTCCTCAGTGTACAGTTTGTGCAGTGGGACGTGCAGCGAATTCTGCTGCACATGTCGTTGCTCGAATGGCCACTAGGGAAAATGTTGAGCGTACGTGGAGAAGTTACCATCCGGAATGTATCCATGAGATTGTTATGAAGGAGAGTGTTTCTCCCTCCTCTGATTGATTTTAATATAAGGATCATGCTTTCTTTCAAAAAAGAAAAAAAAAAAAAAGGGGGGGTTAGAGAATATTTCTTCCGTACTGGTTTGGAAAAAATTTGTCATTTCTTTAATATTTTAACGATCATTTATTGTCTTTTTATTTTTTATTTTTAGAAAACTGTAATTTATTGTCATTTCACTAATCTAGGAACCCAAACATTTATTTTTTAGAAACCTAAAAATTGAATAACGCTTATCACTAATTAGAATAGGTTGAAGGAAATGTGTGTGTGCCATTTTTTTTTTTTAATTATTAGATCTCACTAACTTACATGCTAAAATAGTAAACTTTAAATCATTTTGTAGACTTGTCTAAGAAGTAGAGCATCTTGATCTATTAACTACTTAAATATCATATTATTTGACCTTTTTAGATTGAAGTGTTTAAAAACAAATGTAATGGAAAATTCAGAATTTTAGAGTCACTAATATACTAACCACACAATCTATTCCCATAACCAATATGCCAACAAATTTAAAACTAATGGAACACAAAAAGTTAGGCTCATAAATGCTATAAGTTCTTCTTATGTCATTTTTATATCATTTCAAGGATGATGGGACTCTTAAAATCACTGTTAGATTTGTGATTGATCATTATTGAACTTTGATCAAATTGTAATTTTAAAAGTCACCTCATTTTTTGAGTGACACAATAGTAACTCAAGAGTGACTAGTAGGATTACTCTTTACGATGGTCTACTATATTAGAAAGTAGAAACACAAATAGGTTAATGTGATATAAAGGTGGATTTTTTTTTTTTTACATGTTCGCACAAAAAATGGAGGATTCAAACTTGTGATCTCCACTTCATTAGGTGTGGTCACAGCCGATTGTATAAAGGTGGGTTAATGTGGCATAAAAGCGGAAAAAAAAAATTAAAATTTTTTTTACGAATGAAAAGGAAAAAAATTTATTCATTAATGTGAAGAAAAATAATTTAACATTTTGGATTAAAAAAATAAGTAACATCACAAAAGCCCCTGAAACTTTCCCGGTTTTGAGAAGGCCCCTAAAGTTAAAAAAAACTCACATTTTCACCTCCCTAAACTTCTAATTTGATGTAATATATCCCTCTATTAGGGTTTGGCGTTTAATCTTAACAGAGGCTATAAAAAATACAAAAATATTATCAACTTTTTTCTTTTACTGTTATATTAAGAGTAAATTTATAATTTTATAAAAGTTTCAAGGGTATAAAAAGTCATTTTATCCATTTTATCATCTGTTTAACACTAAACTCTAATGGAGGGGACTAAATTGCATTAAATTAAAAGTTATTGGGGTAAAATAAAAAATATTTAAACTTTAAAAGAACATTTTGTGAATTTTTTTCAAAAACAAAAAAATGGGTGCTAAATATATATCTAATATTAATCAGGATATTAAATCAGAAGAAATTGACAATTTGGACGGTCAGTTTGACAAACCGCTGGATCTCAAGGACGTTGACGCTAAAGATAGTGACACGTGGTGGTAAATAAGGACAAAAAAGACGTTTAGGACAGAAGAGCGCTTTAATTAGTTCACTTGAGTGATGAGTCCCATTACGACACGTGGACTTTGAACATGGGAAAATTCTATAATGCAATAAATTACTTATATTTGACTCATAAAAGTTTATAAAAGTTTATGTGACATCCTTCATTTATTGTATTATGGATTGTTTTTTCACTGCAAAGATATTTTAAAATGTTATTTTTAATATTTTGGGATATCACATAGACTTTTATGGGTCAAATATGGATAATTTATTGGATTCTAGCATGTCCCTTGAGCATGGGACTGACTGCCACATCTTAGAATAACGCCATGAGAGCATCTCCAACAACAACTTTCATTTTCGCTACTTAAAATATCACTTTTTTCATTTTAGTTACTAATTTTTCACTACACACTCCAACCAGCAAAACATCTATTTTAACCATCCAATTTAATTAAATATCATTTTTCAATATCAATTTATTATTATTTTATCATTTCTTTTTCTCTCTCACCCGCATATCCTCTCTTTTCTAGAAACTTCACCCGCACAGCTACTCGCACCCACCCATTTTCTTCTCAATCTCTCTCGTGGTCTGCGCTGCAGAATGGGTTTCGTGGAAGTGTGGGTCTTCACCGGAATGAGTTTCGTGGAGGCGCGGGTCTTCACTGGTCTCTTTCCTTTTTCTTTGTCCTTTCTGGCGATGGGTTATTACCCATCTGTCTTGAGTCAGCGAATTGGATGAAGATCGTCGTCGTCGTGCATCTCCTCTCTCAGGACAAGCTCGTCGTCGTCGTCCATCTTTTCCTGATGCCCATCTCGTCATCGTCATCCATCTTTTTCGGCGATGGGTTATTACCCAGGACAAGCTCGTTGTCGTGGTGCTCCAAGAGCTGATGCCGAGATTGCTGATGAGAGGCAGGAGAGAAGAAAGAAGGAGAAGAGAAAAACAATAAAATATACTTACAAGGTGCTCCAGTAAACTATCATATATGAAAGTTTACTGTAACGAATTTTGAGTAAGCTTTTAAAGTAGTGATTCTGCTGGAGGGAAAAAATGGAACAAAAACAGTTAAATTTAACAAAATAGCTACTTTAAAGCATCTGTTGACCGGCGTACTAATTTCTCTTAACTTTATTAACGGTGTTGGAGAATAATTGTTGTTTGCATTGCATGCGATAATTAAATAATTGGGACTACTTTAATAATAATATTGAGCAAGAAAAGTTATTTCCCCCTTCCCACTAATAAAGATATGTAGATTATTTTTATTATAATATGGATAAAAAAAATAAAAATAAAAATCAAATTGAGTTAAATCTATTAAATTGACAGTTTATATTTTTAAAGTAAGTATATTTTTAATAGGATTGAAAGGATCGAAATTTTTGACTTTGGCTTGTCTCTATTAAATAAAGATTAGAAAGTAATTCAATCGATTGATATTATACCTAATAAAAATAAAAAATAATTTTTTTATTTCAAAAACTTTTTTTGTTTTTAATGCATTTTAAAAGGTAATGCTTTTCATTGTAATTGTAAGAGCTTTTGCTCTTGAATTCTATGAAATGAGAATGAATTCTTTTCAAAAAAAGAAAAAAGGTAATGCATAATATTACCATTTAAAATGCAATAAATAAATAAAATGAAAGATTTTAAAATAGAAAGAATTCTAATTTGAATGAAACAAAAGTCATTAAATTGAATCTCTCTACTTTTGTATAGACATAAAAAATATTAATAATAAATCACTAAATATCTTATCTACAAAAATAAACAGTTGTGAGACAATTCTAAATGCTTTTCGTTGAAGACACTTTCTACCGTTTATTTTTGTACTATTTTCAGCGAATTTTTTACCATATGTTTTAAAAATAAATATCAATTTAATAATAAAAAACTGTCCATTAATTGATTTGACAAATTTGACCCACTTGCGACTTTCTTATATGCTGACTTCATTGTCGTTTTTTGAGTCCCTTTGGGTGTGAACACACGCCACAGTGCGGAGTGTTGACCGAAAGAAACGTAGAAGCATGAATTTTTAATTCATTTATTTAGATTCTTATCATATATATATATATAAAAGCCGAGGTGTCTCTCGATGGTTATACTAGAAATACCAGAATTATAATACACGTTGCTTTTAAATGTTAACCTTTAATAAGATAATTAAAACGTAGGGTTTTATTTATAATGCATTGAATTGCAAATAAAAAAGAAACAAAAGGTTTTCAAATTCTCTCTTTCTCTCTCTTTATCTAATTTTCTTTTCATCTTCTCTTGCTTTATGCTTTTATCTTAATGTGAGACAATTAAAACGTATAGGTTTTATTTGTAATATATTTAATAGTTTTAATAAAGAAAACAAAAGGTTCACAAATTCTTTTTCTAGAATTGGTGTTTTAGATTTTAGCATTTTAGTGAGACAATTATAACATAAGGGTTTTATTTGTAATATATTTAATTGTCTTAATGAAGAAAACAAAAGGTTCACAAATTCTCTCTTTATTTTTCTTTTTATCTTCTCTTGCTTTCCCTTTATATTATTTGAAATGCATTTAATTGATATCTTAATGAAGAAAACAAAAGGTCTCTCTATTTTTCTTTTTATCTTCTCTTGCTTTCCCTTTATATTATTTGAAATGCATTTAATTGATATCTTAATGAAGAAAACAAAAGGTCTCTATTTTTCTTTTTATCTTTCTTACTTTCTCTTTATATTTCAATGTGAGACAATTAATTCAGCATGCATTTAATTGATATCTTAATGAGGAAAACAAAAGGTTCTCAAATTCTTTATCTGTGATTATTTTTCTTTTTTCCTCTCTTCCTTTCTATTTATATCTCAATGTTTCTTTGTAAATTTCACACTCAATTCAGGAAAAAGACTAGAGAAATGTAGAGAGAATTTCCAATCGTTGTTTCTCAATGAAAAATTATACTACGGTTCTTTTCTTCTTGCTATAATATTTATTTTACATTATATTAGTATTGTCATTTTATATGTTTTTGTATCTTTATTTTCGGTGCTTATGTTTTTTGATTTTGTTTTTGTCCCTTATATTTTTTTTCCTTTTCTTTTTTTTCTCTTCTTTTACTTTCTATTTTATATCAATCAATTCGAAAAGACAAGAGAAAGAGTTTCTATTCGTTGTTTCTCAATGAAAAATTATACTATAATTATTTTCTTTCTTTTTTTTCCTCTAATAGTTATTTTCAATTTTCCGATCAATGTTTCTCAATTAAAATTATACTATAGTTTTTGTTTTATTTTGTTTTTGTTTTGTTTTGCTAGAATAGTTATTTTCATATTTTCGTTATTATTATTATTTTTTACTTTATTTTCAATGCTTACGCTCTTTCATTTTTCTTTTACCTTATTTTTTTTTTCTAATTTATATATTATTTTTATTCAAATAATTACTTTTCTTTTTGTAGATTTTACATTGAATTCAAAAAATAATAGTGAAAGAGTTTCTTTCAGAGAAACTCAAATTGTCCAATATATTTCACACTCAATTTTCCAATATACTACGGTTCTTTTCTTTTTTTTCTTGCTAGAATATTTATTTTACATTATATTAGTATTGTCATTTTATATGTTTTTGTATCTTTATTTTCGGTGCTTATGTTTTTTCATTTTGTTTTTGTCCCTCATATTTTTTTTTCTTTTGTTTTTTAATTTTCTCTTCTTTTACTTTCTATTTTATATCAATTAATTCCAGAAAAAGACAATAGAAAGAGTTTCTATTTGTTGTTTCTCAATGAAAAATTATACTATAATTATTTTCTTTCTTTCTTTCTTTTTTTTCTTCCTATAACAGTTATTTTCAATTTTCCGATCAATGTTTCTCAATGAAAAATTATACTATAGTTTTTGTTTTTGTTTTGTTTTGCTAGAATAGTTATTTTCATATTTTCATTATTATTATTATTATTTTGACTTTATTTCCAATGCTTACACTCTTCCATTTTTTTTTTTACCCTTATTTTTTTTTCTAATTTATATATTATTTTTTATTCAAATAATTACTTTTCTTTTTTGTTGATTTTACATTGAATTCAAAAAATAATAGTGAGAGAGTTTCTTTTTGTTGAAACTCAAATTTTCCAATATATTTCACACTCAATTTTTCAATTGTATAATTTTTTTTTTTATTTGCTTTCCTATATGTCTTAAAATTAGTTTCTTTTACTTTTATATATGTGAAGGATGGTTGGAAAAAAAAACATTTATTTTCCATTATATTAGTATTGTCATTTTATGTGTTTTTTTTTTTATCTTTATTTTCGGTGCTTATATTCTTCTACTTTTGTTTTTGTCCCATATATTTTTATTTTTTTCTTCTTTTACTTTTTATTTATATCAATCAATTCCAAAAAAGGACAAGAGAGAGAGATTCTATTCGTTGTTTCTCAATAAAAAATTATACTGTAGCTATTTTCTTTTTTATATTATTTTCCTATGACAGTTCTTTTCAATTTTCCAATCTTTATTTATCATTGAAAAATTATACTACATTTTTTGTTTTGTTGGAATAGTTATTTTCAATTATATTAATATTTTCATTTTTTATCTTTATTTCGTGCTTTTGTTCTTTCATTTTTTTTTACCCTTTTTCTTTCTTTCTAATTTATATATTATTTTTTATTCAAATGATTACTTTTCTTTTGTAAATTTTATATTGAATTCAAGAAATAATAGTGAGAGTTTTTTTTCATGGAAACTCAATTTTTCCAATATATTTCACATTCAATTTTCCAATCGTAGATTTTTTTTGCCTTTCTTTTCCTATATGTCTTAAAATTAGTTTCATTTTCTTATATTTGTGGATTTCATTGAACTGAGAAAAATATACGAAAAAGATAGTTCTTTTTATTATATTAGTATTTTTTAAAAATTAACTTACCAACATTCTTTTATTTACAAAATTAGTAAATATAATTGTAATCAGATATCAACATGCTCATATATTTTAGAATATTTCTTTATTTTGTCAAGTAATGGTAAAATTTCTCAAAGAATTTGTTTACGAGGAGAAAGTTCAACTCTTAAGAGACAAAAGTTTACCACAATGGATTGTGTAGTGGAAGAGAAGTGGTATCATTGTTGGAATATAATGATTAATCAATCATTTTCTATAATTGATTAATCTAGCTTTTTATTTTGAATTTTTTTCCTTTATATTTCAAACTACATATATGGAAACAAATATTTAACATGTTTCAATTTATAAGAAATAAAATTTATGAATTTTTAAATTTATTGGATATGTGGGTCTATGCTATTAAGTAAAACTAGGGTTTAAAATGATCTTATGAACATTTGTCTTTTTTTTTTTTTTTTTTGTAGCTAATTTGTTAATTAAGAGAAGAAAATAAAATTTGTTGTTTATAATCTTTTAAAGATTTTTTGACTTAACTATATATAATAATAATGATAACCCGGCGCATAGCGCGGGCTCTAAGCTAGTATATAATTAAATAAGAGTTTAAATACATATTTTGGATGAGAGTCCTTATGGTCTTGTCAGTATGCAAACTCTCCAATTTATAGCATTTAATCCTCATATGACATTTCATCAATTTAAAAATTGCAAAGAATTAAAATAAGAACAAATAGCCAATTTTTCAACCTTCGTCTTCTTCAGTTCAATGGGTCTCAGTCTGCCACTCTTCACCATCTCTTTCTTCTCAGGTAATCATACAAATTCACACCCACCATCACGATTTCTCTAAATATTCTCCATTTCCTTTTGACACACCCTGTGTTTTATCCTTTTTTGGTCCTCACAAAGGTCCATTCCACTTACTTCAAGAACCCCTGAGACCCATGGTCTTACCTGCTTCAAATCCATTGTGACCCACTTCAAACCTGTCTCAAAACCCATTTTTAATGTCTCAAAAATCGTTTATAATGTCTCAAACCTCATTTCTAATGCCTCAAAACTTATTTTTGAATTCAAATCTAAAACTTAAAGGGAAAAGTTAATCATTTAAGAATTTTATCACCCTAAAGGTTAGAAAAAATGGCTCCATATTAGAAAATCGCCTGAGAAGATGACTCATGAGAGAAGAAGAAGAAAAGACAAAAAAAAAAAAGACTCCATGGCCATCTTGTTGCAGATTGAAGAAAAGAAGAAAAAAATGAGAGCAGGAAGAAGAAGGTGTCATGGAGAGAAGAAAAGAAGGAAGAAAAAGACAAAAAAAAAAAAAAATGGCAGGAATGTGGTGTCAACAGGCTTGGAGAGAAAAGAAAAGAAAAAAATGAAATGAATCTGGTGTATTTGGACTTATGTTATTTTGTTTCAATTTTTTAGTTTTTACTGAGGTGACAATCTGTGATCAAGGGCTATAAAACACCACTTTTAAGAAACGTCCTGACTAAAGCTTAATTCATTTTGAATACATCCCGAATAAAATAAGATCATCTTCTTAATTCTTACCCATAAAAAAACAAAAAATAAAAAGCTCTTTCAATAGTTAAATATGTGGATCCGAATTAATTTAATTTTTTTGTTTGGATTGTAGTCTATACGAGCACGAGAGACCCTCAATATATATATAGGATAGGATCTCTCATAATTGTTTGTAAGACTGTAAAAGTAAACAATTCTAAAATATTCATAATTGCTGAGAATTTCAGTTTTAATATTTGTGTTAAGAGAGGCAGGTAGTTCGAGCTCCTTCAATTTTTTTTTTAATCTATATTTTAATAAGATGATCCCCAAAAATCAATTATTTTCTCTAAAAAAAAATTTATACATAATTTTGCCCCCATATCAAAATTATTTTGTGTCAACCATAAAAAGTCAATATTTCCGGTGTCAAAATGACCCGACATCATTGTAAAATTTCAATTCAAGATGTCTCTAATCAGTATTGAAAATATAACCTGACGTCCCTTTACTACCTCCAAGTGGCCTATTGTCAATAACATGATGTTTCCTTTTCAAGAGCTTTTGGGTCAAATTGACACTTCCATCTTCTTAACATGTAATGATAGTGATATCTCAGGTTTACCAATAAAAAAACACTAATTACAGGATTATAATAACATGTGGGTAAACCTTGAGCACATATCATATACCCGATTCGATCAAACAATATGAAAACATGCCCACTTATCGATTTTTAAATTTTCTTTTGAATTTATAAATCGATCGACAAATAGCTCACATTTTCTGTCATCTCAAAGTATGATATTCATCTAGTCAAATAAGTGAATCTCATCGAGCTCAATTTTTTTTTTTCTTAATTGAAAATTAACTATACTTTGAACATCCAATTATAAAAGATATCCTTACCTATGCTGACGAGTCTCACCAACCAAAACCAAAGAGCATGCTCATCTTAAAAAGTGAATGAGCCCCACTCATGTTCTAACTTCTAAGCATTTCGTCAGTATTCCACCAACTCTCGGAGGAAATGCTTTTATTAAAAAAAGTGAAATTCCATTTCTACTCCTCGTTCTTAGAACACAAATAGAAGAGAAAGATATGATTATCAATTTTCACAATTATGATTTTAGAAAAAAAAAAATCTTAGAAAAAACCTTTCACGATTTTCATTCATTTTTATATATTTCATCGTCCATATTAAAATTTTCAAATTTAATGATGTATATATTACTAGATTATTTGAAATTTTAAATGACCTAAGAGTATTTTCAATAAATGAGTCAAATGACATTTTTATTTAAGAGAAAAAATATATAATAAGTCCCTGAGTCAACCTTCCAAAATTAAATACCTCCTAAGTTTTTTTTTTTTTTTTTAATTTACTAAGTCTATCGAAATCGCAATAAACTCACTGCTGTCAAAATTTTTTAACTGCCGTTAGTTTGGGTTAAAAAACATCGTTTGACCTTATTAAACTATTAATTTTTAAAATTTAATTTTAAAATTTAAATCTAAACAAAAATTAATTTTTTTTTAACAAAAGAACACCAACCGGTTTGGGAGTGGCTGAACCACCCCAAGGCAAAATGAGGTGACCAACCACCCCCTACAGGGTTGTTCGGCCACCCATAACGTTCTTTAATTTTTTTTTTTTAAGATTTAAATTTTAAAATTAAATTAAAAAAATATATATTTTAATAAGATCAAACAGTTCATTTTGACCTAGACTAACAACCGCTAAAAAGATTTTGCCGGCAAAAAATTTATTGTGATTTCGATTGACTCTAGTAAATTATCGAAAAAAAAATAGTTATGGAATTTTTAAATTTGGAGAGTTAACTCAAGGATTTATTATATATTTTCCAAAAAAAAAAAAATTAAAGCTTTTAAATGTCAAACTACAATTTACCAAACCATTTAACTGCGTTTTTATGCCCACTTGAAATCAAACTGCTCATGGATTTCATAAAAGATTATTTATTAGAGATATCAAAATGCGGAGCATCTGCTAGTTTATTAGTAATTAATCTAGTTCATCCTCAATAAGTACCAAAAATAAAAATAAAAAACTCCCACACCTATTGAGAAAAATCTTTCAAGTAGAATTAGAAATGTTAGAATTAGGATACAAGTAAACGTAGGGATGTGTTACAGAATATACCATCCAAACTTCATGGGAAGAAAGAAACCAAAACACAGAACAAATTGAGCAAAAAACAGATATAGTTCCATTTTAGGGAAGAAGGATGATATTTTGAACTGGGTTTATATAGCTCAACTATGCTCATGCTTTTCAGGTAAGGAAAAAAGAAATGGTAAAAGAAAGGAATATCTGTGCAAAATTTAATCCATCATCAATCGTAAAACCACCAGTAGCATAGGGCCTTCAATTGCACCATTAGTATTCCAACAAGAATCTGCATGTCCGCATTGCAAATGACAACATCAATTTTGCAGTTCGTAAAACTCCACATGGAATTATTAAAAAGTGGTAAGACAATAGAAGGAGCATGCCTCAATCATGAAAAATCAATGTTAGTGCAGATGTTCTCAGGGGAAGATTTGTCTGTTTATCAAGCTTATTGCCTTTTTTAACTTGGACGCCACTAATCAGCTCATACTTCTATTAATCAATCTGTTTTATGTAGTCTCTAACTTTTATATGCACACAAGTTTTGAATTGTGTTTCTTGAGCACAATCCATCCACAACCTAAAAATATGACAAAATTCATAAAAGCAAAATTATCAGCAGTATTTTGGTCTCCATCATAAAATAGCTGAAGTTTAACATCGAAGAAACATAAATGCATGGTTTGTCATTGTACTCAAATCCCTCTAACTCCTGGACAAAATAAAAGGGTGCATAAATTAAAAACATCTGAAAGCCCTGACTTAAGAAATTCTTCAGCTTCAGAGAGAAAAGGCATGAGAAAACAAGAACCCTACTCATAACCCATCATATCCTCACTAACAAACCATTGGTAAGAATACAAACTGATGCAAGCCATTCAAACAACTGCTGAAAATGGCAGGCACCCTAGAATCAAATTCACAGTCCTTGCACCCAAGCACAAGATATGGAAACACCACCCTTATGATTAGGATTTCCTTTATTAGTTTAAATCGGTTTAGGAGTTATTTTACCAGTTTTAGTTAATTTTGGATGTTTTAAAGAGTTTTAGCTCATTAGGAATTATTATCCCTTAAGGATTAGGAGTCCTTATTTAATGCGTATTAGGATTCCTAGTATTCTTAGGATTTTGATTTGTAACCTACATAAAGACATACTATGGACTTGTTTTCATTATTGTTGATTGAATAAATTTTTTTTTTTATTTTTTTTTTTTTTTTAATGTCGGGGAACCGCTTTTCACCAGGGGGTGTGGCCCCAAGGAATTGTTTGTGCTCATGAGGTGTTGAACCTTAGACCTTGAAGGGATGATACCTCAAAACCAAGGCCTCCACCACTTGGGCCAACTCCTTGGGGTTATTGAATAAAATTTCTTTTAAAAGAGTTCAGTGGATTCCAATTATCTTTCTGGTGGATTCCAGAACCACTTGAGTTAATGTGTTAAACTTACACCTTCCACTACATAAATTAGTATCAAAGCAAAGTTTGGCCTTGTTGGATGTCTAATTATGGAGTTTAGGGTGTAGGGTTTCCTGGTGCCATTTCATTAACACCAAAGGCCTGTTTGCCATATGCCATGGGGCTCTATCCAAGAGAACACATGCCTTCATGATAATCAAATTTAATGAAAAAAAACCCATTATTAGATGATAGGACTTCAATCAAACCTTACTTATCACAAATTTTGTGGGCAATAGAATTTACTGTCGAATAGCAGAGTTTTTTGCCTAAAAAAAACCAACCAGCGTAAACTCCCACTACCCACAACCGAGATTTCTCATCAACATTGCTTGCAGGAAACAAATTTTCAAGGGTGGAATTTAAAGAACTAAAGCAGCAGGCAATGGAGATCCGCATTATGTTTACCAGGTTCATTACTATCTGAGATCATGCTGCCAATAGGAAAAGCACCGGAGATGCCGCTCACAACAGCCTATTGACAACCATTATAAAAATAAATAAAAAAAATTCACATGAGGAGGAGCGAATAAGTCAAGTTTCTTCTCAACCACAAACCCGGTGCGAAGATGGGTCCTATTATTTTTTGAAGTTTATGCACTGTCAATAAAATGGTACGTGATTTAATTGAGGAAAAAGATAGTTGCAAACATTTGGTATCCAAGAAAATTTATGTGATTAAGTTTTTTTTTTTTTTGATTAGTAAATTTATGTGATAAGTAAAAGAAGTTCATTAAAAGTGCAAGGGGTTGATCAACGCAACAGCAATTTCCCAAAAAGGAATCTCCAGCCACCTTTTTCAAATTTCAGGCCAATCGGTCTCTATAACTTAAGTTACAAGGTGATCACGAAGATCCTATCCAACAGGCTAAGTCAACTTCTTCCTCTCATAATCTCTCCCCAAATCACTTCGCTTCACTTGTACCTTTCCACGAAGAATGGCATTAGCAGAGATTTACTCAAATAGGGATTTTAGGAAAACAAATCTATAGATCCAACAGAAGTTTGTTATGTGTCTATTTCTATTGGAAAACTTTACAGGAGAGTGGCAATTTGTAGAGTTGTGGATGATTTCTTTGATGGGCATGTAGCATGGGGTAGGCCTTGGAAGAAAATTGTAAAAGGAGTCCATGTGAAAAAAGATTATCTATATTTATTCAGGTGGGATGAGCATAACATAAAGTAGGTTTTGCGAGAAGGACAAACAAAGAAGCCCAAAGCTTTTAAAGTTGAGGGCCAATTAGCTTCTATTGTTATGAAGCCTGAGGTCAAGGATGAAAGTATGAATTTTGAGGAGAGAAAATATTTCGAGAATAGAAAGGAATTAGAAGAGGCTAATGATGTGGGGTTATAAAGTTTTGGTCACGAAAATAAAAGAAGGTAAAGATACATCAATTAATAAAGCTGTGAGTAAATTCATTACTTATCAAAAATAAATAAATAAATAAAGTTGTGAGTAAATTGTTAAAGATGTTTGTACCTAAAAGGCAACAAAATAAAAGAAAGGATTTTCTAAAGTCTTCCATTAAATTAGTTCCAAGTAACTGCTTGTTGGAGACAGAGGATATGTTTGTAGATACATGGAAGTCACTTAGTGGCACTTTAAGGGATTCCAGGCTGATTTCGATCCAGGCATTGAAGGAAATTCAACTGAGAATATAATGATTCTATGGCTATCAGAAGTTACTCCTAACATTACATCATCATTGCAATCAAGTGCGATAATTGTTGATAGATTCTTTATTTTGATGGGAGAAGATTAGATTGGATACATGGGTCACATTTAATAGTATGTGTTGACTTTTTGGGCAAGATGAAGATTTTCTTTAAGAGGTCCAAATCAGACCTTAAGGGTATAGTCATGCTATGCGCTAATTCTGTGATTGTGGTGTTGCAACATGAAGAGGAAGGAGAAGTGGGTAGAAATCCTTACTTGGCATCATGGTAGATCAAGGAAAGTTCAATCAAAACTCGAGAATGAATTTTTCTAAAGTGGAGACTGATGTAGTTCTACATCAGGGATCATTCATGAGTGAGTGATTTGCATGAATGGGGACAATAGGATTTTCTTTATTAGTTTAATTCAGTTTAGGATTTATTTTATAAGTTTTAGTTGGTTTGGGATGTTTTAAGGAGTTCTTGTTCATTTGAAATTTATGAGTCTTTATTTTTAATAATTAAGTCTTTATTTATTTGTATTACGATTTCTTGTATTCTTAGGATTTGGATTTGTAGCCTATATAAAGGTATGCTATGGACTTGTTTTCGTCATCGTTGTTAACGTGTTTAAATCTTTGTTTTTTTTGATAAATCAGAATTGTATATAAAAAAGCGCAAAAGGGGCGCAGAAATCTTTGTTATTCTACACATTTTAGCATCAGAAACAAAACTTAATCGGGTCAGCTTGAAACCAGATGCCACAAGGGATCTCTTTTGGATTTCCATTTGTTTTCATCAATGAGTCACTCAACTATAAGATAGAGATAGAACCCACCAAAAAGACAAAAGAAATATTCAAAGCTAACCCATAACTCAAAACCGTATAAACTCAAGTAGGTCTATATCAATTGCTTGAACCTTTAGAAGTGTACAAAAAACCTCAGTTTAATTAACCCGGGAAACTGTAAAATATTTTATACATGTATGTATACAAATACATATACAAAGATACTTTGTGTGTCTTTATTTTTCTTTCACATTTTCTCAGCTACCAAACGAAGCATATAGCAGAGCTACTACAAGGAATGTATATCTACGAATGCCCAAAACAAATTATTTGTTTGTTCTTCTTAGTTTTCTCAGCAACCAAACAGAACCTATACAAGACAACTAAAAAAAACTGCTATAACACGCAGTGGCAAGAAAATGGCACAGCAACTAATTCTTTCTAAAACTAGATTTGCCCAAACGAAAAAATAAACCAAACCCTCAGAAAACTCAACAACATGATCCAAAAACCACTCAAATGGATTCCAGTTTACTTGCTAAAACCCTGATGAATCATCCATTTAAAAGTAACCAAAGTCTAGTTAAACACCAAACAGTGGAATAATTATACTGATTATAACAACTTAACATTAAGAAAGAATTCAATCAAAGAATTAGGGCTTGACCAACCTTTTCCGTTTGAGAGTGTTCCTTAGTGTGCCTTCCTCCTCTGAGGCTGTTTTTCGGTGGCTAATCTGTAAATCCAGTAGACCTGGAAGGAAGATAATAATAATGAAGAGTAAATCAGAGGTCTGCTCGGAGTTGGAAAGGAAGGAAAAGCAAGAAAGTGAATAAGAAAGAAAGAAAGAAAGGGCTAGTACCAACGCGAAGACGTGAGCTGCTATTAGGACAACCACCATGAATGGCAGTGCTTCGAGGAGCCATGACCGCGACGACGGTGACGGTTGCTCATTCGCCATTTTGTTTGTGTATGAGAGAGTGAGAGAGTGAGAGAGAGAGAAGCTATCGAACCGAAAGAGGGGCTTTGAAATTCACAGAAGAAATACTACTCTTCCTAAAAGCGTTTTATCTAAAAGTTGGTTTTTAAATGTCTTTTTTTTAAAAAAAAATTATTTTTTTTTAAGAAAAATCAAATTTTAGTTGTAGGATAAATATATGATAAATCTCATATTTTTGGGTAATTATCATTTTCTCTATCAATTATAACGTATTGTCAATTTTTTTTCATAAACAACCAATCTTACTGTCCGACTTTATTATACTACAATTTTCTTCAAAAAAACCCATCTTTTGTCAATCAAACTCGTTAAAAAGATTTGAAATAACCTAAATACCCTAACTTTATTAGGTAGGGGTGAAAGTAGAACCGCTAGCTAGCGGTTAACAATTAGCAGTTAGCGGTTATTAGATTTTTGAAAACAGCTAACCGCCTTTTTTAAATATAATATATATTTATATTATATATATATATATATATATAAATTTCATATAATATATAACAATAAGTTGTATTATAGTATATGTTGTGTAGACAGTAGATTTGTAACTTTGTTGGTATATTATATGTTGTGTAGATTTGTAGAAGCTGACCAACAAGATTTTGGTATATAGCAATTTTTAATGCTAAAATGGCCGTGAAAAAAAAAAAAAAGGTTTAAAGTGAGCCCAAAACTAAAAAAAAAAAAAAAAAAAAAAGGCCCAATAAAAGGTCCAAAAAATTTGTTAGTGGAAAAGCAATTAACTGCTAATCGGGTGGATAATTGCCTAGGCGGTTAACCGCTACTGGGTTAACAGAGGTGGTTTGAGGTCAGTTTTAGCCACTAACTGTTAATTGCAACCGCTATTTCATCCCTAATTAGGGGTGTCAACCTGATCTAGTTTTCAAGTTTGTGGCCAAAATCGGGGACCATAACTAGAACCGGGAATCGGGTCCCGATTACCAGTGGGTTCCGGTTTGTACCCATTCCAGTAGCTTGTTATTTTAAAAATTATTTTTTTAGCTTATTTTAGGTATTGGGCCTAAAATAAGCCCATTTTTTGCACACAATTTGCCCATTTTTTTTAAAAAAAAAATTATTATTATTTTTGTGCAATATGTTTTTTTTTAATTT
Source organism: Carpinus viminea (assembly GCA_013348765.1). NCBI lineage: Eukaryota > Viridiplantae > Streptophyta > Magnoliopsida > Fagales > Betulaceae > Carpinus > Carpinus viminea. Next base: position 16,397,914 of record CP054670.1, on the reverse strand, counting down.
TTGTTCAATTTGCCTTTTTGTCCATTTTTATCATAGTTTATCTCCTTTAATTGTTTAATAATCCCCCATAATCAACGAGGGTTTCCTTTTCCTTTTTTTTTTTTTTTTAATAAAAAAAATAATTATGAATAAGCATTAAGCAACTTTTTTTTTTTTTTGGGAAAGAATTAAGCAACCTCATTAACAAACAAATCAAATAGCCAAATACACATCACTAGTATAGAGGCATTGGCTCTTTTGTATATTACTCTAAGTAATGATACATAATTATATATAAAATATTAAAAAAATTATTATTATATATATGCACCTGGTTCTGATTTCCCGGTTTTTATCAGGTGCCAAAAACTAGGACCGGAATCGGGGTCTTCAATTTTTTTTTTTCAATTGGAATCGGAACCTGCTCCCCGGTTCCGAGTTTCCAATTTTTCGGTTCCAGTTTTGATTTCCTGGTTTTTTTTTTTTACACCCCTAAACTTTATAAACAAAACATACATATAAAACACTTAAAATTAAACAAATTTATATATATAATACCCTTAATATATTTTTTAAAATTAATTTATATATTTATATTTTTTGTTGGAATTTTTTATTTGGGGTATTTTTGTCTTTTAATGAGATTTAATAGTTAAAAGAGAATATTCCATCCAATTTAATGAGTTTGACTGACTGAATGAAGGCTTTGGGAGGAAAATGGTAGCCTCATAGAGTTGGACAATAAGGTTGATAGTTTATGGGAAAAAATTGACAATATCTTATAGTTAATAGGGAAAAGGGTAATTACCCCATATTTTATCTTAGAAAAATGCTAGGGGTCAATAAGTTTCTTATATAATATTTGACCTATATTTTCCTACAAATTCAATAGATCAACCATTTGATTTGTGGAATCCACCATTAGTTTATGTGGGGTCTACATAAGTCCATAAATCTAATAGTTAAGATAGGAGGATCTGGTTTACATGTTGTTATTAAAATAACAGCATATATGTTGTATTAAAAGCAACAATTAAGAAAAATATTATATTTTGGGAGATCGACAAGCGTCCTTTACTAGGGTTTCTCTTTAGGGTTTTTGAGAGGAAACTAATGTTATCGATGGAACGTCTTCTATTTGTTTTTCTAGACTAGGAAGTTTTGGCAATGAATTCAGGGGGGAATGGAGGTTACTCGATGGCAAACAGGGTAGAAAAACCTTTCGGGAAAACCCTGTAACTAATGGGGAGAGGAAGGGTATCATGATCACGGAAGAGGATGTGGAAGATTCAACCCAATGTGTGGATGATTGCTTAGTTGGAAGGTACTTGATGAAAAAGAGAAACAACAAAGATGCTTTCAATACAGTGTCATCGCAGATTTGGCGTGTGGTGGGAATGGTGACTTTTAGGGAGCTTCATGATAATCTCTAGCTTTTTTAGTTATTTGCTAAAGAAGACAAACGCAGAGTTTTGGAAGGTCAACCCTGGTCTTTTAACCGTCAAATCCTGGTATTATGAGAATTTGATGGGAGAACTCCACCTACTCAAATGTCATTCAACTCCTCGGTGTTTTGGGTGCAAATACATGAAATGCCATTGGTGTGCATGATGAAGAATGTGGGCATTAAAATCAGTGAATTGATCGGAGAATTGGAGGAGATTGATGTGGAAGGGATGGCATAGGCTAAGGGAGGTATCTTCATATACGGGTTAATGTCGACCTAATGAAGCCCCTTGAGCATGGGAGAGAACTTCATCTGGGGGGAAAGTTGTTTTGGGCCCATTTCAAATACGAAAAACTCCATTTGTTCTATTTTCACTGTGGATGCATCCTCCATGGAAATAAGGGGTATGCGGGAAACCAGAGTATGCATCTAGCATCTACAGATGGAGGAAAGCAGTGTGGATCGTGGTTAAGGGCGGAATAAGTGGGGCAAAAAATTGAACGTGGGCATGCTGAATATAGGCCAAGGGACAGCAATTCCTAGCCGTCGGAGGAGAAGTCCTATAGCGGCAAGCGTTTTCCTTCCCCGAGGCTAGGTATGGAATATGGCAGAGACTCTGAAAACCCTAGACATTACAACACGAAAATCGCGGAGGATAAAAGCGGGGAATCCAACACTTACCAAAAGGAGTGTTCTAAGTTTGGTGGTAGAGATTTAAAAAAAAACAGTTGGACAAGGAAAGGTAGCACATGGAGAGGTTTTAAAAACAGAAAGGGGGGTAGGACCCAAATTGGGGTCAAAACTAGTAGCTGGGGGGGCTTTTAAGGGGCCATATAAGCCTCGAAGGGGCCCAGAAACCATCTCAACTAAGCCTATTTTCTGATGGGCCCATGACAAAAGGAGAAGGAAAATAGCCCAAGGAAAAAGTCATGCAAATTACTACAAGCGTCTCTCCAATGATGGGGGACAATGGGGGTAGTAATGTGAAGGAATGGAAACGTAAAGTGAGGGAGCAGAAGAATTCTGAGGAGTCGGAGAACACCCAAGAGGCCAACAAGCGTAAGTTTTCCCAAACTAGCTTGGAAAATATTTCGGGGGAGGGGACAAAGAGGGGATGGCTGACTCAGGAATTAATCTTAACTAATTTGGTGGAAGTTGCGGAGTAGCCCCGCCAAACCCAATGATTCTCTTTAGCTAGAATAGTCGAAGACTTGGGAATCCCTCGGCAGTTCGCCACCTTTGCCAATTGGTAAAGGGAAAGAGACTCAACTTTTTGTTTCTTATGGAGACAAAAAGTGTCAAGAATAAAATGGACAGGATTCATGTGAAGCTGGGTTACACAGGCTTATTTGTTGTTGATTCGATTGGTAAAAGTGATGGATTGGCTCTCTTGTGGAATGTTTATGATAGTATTTCTATCCAAAATTTTTCCAAGCAGTATATACATGCAAAGGTTCATTCATGTGAAGGGAAATGGTTTTTAACTAGATTTTTGTCAGTCAGATACGTATATATTTAGCCATAATTAGCCTCTCTAGTTATGGCATATTTTTATATTATAGCTATAGTATCTTGTAATTAATAGGTAGATTGTAATTACATAATTTGTTCTCCTATAGTTGCTGTAATTGATGAGATACGATTTCTATATAAGATGAGAAACCCTCACATTAAGAGTTATTCAATACAATTGACATGGTATCAGAGCCTAAATCATCTAAATTAAGGTTGTGATACGAGTTTTTTTGAGTTGGGTCAGGATTGAGCGATTGGTCTCTTTGGCTGTCGGTAACTTCAGGGGAGTTGTCGACAATCTTGGTGAGGGTTCTAAATTGCTATTCGGTAGTTTTTGTTAAGGGTAGGGTAGCAGGAGTTCTATTGAGGGTAGAAAGGTTACTTTTACAGGAATTTCTTCTTGGGGTTATCGGCGTGGAAGCTTTGAGAAAGCCTACCAGCGATTTCTGTTATAGCTATTGCTTGCCAAAGTAGTCTTGGAATGGCTATTGGTGAGTTCTAGAAGATTTGGGGTTGTCAACGTGGAGGATTTGGGACTGTCGGCAATTTTTGAAGGAATTGGTGGGGTTGTTGGCTGAGTTAAGCTTGGTGCAGTGAGCTTGGACTTTTAGCTGATTCTGAAGGTCGCGTGAACTGAAGGTTGCGGCTAATTCAGGTGTGAGTAGCAGCGAGCATGGACTTAGGCTTGCTGGGAGTTGCTGATTGAATGGATTTGCTATTTGGGCTTGGGCTTGCGATTTGGACTTGCGACTTGAATGGGTTGTTGATTGCTGTCTGGGCTTGGGCTTGGTTTTTTTTTTTTTTGGTTGCTATTCTGGTGGGTTGCTGGTTGTTGTTTGGTGCTGTTGGATTGGGCTTGTTGTTCAACAGTTTTGGTGCGCCCATTACTCTTTATTAGGTTCTATAATTTCTGATTTTTCATTTTTCATCATGTCTTCTAACGAGTCTTTTGGGATATGTTTTACTGAAAAAATTGTGCTGCTTAGGAATTCTAATTTAAATTGTTTGTTATGGAAAAAGAGTTGTGGGGTCATATTGATAGTAGTGATCCAGCTCCTATGGAGACTAAGGATTTGGTTAAATGGATGGTTAAGGATACATGTGTGATGTCCTAGATCTTAGGGTTTGTTGATCCTCTTATTGTGCTCAATTTGAGGCCTTATAAGTCGGCAAAGACTATGTGAGAGTATTTGTTGAAGGTTTATCACTAGGATAATACTGCACGTCATTTTTAGTTGAAATATGAGATTGCTAATTACACTTAACGCAATCTCTCCATTCAGGAGTATTTTTTTTATTTTTAGAATTTGTGGGGAGAATTTTCTGATATGGTTTATGCGAAGGTACCTACTATATCTCTATCTGATGTTCAGACTGTTCATGAGTAGAGTAAGAGAGATCAATTTCTAATGAAATTACGCCCTGAATTTGAGGTCACTTGCTCCAATTTAGTGAATCGAGATCCTTCTCCATCTTTGGATGTTTGTTTTGGAGAATTACTTCGCAAGGAGCAATGTCTTCTCACACAGGCTACATTCTAGCAAGATTCTAACCCGAATCCAGTAGCCTATGCTGCCTACGGGAAAGGAAAAAGGAAAGGTAAGGATATACACAAGGTTCAGTGTTTTAGCTGCAAGGAGTGTGGTTATATTGCCGCCAACTGTGCCAAGAAATCTTGCAACTATTGTAAGAAACAGGGTCACTTTATCCAAGAATATCCCACTCGACCTCAAAATCGTCAAGCTACCGCTTATCAGGCTACAGTGAACACCTCTTCTGCTCCAGTGATGTCCTCAGCTTCTTTTTTTGTGGGCAAATCCTCTACTTTTACTCCTGAAATGGTTAAGCAGATGATTATGTCAGCCTTTTCTGCCTTAGGGCTCTAAGGTAATGGTACTACTTCATATAAGTCTTGGCTTGTTGATTCTGCTGCATCCAATCATATGACCAAATCATCTAATACTCTTTGCAATGTGCGTCCATATCATGGTTTATCTCATATTCAAGTAGCTAATGGGAGTCATTTAGCTATTAATGAAGTAGGGGATATCAATCCTTCATTCAGAGATGTTTATGTATCTCCTGGACTCTTTAATAGTCTTATTTTAGTTGGCCAGTTAGTTGAAAAAAATTGTGATGTCCATTTCTCTCGTGATGGTTGTCTTGTGTAGGATCAGGTGTTGGGGAAGATACTCATAAAATGGGCCTAAAGTTGGAAGACTATTTTCACTGCACTTTTCAATTCCTAGTTGCTTATCTTTGGCTTGTGTGATAGTTAACACTCCAAATGAAGTATGGCACAAACGTTTGGGTCATCCAAACTATGTTGTTCTGACTCATATGTTAAATTCTGGTTTGTTAGGCAATAAAGAACAAGTTTTTAAAAATTTGTCATTTCATTGTTCTGTATGCAAACTTGGTAAGAGTAAGACTCTTTTGTTCTCTTTTCATGGTAGTCGTGCTAAAAAATGCTTTGATATTGTGCATAGTGATGTATGGGGTATTTCTCCTATTATTTCTCATGCTCCATATAAATATTTTGTGACATTCATTGATGATTTCAGTCGGTATACTTGGATTTATTTTCTTCGGTCCAAATCTGGGGTCTTGTATGTTTTTCAGACCTTTGTAGCATATGTTGAGAACCAATTTTCTATAGGTATTAAAATTTTGAGGTCTGATTCTGGTGGGAAATACATGTCCCAAGAGTTTCATGATTTCTTACATCACAAAAGAATTGTCTCTCAGCACTCTTGTCCTTATACCCCTCAGCAAAATGGAGTGGTTGAATAAAAGAATCGACATCTCTTGGATGTTGTCTGCACCTTATTGCTTGAGTCTTCTGTTTCTTCTACATTCTAGGTTGAGGCATTATCTACTATAGTTTACTTAATTAATAGACTGCCCTCTCAGGTCTTGAATTTTGATTCTTCTTATTATCGTTTGTATCATCAACATCCTAACTATCTTTATCTGCATACTTTTGGCTGTGTTTGTTTTGTTCATTTACCTCCTCGCGAATATCATAAACTTTCTACTCAGTCTGTTAAATGTGTCTTTATGGGTTATAGTATTTCTTACAAAGATTATGTTTGTTATGATCCTTGTTCTAACAAAAGTCGTATATCTCGTAATATTGTTTTCTTTGAGAATCAATGTTTCTTTTCTACACATGTTGAGTCATTGCTTGAGATTAGTATTATACCTTGTTTTGATGAATTGTCTCCTCTGCTGAATGGTTCAAACCTGGAATGGTGTATACTCAACGTCGACCGACTTTGCCCCTTCTTGAGACTGACCCTTCATCTAGATTTGTTCTGATCACTTCTCCTAAGATTGACCCACCATCTGAGACAGTTCCTGAATCTGGTCCTCGACGATCTACCTGAGTATCACGTCCTCCTGATTGGTATGGTTTTTCCCACACTTCTTTTAATACTACTTTGTCTTCTATTTCCATCCCTACATGCCTTTTCGAGGTTGTTAAATATGAATGTTGGCGGAAAGCAAGGGATGAGGAACTTCGAGCTCTCCAGACAATCATACATGGGACATGGTTTCTTTCCCCTTTAATGTTAAAACCATTGGTTATAAATGGGTTTACTCTATTAATCTCTGCTCTGATGGGACTCTGGATTGGTATAAAGCATGATTAGTTGCTCTTGGGAACAGGCAAGAATATGGGGTGGACTATGAGGAGACATTTGCTCCAATGGCGAAGATGACCACAGTGCGTACAATTATTTCTATTGCCACCTCCCAAGGCTGGCCGCTTCACCAAATGGACATAAAAAATGCTTTTCTTCATGATGATCTCAAAGAGGATATTTACATAACTCCTCCTCTGGGTTTGTTTTCTTTTCCGTCTTTCGTTGTGTGTAAGTTAAAGCGGTTTCTCTATGGCTTAAAACAAGCTCCCTGGGCATGGTTTAAAAAATTCAGGTCAACTCTGCTTTGCTTCTCCTTTGTCCAAAGTCAATATGACTCATCTTTATTCCTTTGCAAGACTCCAGCTAGTCTCGTTCTTTTACTTATGTATGTTGATGATATTGTCATTACTGGCACTGACTCCAGTTTGATTGCCCATCTCAAGCAGAATCTTCAAGCTTCTTTTCATATGAAAGGCTTTGGTCCTCTTACATATTTTTTAGGGTTAGAAGTGCACACCGATTCTTTAGGTATATTCTTGAATCAACACAAATATACCCATGATTTGATTAGCCTGGCTGATCTTCAAGATTCTTCTTTGGTGATACTCCTATTGAGGTTAATGTGAAATGTAGAAGTGAGGAGGGTGATCTTCTTTCTGATCCTACTAAGTTCCAACAGTTGGTAGGCAGCTTGAACTACTTGACTATTACTCAACCTGATATTTCCTTCGCTGTTCAGTAGGTTAGCCAATTTATGCAGACTCCACGCCATCTTTATTTAGCTGTTGTCCACTGTATCATTCGGTATCTTCGAGGGTCATCTAGCCATGGGTTGTTTTTCCCAATTGGCTCTTCTCTTCGCCTTGTTGCTTATAGTTAGGGCCGACAATTTTGACACGACCCGACAACTCGACATGAACACGACACGAAATTAGCGGGTTTGGGTTTACTTTAAATGGGTTTGGGTTGTAAATGGGTCAACCCGTTTACGATCCGTTTATGATTTAAAAAAAAAAATCAATTTTTAGTTTTTTACCCCACCTCATTCGGACCTATCAGACTTATCACCTAGGAATTTACAACACATCACTTTGACTTTTCAGTTTTCCCACACTTGACACACCATTTTTTTCCTTTTTTTTTTCCTCCTCCATCGACACCCACCCCTATCACTTCCATTTTTTTTTTCCTTTCTTTTTTCTCCTTTTTCTCGTTGTTCTTCTTGCTCAACCTCAGTGTACGCTTCAGCTTCTAACTTTTTTTGTTTTTGTTTTTGTTCTTTTGTTCTCACGTTGCACTTTCTCCTGCTCGACGGTCTCTCTCTCTGCAACTCCGCTCTCTGCTCATTGCTAACGTCGCAGCCACACTCCCCCTATTTTTGCTGCGTCGCTTGCCACTCTCTCTCTTTCTTCTACCAACGTTGCAGTCTTGCAGCCGCTCTCCCCCTTTCTCTGCTGTGCCATTGCCGCTCTTTCTCTCTCTACTGCTTCGACCCATTATGTTAAACGGGTTTCACGGGTCGTGTCGGGTAACTCGTGAAACTTACCATGTCGTGTCGTGTTTGGGGCTCTCGTTAACATAAACGGGTCGTGTCTGGGTCTACCTTAAACGGGTCACAGATCGCCGTGGGTCGACTCACAAACCCATTTTACCAGCCCTACTTATAGTGATGTGGATTGGGCCGGATGTCCTGATACTCGGTGGTCTGTCACAGGTTGGTGCATGTTTCTTGGTGATTTTTTGATTTCTTAGAAGAGTAAGAAACAAGTTCATGTGTCTAAATCATCTATTGAATCTGAATACCGGGCAATGTATGCTGTTTGTTCTAAGATTGTTTTGCTTCATGGGGTTCTGGCTAAGCTTGGTTTTTCTCAATCTGATTCTACTCCTCTTCATGCTGATAATACTAATGTCATTCAAATAGCTGCTAATCCTATTTACCATGAACGTATGAAGCATATTAAGGTAGATTGTCATTCTATTCGAGAAGCCTTGGACACTCGTGTTATATCTTTTCCTCATGTTTCCATTAATCTTCAGACAACTAACGTATTCACGAAGGCCATGACATGACAGCATCATCAGTTCCTTGTGGACAAATTTATGCTTCTTAATCGACCATCATCAATTTGAGGGGGGATGTCAGTTAGATACATATATATTTAGCCATAATTAGCCTCTCTAGTTATGACATGTTTTTATATTATAGTTGTAGTATCTTGTAATTAATAGGTAGATTGAATTTACCTAACTTGTTCTCTTATAGTTGTTATAATTGGTGAGATACGATTTCTATATAAGATGAGAAACCCTCACATTGAGAGGTATTCAATACAATTGACAATTTTATGGGCATCTTGAGCCCATGAAGAGGATCAAAGGTTGGAGTCTACTCAAACATCTAAAAAATTATTTTCTAGGTCCTTGGATATGTATAGGTGACTTCAACGAAATTGTTGCTCAATCTAAAAATTGGGGAGCTTCTCTGGGTTGTGAATGCCAAATGGAAAAGTTTAGTGATACCATTGTGAGTTGTGGGCTCAGTGATTTGGGTTTCAAGGGCTCATAGTATACCTAGAATAACAAGAAGGATGACGTTGATTTCACCAAGGAGAGGCTTGATCGTGTGTTGGCCAATCAAGAATGGTGCGCCATGCACTGTGACGTGTTGGTTCGGGTACTTGCGGCCCGCTCTTTTGATCACAAGTCGTTGCTTATCTCACTAGGGGCCTCTCTAATAAGGCGAAAACCACGTGGATTATGATTTGAAGCCAACTGAGTTCTTGAGCAAGAGTATCAGGAAGTGGTTGGTGAGGTGTGAGCATATGAGCCAAATGGAGATAGAGGTCTGGGGGTAATACAAGAGAAACTGGGGTATTGCCACTGTGCTTTAATTAAGCGGAGCAAGGGAAAGCAAGCACATGGAGAGACTATTAAAAAGCTCACAGCACAATTATAAGAATTACAAAGGCACGAGTTGTGAGTTTTAAATGTATTCGCAAGCACACGAGTCGTTTTTTATATAGTGTGTGCAAATGCGAGGTCGATCCATAGGGAATTGCATTGCAAAAATAAATTTCTATCTAAACTAATTTTACATTAACCTAGTTTCGAATTGTGTCGTGTAATGGTAAATTAAACTAAAATTAAAATTGATTAAATGGAATGATAAAAAGGTACTAAGATTTTTAAAATCCACCTCACCAAATTAAAGCATACATTCTCATGTTTTAGTTCATAAATCTGACAAACAATTAAACCCTAAGCATGTTCTATTGTTCCTATTGAAATATTCAATGAATCCATCCATATAGCAAAAGACAATGTATATCAAATTTAGTTCAAAAGATACAATGTATCAATGCTCTGCACAAAAGACAATGGATATCCAAAGTAAATCAAAAGATGCAATGTATCCGTTGGATAAAATACAATGAATATCCAACTTCGACACAATCAAACACAATTTTGTCACATAATTGAATTGAAACGAACACACATTACATTAAGGTCGGAATTGTACGAACAAAACATGAAAACATAAAACTAATCAATGGTGAGGCTTCATCTTCAACCTTAGTTGAAGAATTAGCCTCTCATGACAAAAGGAATCATAAAGAAACTAATTAAATTCATTGAAATCAAAGTACTTACAAAAGAACTGAAGTTCATAGCTCCAAAAACCTTAAAAAATACGAAAACAACCAATAACGGCACCCTTGACGTGTCTCTGTATGTTTACAATAGAAAATGATGATATTTATGAGCTAATTTTAGGGTTTCATTGTGCTAGGTCGGCTGAGTGAGCTCGATTGCACTCTAGGTGTACTCGATCACACTCGAGCATGCACTTTCCACTTTTGATGGGCACGAGTCGCACTATATGTGTGCTCAAGCGCACTACCTTCAAAATTAGCTAACTCTTGTGAAATATGACTTTGTAAATCCTTGAGTTATCTTTCCAATGACACCAAGAACACTCCGATTAGAGTTCTATAACTCTAGATATGGTCTTTTTGGTGGGACTTGTCGGGTGACAATCATCGCTCAACCCAAATTTGCTACCAATACTCCACAAACTGTCTTAAGCCCCAGAATTATTGGAATTAGCCACAGATGTACTTTAACAACCTACAAAATACTAAAACGCCAAAACTAACCAAAAAAATCATAAAATAACAAAATTAAGGGTTTAACAAATATAAGTTAAGTGGTCCAAATATGCAATATTTGACACTCATCATGAGTCACATAGGAGACAAATCCAGGGCTAGATTGAGATGGTTTTAGAGCAAGAAAACCTTAAATGGAAGTAGCTAAACAAGCATAGTACCAGAAGGACCGAAATACCCCATTCTTTCATGCATGGGCTTCTCAACGATGGCGAAATAATCAGATTAATACTATTAAAGGATGAAGCTGGCAAAGAATGGACTAATGAGACTGATATCCACTTGGCTTTCACTACCTATTTCCAACGTTTATACACGTCGGATGGAGGAAGAAACTTGGCGAATGTATGGAGGGCTTGGAGAGGCAGGTAAATGCAAAAATGAATAGCTATTTTTTGGCCAATTTCACAGAAAATGAAGCGGAGACTGCACTAAAACAAATGCACCATTTGAAATAGTCGAGGTCGAATGGATTTGCTACGGGTTTCTACCAAAACTCATGGGCCATTGTGGGACGGAAAGTATGTGTAGCTGTGCTTAATTTTTTAAATTCTAGTACTTTAGACCCTGCTACTAATAACACTTTTATAGCCCTTATCCCCAAAAAAAAAAATCTCCAACAACTGTGACGGACTTTCGTCTGATCAGTCTTTGTAATGTGGTGTACAAGCTTAGTGCTAAAGTGTTGGCAAACTATTTAAAAAAGATTTTGCCTCAAATTATCTCCTCGACACAGAGTGCCTTCATACCAGGGAGACTAATTTCTAACAATTTATTGGTGTTTGAGGCATTACATACCATGAACAGTAGGCTAAGGGGTCAGAAAGGATACATGGCGATTAAGGCTGAACATGAGCAAGGCCTATGACAGAGTTGAATGGTCATTTGTGGAAGGAATAACGAGGAGATTGGGATTTACAGAGTGGTGGACTCAATTAATTGTGACTTGTGTAAAAATTGTTTCTTATTCCATTTTGGTTAATGGGTGGCCTCAGGGGCACATTGTTCCAACCCGATGAATGAGACAAGGGGATTAGCTCTCCCCCAATCTTTTCATTCTCTATGCAGAGGGTCTAAGTAATTTGTTGTTGAGAGCTGAATTGCATAATGAGTTGACGGATATTCCTATTACCCGGGGAGGCACAAAAATTAGCCATCTCTTCTTCGACATTTTGCTATTTTGTAGGGCAAACCTCCTAGAATGGCTCAAAATTCAAGAGGTATTGAAGATGTATGAGGAAGCCTCAGGTAAAAAAATCAATATGGAGAAAACCTCCATTTTCTTCAGTAAAAATACAAAGGCAAACACAAGGGATCATTTACTTGTAGTCTTAGGTGTGGGTTCATCCTCGTGCTATGAAAAATACCTAGGTTTGCCTGCTTTGGTGGGTCGCTCTAGGATACGCTCATTCCAAAATATTCAAGATCACATTTGGTCTAGGATTAATGGTTGGAAGGAAAGGTTTTTATCTCAGACGAGGAAGGAAGTACTCTTGAAGGCTGTAATTTAAGCAATCCCAACTTACAAGATGAGTGTATTTCAACTCCAATAGGCATTGTGTAGGAGAATTAATTCTATAATGGCATGTTTTTTGGTAATGGCATAAGGAGAATCTCTCTTGAACTGTATGGTTGAGTTGGGATAAATTGAGTATGGCAAAGGCGAAAGGAGGGTTAGGGTACACAAGTTTGCAGTATTTTAGTCAAGCTCTCCTAACCAAGTAGGGGTGGAGGCTACTATAGCATCCTCAATCCCTAGTGGCAAAAAAATTTCAGGAAAAATATTACCGTAGGGGATCTTTTTTGACTCGGAGTTGGGATGTAGGCCATTCTATGCATGGTGGAGTATGTGGAGTTCAAAAAAACTACTGGAGGAAGGTCTAATCCGGAGGGTGGGGGATGGAAGGTCTATTAAAATTTGATGGGATAGGTGGCTACCTACCCAACACACTTGTTCCATTTAATCCCCAGTTCGAGGCCTATCTAAGGATTCCACAGTAAGCTACTTAATTGACTCATAGACTCAGTGGTGGAACTACTCTCTGATTCATGACTTGTTCATCGAAGAGGAAGCCATGCGAGAATGCAACTTAGCCATTAGCCCTGGCAGTCATCCGGACCGGCTGGTATGTAAGGAAACAAAGAACATACTTTTTTCTATTTGTAGCGCTTACTACCTTGCAAAATCCTTGGTAGAGCGAGAATAGGAATCTTGTTCTACTGGGGAGTAGATGACTGCTCTGTGGAAATCAGTCTGGAAAGTGAAGGGACCTCCGGTGATTAAACTATTTCTCTGGAAGGCATGTAGAAATGTTCTAGCAACTAAAGAAAATCTCCATAGGCGCACAATTATCTCTAATCCCCTTCGTCCAATTTGCGAGTTGGAAAATGAGAGTGTGGGACATATTTTATGGAGTTGTGGATCTGCAAAGGATGTATGGTTAGAAAGCATAAGGAAAATTCAAAAGAGCAGTAACACAAAGAAGAAGTTCATCAACATCTTCATTGACCTGGTTGTAAGAAATCTCTAAATATAATTAAATGCTAATTAGTAATTAAATTAGCAGCGAAATAAATAATTATATAAATACCTCTAGCCATACTTTGCTCAAGCCAATTGAAGAACAGCTTCACATCTACAAAATTTAGAAAACAAAATAGTAAAATATTGAGAGGTTCTTCTAACCTATGCCTACCAGTGAGTGCCATTTGATGGAATACACAGGTCTTATTTATAGGTAGGTCAGAGACCCTCAATTAGAGCTGTTACCTTAATTATTCCTCCCATCAAGGAATAAAACCAAATGATTAATCAATACAGCATATTTGATTCCATGAAATCAAATTACTTGTTCCTCAATAATTACTTGTTCCTCAAGAATTAAATCAACAATTTAATTCATAATATTTTATTTCACTTTGATTGGAATAAGTCATTAAACACCGTAATTATAATAAATATGTGACATACATTATTGTAATATTTTGTAATCACAATTATGTGACATAAGAGACACACTTTAAATGGAATATCTTACACTGGTGGCTAAGCTGGACCTAAAAGAAATGCAGCTCTTTGCAATGATAGCATGTAATTTATGGCTTTGGCGAAACACTTTCATGTTTGGGGGCCCTCTGGATGCACCTGCTGTGGTAATATGTAAGGCCAAGGAGCAAGTGGAAGCATTTGAACAGGCGGAAGAAACAGGCAGCTCGGGCTGATGCACATAGAAGACACCCAATATTCATGCTACGTGACAGAAACCAATGGAAGGGTATATCAAGATTAATTGGGATGTCTTTCTAGATATGTTTCGGAAGAGAATAGGAGTGGGTGTTGTGGCAAGGGACCATGAAGGAGTGCTAGTGTCTGCTATGTGTGCGACAAAGGATTTCATAATTGAACCAACAACCGTGAGGCAGAAACAGCTCAAAAAACAGTGGAGCTAAGCCTGCAATTGGGTTGGCAGAAATTAGTGCTCGAAGGGGATGTGCTGGAGATAGTCAATATACTCAAGCAGGAAGAACAATGGCTGGGGAATTATGGTAATATCTTGCTGGATGCTAGACAAAAGCTGAGTACTTGTTGGGATTGGAAAATCCAACACATCCATTGGCAAGGCAATAGGGTTGCTCAAATTATTCTTTAGCTTAGGCAGGAGATTGTATGGACAAATAATTTCCCACGTTGCGTTTGGGACCTGTAATCACTAAGCAAGGCTCTTCACAGCTTGCACTTTCCTTGTGTACATATGTTGCATTACATATTGGGATGTAATCAGTTAATAGGTAGATTTCCTTTCCTTGTAAATGTATTCTTTCTCTTTGTATTTGCTGCTTGAAAACAATCTATATAGAGAGCTATATATGCCCAACGGATTCTATGGGCTAAATTTTCACAACTATTGTTTGTCATTATCTCTCTCTCTCTCTCGCTTGGCATGTCTTTCAATGATGGCTTCAATGTGTAATTTGTTGGCAGATTTTGTTCAAGGTTTGAAATGGAAAATCAATTTGTTCTTGTTATAAACTGAATGACCAGAGAACTAATTTTCATTTTATGTCACCAAACAAAAATAAAATTTCATTCTCTCTTTTGAGTTACTACCATCCATTTGAACTTTGCATAGGTTAAGTCCAAGGCCGCTGTCATGGTTGAAGCCGGAAAGCACATATATCCAAACACTATAACACACTCTCTAGAGTCTAGAAACATAAAAGCTAGAAAGGGTCCAAGGTGGCTTTGGCCATCTATCATCACCTCACAAAAGCTATCGTACAACTCGAGAGAGGCATTCTTAGTTGATCAAGGATCATTAAATAATTTGGTCATCACAAAAACTAGTTCTTCAAATTCACCTTCACTCTTTCAAACATGGATTTTTTCCAATGTCGTCCTGAATATTTAGGGAATGAAGAACAAATTAGCATTTGCTCATATTATCTCAGCTTTCAAGTACATATATGTGCATGTATTCTACTATACTTGTGTTTTTGCTTTGAGCATACAATATTCATTTTCAGTTAATTGCTAGTTAAATGTTTCTAGAAAAGTCTTCATAATTCGTAAAGCATTAAGCTAGTTATAATGTCATAAAAAGCTGGAAGATTACTCTGATTTTAGGTTTCAACTCTTGATTAATTTTGATATAATATAATTTCTGTATTAGAGGTTAGACCAGGTTCCTTTAGTTAATTGTGCATGGAAAGCATAAGGGAAGTATGAAATATCCATGCTTCATAAATCAGGGTTTAATCTTTTTGTGGCTTTTTCTTTCCCATCTTAGTCATTGTGTTTCTTAAGGTACTCATTTTCTATTAGTTCATCCTCAAATCAATTTCAAAATGCTTTCTACTTTGAGCAAGTAACTAGAGCTTCTGATCTTGGAATTGAAATATACAATCAAGCTACGAAAGAGATAATGTTATGCTTCTCTCCCTGATCGTCTTGGAAACTTGGCCAACACGCAAGATTTTCATTTGGAGGTGAGTGCAACTAGTGGGCTAGGGAAAAGACTAGGATGGGATAGGTTTAATAGTTGAGTTGAAATATCATGAGGATTGGGTTATTTAAAATTATGATTAGATTATTTCAAATTAGTATTAGGTGTTATCCTATTGTGTTTTTATTTGAAGATCATCTTGTTGTAAATATAAAAAGGGAAAGAGGAATTATGATATATGAGTTATAAACAATAACTCAACACGCAACATTTATCAAAAAGAATTAATACTAGTTCACAGAAATCCATCTAATTTTGAAATATTGTTGTCCGTCTCAAAAAAATGAATATCATCAGCGCATTCACATTGAACATTCTAGCATAAGAAACAAGACCATATCCAAGGCAATGCATCATTACTAGGTCAAAAGAGTTCATAAACCATAATAGTAGATTATCACGAATCCATCATAATTGAGAGAACGTACACCCACAAATTGAGGAGATTAACATCACAAAATGGGTATAATGAAGACTGTTATACATACCAGAGTTCATAAGAGGTAAGATAGAGGCCAAAAAAAAAAAAAAACAAAGAGAGAGAAAGGCCCACAAGAGAAGGTATTGAAGGATAAACTGTTGGAGACATTTGAAGGGCATGAGCTAGAAGAAGCGGCCTTGATGGTGGCCATTTTCTAATATAAATGACTTGGGGGCAATATCTCACTTTTTTTATAAAAAAAAAAAAAAAAAATCGATGCAATATCTTTGGCTTATGGCCATTTAAATTTCAAATTTGAAATTAATTAATTCGATCCTTTTTTTTTTTTTTTTGTAATATTTGACTCATCACATACAAATCAATTATTAAATTTGTAGACTTATATGGACACCACATAAATTAATGGTGAACCCAAAAATCTAATAATTGATATATTAAATTTATAAAACAATATAAATCAAATATGAGAACTTTATTCATCTCTAACATTTTTCTGAATTAAAGTGACCTTGAGTAAATCAACAGTAATCATGTGGTGGGCATATGCCTCCTCACGTGATTTAAAAAGATATTTTTTTGAATAATCAAATTTGAACAATCAAAAATGATAATAACTTCAATTAGGTTGAAGTGTAAACTAAGTGTTTTGCACGCTTCAATAAGAAGCAGATATCTCAACTTGAAATACCAAAAAACAAAGGAAAAAATAAAAAAAAGCCCTCCAAACTACTAAAATGTATCAAAAAGACCACTTATTTTTTTTATATTCCTATAATACCCTTATTCTTTTAACAAATAAAATAATAAACTAATTGTAAAAAAAATTAAACAACTTAAAAAAAAAAAAAAACTAATGGGCTTATAAATACAAAAAAAAAATGGAATAAATAATTGTTTGGAATAAAAATATATATATTTGTATTTACTCGCCCATTGGTTTTGTTTTTTGCATTTCTAAAAAATTGTATGGTTTTTTTACAATTATTTTGTTATTTATTTGTTAAAAGAATAGGGGTATTATTGAAACATAAAAAATAAGTGGCTTTTTTTTTTTTTTTTTTATACATTTTGATAGTTTGGGGGCTACTTTATTACCTTTTGAATATTTGAAGACTATATTGCAAACGACAGGTAGTTTATGAGGCTTTTTTTTATATTTTTCCCAAAAAATAATATAATTATTCACATCATGTAATTGAGAAAACTTTATATTTGAATGAGGCGTAAAACATGAGTTTAATAGTCTCTAATAATTTGGTGACACCTTGAATAAAGCATAAAAATATCATAGAACAAATACAACAAATTTTGGACTCAACAGAGAGAGAAAGAAGAGAGACAATTGTGGGTCTGGAGTGGAAGAAAAGAGACAGATGTGGGTCTTGAGTGGAAGAAAAAAGATAGCGAGAGAGACTGGCCATACCCACGACTGGGTCATGGCCAGACCCACGACTGGGTCATGGCCAGACCCAACCGTGGGTTACCTCTCTGGCGCCATGAGTCACCCTCTCCAGCCTTTTGTGTTCCATTGATCATTAGATATATTAGTGCAAAGATGTAAGGGCTAGTGCAAGTGGCTAATGTTTACAAGCTATGTTCCATTCATGAGATTAGTGCATGTCAAGTTGACGTGTCATGGTCCTCCAAACTAAAAACTTTTTTCATACACCAAATTATGTTCGGGATTACATCGCATCAGCTTTAGAGGATATAAGATAATGGCGGGATCTGGATCCTCTCCAGTCCAAAATGGATTGGAGAGTATCCAGTTTATGGCTATGATTTATTCTCATAAACCATAGGGTCACAATAGGACACATGTCTTACTAAGAAAAAAATAATAACATATTATTTAGGATTAACAAAAATATAAAACAAAATAATAAATAAAATAATGGGGTGGCTAGCCACTCCATCTTGGCCATAGGGGGTGGCTGGCCACCCCTATTTTTTCCCTAGGGTGGTCAAAGCCACCCACAAGGGCCAAATGAAACATATATATATATATATATATATATATATATTATAGGGTTTGCCTTAATGGGTGGCCAAACCACCCCCAAGGGCCGTGGGGGTTGTTCTTAGGGGTGGTTCAGCCACCCTCAAAGGCAAACCCTATAATCTTCGGCCACCCTTAAGGCAAAAATGGCTTAATTTTTTATTAATTAATTTTTTATATTTTAAATGATATTTTTTTATTAGTCGGACACATGTTTCATTTGTGGTCCTAGAATTTTTGAGAAATCCTAGCCATGAACTGTATACTCTCTAGTCCATTTTGGACTGGAGATGATCCACTTCTATAATGGAGTGTTGCTAGCATTAATGAACTCTCAACTTAAGTTTCAGTTTCACTTTCGTCTTCTTCATTATGTATCATATTCATCTAGGAACAACAGCAAAACAAAGATCGAGTAAATAACAAGGAAATGCAAACAAATTAAACCCGATTCAAGATAACAAGGAATATTTCAACTACTACAAGTCTTCAACCACAGTATGTTTGAACAACAATGTGTCTAATAAAGGAGAAATTTAATTGAAGAAAAAAAAAATGCAGAAACAAACTAACTTATATGTTTACCTATGTAAACACATCATGACCATTTTAATATAAGACAAATTTTCTGGTTCCATTCAGAGTAGGCATAGTTTTCAAGCATAAAGGCCTCTCAACTTCAATCCCTTCAATTCTGCTACAAATCTTTACATCTTCTAAGTAATGCTTTCAAAATTTGACAAGCCTGGAGTTGCTACAGCTAAGATATTCTCTACTCAAAAAGTGCCTCGTATAAGTATTGCAAACCAAGTAAATTAATGTTTAGAATCATAAACTACCATATATCATATTTTGTTAAAGTGTGCTTTGAGGTCCTTTTTTTTTTGAAAAAGTAGTGTGAAATGAGTGTTTTGAGTTTTAAATTATTTGTTAGCGTATTTCGTTTCATAACCAAAAAACCAAAAGTTTTAAGAGACATAACTAGCTAACCAATTCTTTCTTAAGAAAAGTTAGAGTCGGTTGTTGACTTTTCTATATGTTTGCATGAATAAATGTTGAGATTAATTATATTAGAGAAATGTTAGAATTTTTGTATATAAATAGTTGTACCTTTATGATTAATTCATAATGATCTTGTACTGCAACTATAGTAGGGCGGCAAATCTAAAGCAAATTGTCCAAAATAGTTGCATGATAATGGCTATGACAGTAAATCTAACTGCAATTGCTTAACTTTATATGGAAAGGGCTCAACTTCATATGGCAAGGGAAGCAACTGTTCTTCGAATTTTCCTATGATAGATTTCTACTAAAAGTAATTAATATACTACAAGGAAAACACAAAAGAGAAAGAAAGGTGTGAGAGAGGTACTAATATGAAAAGGATTAATTAAGTGCAAAATTCAGTTTACCCCCCTAAAGTTTCAGGGATTTTTTAATTTGAACCTCAAAGTTTTAAAATTGGCAGTTTACCCCCTTGAAGTTTCAAAAAGTGGCAATTTAAACCTTCAGTAAACTTTTTCCATCAAATTGGATGGAAAACTATGATATGACGAAACTGCCCTCAAGCTATTTTTTTAAATTTCCATCTATTTTAATGGAAAATTTTAATGAAAGGTTTAAATTGCCACTTTTTAAACTTCAGGGGGGTAAACTGAATTTTTTCCATTAATTAAATACCAAAAAAAATAAATGAAAAAAGTAAAAAACTAAATGGACATGCTATCTTGTACCTTTGCAAAAGTGAAGATTTGTAGGGATAAAAACTTGAATTGTATTGAGCTTGTGAGAAATTCCCTTAAACTAATGAAACAACGTGAATCAACACGATAATTTTGATAGGGCAATGTTTGCCACGCTAAGAAGGATCCTAGTTTTACTTCACCTCTATACTCCAAGAAGATCAAATTCAGAGTATCGATTTCAGCATGCACAAATGGTGTCATTAAGAACTTAATGAAGCTGAATCTCTACATCCAATTACTTGAGATCTTGAGATGCGGGATCTCAATATCAAGATCTCAATTTTTCATATGCAAGCATTTGAGAAGTGAAAACTTTGATATCAAGTCATGGAACTGTTGATCTCTTATATTGCTATCATTTGATATTTCTAAAGTTTCAACATTTTTAGTAGCACCCATTTGATCGCACATGATAATACTGCTATCATTTGATACTCTTGCTTAACCTTCCCTATCTATTACACACAAGGTTCTTCTTAAACTATTTCAAAAGTTATGACACTTCTAAAATGAGCAAAGGATGAAAGATATTACGTTTTTTTCATGCCCATTTGTAAGGTTGTAACAAATATTTTGTTAAAACCAATGTTTATAGTTTACCTTCAAAGTTTGATGCATGTAGATGTGGATAAGGTTGTCATACCTTGTAACGACTTTAGGTCAATTCTTCAAAATTGTAATTTTAGCAATAGCCCATAGTTTGACAAATGTGTTGCGAATGCTAAATTAATTAGGCTTAAAGATAACTTACACTACAAAAAAAAAACAAGGTTTAGCGATGCTTGGAATAGGGGCGCTTTAATAAAACGTCCCTATAAGGGGACGTTTTAATGTGTAAACGACTTGAAATAAAATTAATGCCTACTTAGAAAAACGCCCTCTTAAAAAAAAAGTCATTTCAATAAGACACGCCCCAATTTAATTAATTAAGGATATTAAGGGCTCCTAGTCAAGCTCCTTTAAATAAGACCATAATTAAATTAATTACAGACATTTTTTATGTAGACGTCTTTAATTTAGGGTGCATGCTAGTTAGGCGCCCTTAATTAGGGGCATCTAATAGTCAAGCGCCCTTAAATAAGACCCTAATTAAATTAGAAAACTTTCTAGTCCCCATGAATTAGGGTGTCACCATTTGCCCCATGAACTTCATGCATATTTACCCTCAAACTCATTAACCTAGTTATAGCCTCTTCGTCCGTTGAAACTTACGGTCAATGTTACTATTCACGTGTTCACGGTACTATTCACATTACTGTTCATCGATTAGGTAGTTGATTGTGAGTTTCAACGGGACCTGACGGAAAGGGGCTATTGGATAGGGTTAGGTAGTTTGAGGGGGTCAGGTATTACACTTGGAAGTTTATGGGAGCAAATGGCCGACACCCGGTAATTCATGGGGGTTAGAGGTAGTTTCCCTTTAAATTAATTAAGGACATTTTCTATCTAGATGCCTTTAATTTAAGGGGTGCCTAATAGTCAAGCGCCCTTAAATAAGACCCTAATTAAATTAATTAAGGACACTTTCTATCAGCGCCTTTAATTTGGAGCGCCTGCTAGTCAGGCCCTCTTAATTAGGGGTGCCTAATAGTTAAGCAATGAAAAGCGCCCCAAAATTATTTTTGGAAGTGTGAATTCGCGCCTAGTGCCCAGTATTATCTATCCCTTCAATATTTTCCCTTTGCCCCGCTAATCCCCTCTCACGACAACAAAAATGGGTCTTTTTTGGCGTTTTTAATCATGGCATTTAAAATAAATGCCAAAATATTTAAATTTTGGTGGCATATTTTTTTAAACGCCAAATAATTACCTGGCATTTAGAATAAACGCCAAATTATAAGGTTTTTTAGGCATAAATTTTTTAAATGCCAGGTAGTTGTTTTAAAACATTTTGGCATTTATCTAAATGCCATTAAAAAACCTAACACCCTTTCGTGCTAGATATCAATGAAATAGTGAGACTTAGCATTATTCCTCTCTCACAGAAACATAAGCTCTCCTAACAGGCTAACACAGTAACACCCTTCATGATCGAGCTCGTTGCCGTCCTTCTCGTCTTCGTCTCTTGCCCTCCGTCACCAGCTTCCGGTGTGTTTTCTTTCATGCTTTCTCTCTCTCTCATTCTCCAACATGTATACATGATTTTATCTATGATTGCATGTGATGGATTTCGATTTAGCGTTTAATTTTGAGATGAAATAACTCATTTGTAAAAAACCCTAAAATATGGAGGAAGAATGTGGAAATTTCGATATTGTGTTTGAAGAATGAGAAATCTCTTTGTCAAGTTGATATGGATGGTGTTTGGGTACTTCGTGAAGGTTTGCTCTTAACTTCTCTTTGAATGGTTGGATTGAGTTGCTCGTGTTTGGAAATATAAATATATATTGTTTAATTACATTATATTAGTTATATTTACATTTTCACTATCTATAAAAATGTTACTTCTATATTGTGTTTGACTTAAGAACAAATATATGATTGCGTAATATACAATTGCATCTATTTATATATAGATGAGAATTAATTAACAAGTGAAGATGAGCATGCAACTAATAGCGATCATTGTGGATCATCACAAAGTATGTGTTGATCTTCATTTTTGTGTCACTTACTTGTAATATAATCTTTACAATTCAAAAATATTTAGATATAGGTTTGTAATTTTTTTTTTTTTGTTTCACCATTTCCAGGTAATTGTTAAGTGACATACGTATACTTGACCAAACGAACTGGTTGTTTATATTTTATTTCATATGTATGGAAAAAATTTTGTTAACTCTTTAAGAGTTGGTACACTTTGTGTTTATGATATTGTTTTGGAGACTTTATTTCAAATGTATGGTATAATTTTTGTTAACTCTTTAAGAGATGGTACAATTTGTGTTTATGATATTGTTTTGGATTCTTTATTTCATATGTATGAGTCTCATTGGTTAATTCTTTATGATGTGGTACACTTTGTGTTTATGATATTATTTTAGATTTAATATGTCTTATGAGATATGGTGAGATTGATTATATAGATTTAGAAATGTATTATGAGAGATAAATAAAATTATATGAGATTAATGAATGGAGAAAATTGTATAATTTGAATTTTATAGATTTGGAGAAAATATATACAAATTGTAGGGGAAAGATTTTCCCCATATATTAATTATTGAGGGCACTTTGGAAGCACCCTCATATAAAAATAGGGCCACTTTATCTGGAAGCGCACCCTTTTACAAAAAGGGAACAGGATCCTCTCCATTTCAACTCAAATGGAGAGTATCCATTTAGTGTAAAATGAGGGATAGTATTGTCTTAACATTAAAGTTAAATGACTAAATTTACAATATTATCCCTCATTTTACATTGAATGGATATTCTCCATTTTATTTGAAATGGAGAGGATCCTATTCCCACAAGGGTGCGCTTGCATGTAAACGCCCTTTTTTTAAAATGTGGCGCTTTCCTAGGCAAGTGCCTCCTTTTAGAAGCATTTTTCAATAAAAAGCGTCCCGAATTTATATTCTAGTCACTATAAAAACTGATATTTTCTAAGTGCCCCTAATAAAGGTTGTTATTTCATTGGAGGCGTTTTTTTGGCCAAAAATACCCCAAATACCAATGTAACTAAACTTTCTTTTTTTTTTGTAGTGTTAGTTAAGGAGTTAATTGGACTTTGAGTCACCAGGAACACCTGGAGAGGTAAACTATTTCAAGAAGTTATGATACTTCTAAAACGGGCAAAGGATGAAAGAGATTACGTTTTTTCATGCCCATTTTTAACAAACATTTTGTTAAAACCAATGTTTATAGTTCACCTTCAAAGTTTGATGTATGTAGATGCGGATAAGGTTGTCATACCTTGTGGTCGATTCTTCAAAATTGTAATTTTAGCAACATCCCATAGTTTGACAAATGTGTTGCGAATGCCAAATTAATTAGGCTTAAAGATAACTTAGTTAAGCGGTTAATTAGACTTTGGGTTACTAGGAACACCTTGAAAAGTATTTTTGAAATTTTGGAGTTTTTGAGATATAATACATGAATGCTCGCAATCATAAGTCACGTAAATCATATGATTTGTATTATTCATGTACAATGATAATCATATTTCATATAATATCAAATTAATTATTAATTGACATTAGATTAAACAATTTATTATAACCACAATTGAGTTTATGAATTTATATACTAAATTATGAATTATGGTTATTATATATGAATTTATATACTAAATGTGAGTTTGTAGATTTATATACTAAATGTGTGTTTATAGATTATGGTTATTATCTTCGACTGTGAACCTTTTTATGTCATTTATTTGAATGTTGGGTACAAGTGAAATGATGATTGATAAGAATTGTTGTAATTTTATTTGTATTATATGTTGTGTAGAAGGTGACCTACAAGGATTTTGGAAATTTTATTTGTATATTGTGTTTAATTCCTCGTTTAAAACATTGGTAAATGTTGATTCTTTTAAAGTTATGAAATGCATTGAAGAACTTTTTATAGTACTAGTAAATGTAAACTAATGTAAATTTGTGATCAAATGTTTTAGATTTTTCAATATGAACTCCATTTATACTAATTTGGCCCAATTTGAGGTATATAGCAAATTTGATGCTAAAATGGCTCCAAAAAGTCCCCCCAAAAAAAAGGAGAAAAAATGATTAAAATGAGCTAAAAAAAAGCCCAAGCCCAAAAGACCCAACTTGTAAAAAATGGATAGCGAATGCAGTTATTTATTTAAATAACCGCTAATTGGCAATTAGCGATTGTGGTTAGTAAATTTTACTAACCGCCTAAACGGTTTTACCACTAATCGCTAACTATAACACATTTTCACCCCTATTTACGGCCATTGTGTCACTCTTAAAAAACACCAAAGATGCTCAAATTCATAAATCTCAGCCGTCAATCTCATCTAAGCGTTTAAAATAAGCCATGTTTTATAATTTAATGAGTAAGTTACACTCATCCATCTCATTAAATGAGGAAGTTACCCTCATTAATTGGATTAAATTATGAAATATGGTTTATTTTAAAATGCTTATATGAAATAAATATCTGAGATTTATGAATTGGAGAATCTCAAATTTTAAAGGAATCCTAGAGATCTCAATCCATTTTGGCCACCCCAGAATTCAAGAACCTTCATGAACTTTTCTTTGTAAATCCCAATTGTGCTTTGTATCTTTTTGCCATGGATGATGATCTTGATGATTGTAAAAAGATAGAAATAAATCTATTTAAGAGATTCATGATAGCATAAATTTTGGTATCTTCCAAACATAAATTCTTTTAAAAAAATAAAATAAAATAAAATAAAAGAAGAAGAAACAGAAAGAGTTAAAAACAAAAAAGCATTAAAATTTTGAAAGCATGTTAAATCAAATTGTTGTCCAAAAATCCTAAACTAAGTGAATTTAATTATTTAATTAATATTCTAATAATAATAACATCTATACAACTAAAATTAATAATTTTTTAAACTATAAATTACATGTTTACGTAGATAACAAAATGCAAAGCACTTGAGAATTGAGATAAATGAAAGCCAAATAAAAATAAATAAATAAAAGGCAAAAGTAAAATATTTCTTCTACCTATACAATAAATCTTTCATTTTCTACCATAACAATTACACAATTTTATGAAGAAAAAAAAAAGATTAAAGGAAATTTTAATTTAAAAAAATAATTATAAAACAAAAATAATTAAATAAATGAAATTTTTTAATTTTTTTCAAAAAAAATCAAAATTCTTAATTTTTTTTCTTATAAAAATGATTTCTTTTAAAAAAATAATAATAATTTAGCCAAATTTTATATTTTCATTTTTAGTTTTAGGTTTTTTCTAAAAGTTCAAGTATTTTTTTTTTTTTTACTAAGAGTAGTTCGTCATTAGGAAAACATTGATAATATTTTTGTAGTTTGAAAAAACATTATCATAATTGAAAAAGTATGAGTAGATATTATAAATTATGTGGTACTTTAAGATACATATGTAGACTTTATCCTAAAATGAAAATTGTACTAGATTATTTTAAAAAAAAAAGGGGGTAATTTCACTTAACTCCCCTGAACTTTAGCACCTTTTGCAAACACTCTCCCAATGTTTAAAAACTCTCAATTTGATGTACCAAACTTCTAATTTCTATCAATTTGCCCATTCGTTAGGATTTTCTGTAAAATCCTAACGGATCCAATCAAAATGACCTATTTATCCCTCACTCCTAAACTACGTCGTTTTGGGCTCTAAAACTACACAGTTTTGGGCCTCAAAACGACGTAGTTTTAGTCATTTTACCATTATTTTTTTAAAGGAAAATATTTAAAAATTAAAAATTTTAATTTTTTTTTTAGAATTTTTTCACAAAAAAGGGGGGGGGAAGGAAATCGGGGGTGGCTTGGCAAGGGGGGTGGCTCCGGCCGGTGATGACCCATCGGCGGCCCACCTGCGCCATGCCCATCCCCATACTGTCATTCCTAGTAGCCCCAACCTAGCCCTGAACCCCATCGAGCCAGCTGACCCACGAAACCACTTTTCTTCGCCTTTCTTCACATCCCGGCCATGCGAATCGCCGACGGAGAATAGCGCTGGTGGGAACATGCGTTGGTGGGAACCCCTCGAAGGGCGAGGTCCCGTTGTAGCCTCGTCGGAGAATAGCGTGAACTCAGGCGTAGATCTTGCGCATCGCCAAGTCGGTGGTGTTGGCGTTCACGTTTCCGCCAGTGTTCCCAGCGGTGGTGAGTTGCATGACTGTGGCGCGACCATCGATCCGCTTGCTGGGCTCCTTGAGGACGACGAGAGCGCCGTTGACGTGCTTGAAGGTGACGAAGCATGATTAGGGGGTGGCTGGAGCCACCCCCAATTCCCTTCTCCTTTTTTTATTTTAATATTTAATATTTTCCTTTTTTTAAAAAAAAAATTAATAATAAAACGGCCAAAACAATATCGTTTTGAAGCCCAAAACAGTGTAATTTTGGAGTCCAAAACGCCGTAGTTTTGGAGTGAGGGATAAATGGGTCATTTTGATTGGATCCGTTAGGATTTCACAGAAAATCCTAACGGAATGGGCGAATTGACAGAAATTAGAAGTTTGGTACATCAAATTGAGGGTTTTTAAATATTGGGGGGTGTTTGCAATAGGCGCTAAAGTTCAGGGGGTTAAGTGAAATTACCCAAAAAAAAAAAAAACACTCCCATTGCCGTGCATATCAATCTTCACAAAATAACTTATAAAAATAAAAATATATCCACACAAAATAGCCTATCTAGTAGCTAGGGCGTAGATAGAGAGTGGAAGTTAGTTGAGACTCTGATATTGCAATGAAGCAAGTGGGCTCCAGTCAAACTGTAAAGGAACAGTACGTGGAAAGTTTTATATTGACCCATTCAAACATCTCCAGCAACACCTTTTATTTTAGCTACTCAAAATACTATTTTTTTTTTTTAATTTTAACTACTAATTTTTCATTACACACTCAATTGGAACCTTTATTTTAACCATCTCTTTTGATTAAATATCATTTTTTAATATTATTTTATTATTTTTATCTTTTTCAATTTCTTCCCCATTTTATCTTTTCATTTTCTCTCTCACCCGCAAATCATTTTCTTCACCGTTGTTGTGCCCATTTTCTTCCCCATCTCTCTCTTCCTCTTCTCTGGTCCCCATCTCTAGTCTTCCATTTTAAATTTCCACACATCTTCATGAATTCCAAGGAATCAAAAACCTCATAATTGTTCTTCAATGGCGGACTCCAACAACGAATTTGGCGGCGGAGGGATGAGAAACTTGTCCATGAATGAGATGGTGCCGTGTGAGCAGGACCAGTTCTTGCCGATCGCAAACGTGAGCCAGATTATGAAGAAGGCTTTGCCAGCGAACACAAAGATCTCCAAGGAAGCTAAGGAGACCGTGCATGAGTGCATGTCGAAGTTCCTTTGACAAGTGCCAAAAGGAGAAGCGCAAGGGAGGTGTTGGATTTGTTGAAGCTTGCATTTGTTTGGGCAAAGAAAGAAGAGAGTGACAGAGAGAGGGAGGAGAGAAAGAAAGAGAATAAAATATAATCATACTTATAGTTGCTAAAATGAACTTTCAAATATGAAAGTTCACTGTAACAAATTATTGGAAAACCTTCATTTTGAAAGAGTTCCTGGAGCATCAAAATACCACAAAATAGCTAAATATAACTATATAGTCAATTTGAAAGAGCTGCTGGAGATGCTCTTAGAGCATCTCCAACAAGGACTTTTAGTTTAGTTACTCATCATACCACTTTTTCATTTTAGCTACTAATCTTTAAACAAAGTTTTTCTCCAAATTAGATTGGAGGAATTTCCTTCAACATAGTTTATAAAAGTAACATGTGTCCCATTTTTTAATAATATATGACATGCACATGAGTTTTTAATAAAATTTATTCAAACTTTGTCCCTGCTATTAATAAAATATGTGCATCTCATATGTTCAAGGAGCACATATCACTTTTATAGACTAATTTTGAGGAAATTCTTCCAACCTAATTTGGAGGAAAACTTTGTCCTTAGTTTTTCACACCGCACTCTAGTAGAAGAGCTATTTTAACTCCTAATTCTAATTAAATATTATATTTTAGTATTATTTTTATCATTTTCTTTTCTTCTTCCTCTCGTCTCTCTCTCATCTATACCTCTCACCCCCAGATCCCTGCAAAATTTCACACCAAATCTCTACAAATCTCTTGGTTGGTATGAGCTCCTTGGTAATGATGGAGGCAACAAAAAATTGGGTTTGAGTTTGTTTGGGGGAGAAAGATGAGTGGCCGGGTATGAGTTTGAGTCAGCCAGTGAGTTCTGACACGAGATCCCAGAACTTGGAGGCGCTGGTCTTCACCTTCATGGGGTTTAAGTTCATACTTATTTGATTTGATGCATTTTTTTTCTCTTCGAACAAGTTTGTTGATTTTGGCGTGTGTTCTAAGTGAAGGAAAGGTGACTTCAAAAGATTTTGGGCATATGTTTTTGGGTATTATTGGTTGATTTTTTGTCCGAGGGAGAGAGAGCTCAGAGAAGAAATGAGCGTTGAGGGAGAAGGGGGGGAGAAGGAGAGAGAGACATACTGAGAATTTGCTGCAATGGTTTTTGTCTGATCATGGACAAATAGAATCCCAAATACAAGGAAGTGGATTTCTTTGAGATTTTTTGGTACTTTTGGTGGGATTTTGCGGGTGATCATGGAGAAACAGAAGAGCTTTAGGGGAGAGAAGATGAACCAGCGGAAGGGAGAGAAAGAATAATAAAATAAGAAAAATAGATGTTTGGAAATTATAAAATATTGCTAACAGGTGCTACAGTGAACTTTCAAAAATATGAAAGTTCATTGTAGCAGCTATAAAGAAACTTGCTACTTTACAAGGACTGTTGGAGGAATAAAAATTCTAAATTTAACTAAAAAGTTAAGGGTAATTATCTTTTGTCCCCATGAACTATGATACTTTGACACTTTCTCTCCTATAAACTACCAACTATGACATTTTACCCCATCAAACTATTATCTTATAACACTTTATCCCATTTTGTCAGTTAAATAGACAGTCAACGAAGAGATAAATTGTTTTTTCATTTTTGTCCCCGCTTTAGGAGGGTATAAGTGTCATTTTAGTGATTTGAAGTGGGGGCGAAAATGGAAAACAAAATTTCACTCTCCGTTGATTGTCCCTTTGACTGACAAAATGGAGAAACTAGAAAGTGTCATAAGATGATAGTTTGATAGGGTCAAGTGTCATAGTTAGTAGTTCATGGGAAAAAAGTGTCAAAGTGTCGTAGTTCATGAGAGCAAAAATAATTACCCCAAAAAATTAAGTTAAAGGGTCTGTTGGAGATGCTCTTAATGGCGTTGTCACATATCCCTAGTTGGTGTTATTTCACTCACTGTAAATTTTATAAAATTGTGGATTTTTTTTACTATTGCAAATTGCAAAAATTACAAAAGTTTATGCACGGGTCAATTATGAGAAACTCAAGCAATACTGAGGGTTACTGTGTTTTTTATTTTTATTTTTTTAAAAAAAATTCTCTTTTTATTTATATAAGAGAAAAATTAAAAAAAAAAAAACCTCCAAACTGTCAGCCATTTGCAATATAGTTCCGTAGTATTCAAAATATACTAAAGTAGCTCCCAAACTATCAAAATATATCAAAAAGATAACTTTTTATATTCTTATAATATTCCTATTCTTTAACAAATAAAATAATAAAACAATTGTAAAAAAAAAATTTAAAATACAAAAAAAAAAAAAAACCAATGGGGATAAATATATATTTGGAATAAATAAATAATTTAGATCAATTATAGTGACTAATTATTTATTTATTCCAAAAAACATTTTTTCGTATTTATTCGCCCATTGATTTTTTTTTTTATTTTAAAAATTTTTTTTTTTTTTACAATTATTTTAGGGAAAATAACACTTTATCCCCCAAAGTTTGGGAAGATTTTAAGTTCGACCTCCAATGTTTCAATTTTTGCAATGCACCCCTCAAACTTTCAAATTTTTACAATTCGACTATTTTGATTTTATTTTTCCCAAAATACCCCCATACCAAGTTAAATACTAATAATAATAATAAATATGGGGTGGCCGGTTTGAGGTGGCCGAAGCCACCCCCAGGCCTAACTGGAGTGGCCGGCCACCCCATTATTTTATTTTTATTTTTTTAACTTGGGATGGGGGCATTTTGGAAACAAAAAAATCAAAGTGGTCCAATTGCAAAAATTTAGAAGTTTGAGGGGTGTAATGCAAAAATTAAAACTTTGAAAGTCAAATTGAAAATGGTCACAAACTTTGGGCTAGTAAAGTATAGTTTTCCCATTATTTTATTTTTTTCATTTGTTAAAAGAATAAGGATATTATAGAAATATAAAAAATAAAATAATAAGTGACTTTTTTGATACATTTTGGTAGTTTGAAGCTACTTTGAGGGGTTATATTGCAAAGCTAGTAGTATGGGAGTTTTTTTATATTTTTCCCATGTTTTTATCTCCATTGTATTTATCGTGTCAAATTTCTATTGAAGACTGTAAAATGGGGTTTACACCACATCCAGATAGAATAGGCTCTCAATCTCTATTCTACTCTCTATTTTATTTAAGGAAAAAATATAATTTAGTCTTCAAACTACCAATCATTTTCATTTTAGCTTTTTAATGTTTAAAAAGTAATAAAATAGCTTTCAAACTATCTAGTTGCAATTTGGCCACTTCATTAGTTATTACCGTTAATTTGGATGGAAAATTTAATACTATGTCGTTTTGGCAAGGTTAAGTTATTAAAATACCCTTTTGAGGAAAAAAAAATCAAATTAAAAAACAAGCCCACAAAACGACCCCGTATTTGCTTCAAATATAAATTCCTTACCTTACCAAAACGGCGCCGTTTTAGTAAGGTAAGGAGTTACAACGAAAAGTAGCGCAGCTGACACACTTCATCTTCTTCGTCGGGTTCACAGTCCGACTTATTGTTCGGTGTTGCAGCTCTCTGCTGAAGTTAAATCGCTAGAAGCTGGTAAAAAGGTTCACTCGATTATATGTTCTAATGGCTTAGTGATTGATGGGCTTTTCGGTGCAAAGCTTGTTTTCATGAATGTCAATTGTTGGGATTTGAGAGAAGGGAAGCGGGTTTTCGACAAGGTTGCGAATGAAAATATATTTCTTTGGAATGTTATGATAAATAAGTACGCAAAGTTTGGTGATTTGGGGAAGGTATACGTTTATTTAGGATGATGCAGGAGTAGGGGATTGAAGCAAATTCATATACGTTTCCTTGTGTTTTGAAGTGTCTTGCCGCCTAAGGAAATATAGAAGGCGGCAATCAGGTTCATGGCTATTTGTTCAGATTGGGTTTTGGTTGTCACAGCTCAGACCCACTTTCACAGTTCGAATAGGATGGAAAAGCAGACCCGCGACGTAGCTGACCCACTTCGTCTTCTTCGCCAGGATCAAAATCACGAATTCACTTTTCAGCATCAATTTAAAAATTACCCTGCGTGGAGAAGGGAAGTGACCAACTGTGTAGGCTTGTTTTTAGTTTTTTTTTTTTCAAAAGGGTATTTTAGTAACTTAACCTTGTCAAAACGACGTAATATTATAATGACTCAATTTCTCAAAAGGGTATTTTAGTAACTTAACCTTCTCAAAGGGATATTGCCCACCTTTAAAAAAAAAAATTAAAGTTCTTAATTTTTTATTTAGTGTCTATTTAAAATTTAAAATAATTGTGTTGAATAATACATATAATTGACACATTATATGTCAGCGAGAACCATGTAACATTAATTAATTAATTTTACATAATTAATTAGAAAATAGATTGATAGAAATTATAAATGACTCAATTATAGAAAAGGTGGGAAGGGGCAACTAGTGTAAGCTCGTCGGTTTCATCTGAATCAGACTCATTGGGGAAGAAGAGAGAGAGAGAGAGGGAGAGAGAAAAAAAAAATCACTCCTCTTTGGTGTGGAGGATTGATTTTTGGGGAAGAAAACGAGCGAGAGAAATGGGAGAAGAGGAATGGATGTTCTGGAAGAGAAGAGAAAGAGAGAGATGGGGAAGAAAATGTGCGGTTGAGAGAAAGGGAAAATAAAATGAAAAGATAAAAAATAATAAAATAATATTAAAAATGATATTTAATTAGAAGAGATGGTTAAAATAAATGTTTTACTGAAGTTTGTAGTGAAAAACTAGTAGCTAAAATGAAAAAAGGTATATAATGAGTAACTAAAATAGCCACTCTTACTAGAGATGCTCTCATCGTGTCTCTAAGTAATTCAATCGATTGAAACCTATCTAATGAAGTGTAGATCACTAATTTGAATCATCTTTTCTTTCTTATATGGACATGTCAAAAAAAGGGGGAGGGGGGTTCATCATCATTTATAATTTTTAGCCATGATTTAGACTTAATTTTTTGAAACATAAAATATAAAAAAGTTAATAAACATAAAATATTTACAATTAATGGTTTTATAGGCAAGGGTAAACGGTTAATAATGCTAACCACATATTAACCATTAGTTGATATGGTTAACTGTCGGAAGTCCTAAGGACCAGAAACTGACATGTTTTGGTTTGATTTGAGGTTTTTTTTTAAGCTTAAACATTAGTTATTTTATTAGTTTTATAATTTGACATGGCATTGAAAATACAGGTACCAGTCTACGTGTAAGGGGTACGTGGAGCTTTGTCAAAAAATCTAATAAGATCATGACGGAAGTACTAAGTAAGTTTATCTATTTACTTTAGATACACATTTAAAAAAAAAACAAGGTAGCTATTTTATTTTGGCATAACGCACAGGTATTGAAAATGCATTTACTACTTTTTAAAACATAAAATATTTACAATTATGGTTTTATGGGCAAGGGTAAACGGTTAATAATGCTAACCACAACGAGTAATCGTATTCACCTAAATCTCAAAGGAGAAAAACCCTAACAGAGAGTGCCACACAACTAGGGAAGGGGGAGAACTTTTAAGTGAATACAATTACTCTCCCTCCCCCTCCATTCTTTGACTCTTTCCCCCCTCTTTTTTTTTTACTTACTTTTCTTTTGTTACAAGCTTAAGCGCTACCGCACTGTGTGTCATTCACCATTTTTGCCCTTTTTTTTTCCTAGGGTTGATGGGGTTCTTGGATTGAATTGTTTAAAACTCAATCTATGTCCCTCCGTCAGACCCACCTCGACACGTGTCACTCCACCATGCGCTCCGGTCCTGCTCGCTTCCAATAGCACCTGTCACTTCTGACTTCGGCAATGTACTGCTCCAAGAATTAATTAACTAGTAATTATTTTCATAGTTCATCTCCAAATCTTATTCCACTCTGAACAAGACTCAAGAACCTCTACTCCATGAATATAGAGAATATTAAGCAATGGAAAGTACTAAAGTTTTATAAACATTAATTATTACAACCAAAGTATCTACCAAAGAACATTAAAATAGTTGAAATCATACTATATACATTATCGTTGCAAGGATGTATGATAAACCTTAATATGCAAGCATGTATCAAGTCCTAAATATACAACATAACTCAAAAATACTAGTTACCATGAGTATCCACATAAGCTGCAATAAGTCCTCAAACGTCTCTTGGTTGAATGCTCCACAAGAACTGGATGCTTTGCAGTATCCATCTTTTGCTAAACTATTTATAACAATATAGTTGTACATATGGAGAAAAAATGAAAATAATATAAGGATAAGTCCGACGACTTAATGAGTATAAATGCACATGACATACTTGTCATTAATTTGTAAATTCAATTATTTATAAAGCACATACAACATTATGAGATGACAGTTTTATCATAAATGTGATTTAGATATAATATATACTTATAATCATAAATAACAGTAATAGTTCAAATATATGGTCTGCCTAAGATATTACCTCTTCTCAGCAGGATTGACGCTGTCCCGAAAGACCTATAATACAATACTGGTGCCTCGGATATTGTACGGCTACTGTACATAACACTAGCGACATGATTAAGTCCGACCTTGGGTGGCTTATACTACAAATGATGTTTATTCTATAGTGACCATCCATTGGGAATAGTACGCTTTGGTTACAAAACCATTGAATCTAAAGCCCCTCCCCCACACACACATTAACCATAAAGTTAACTCATATAGTAAGTTGATGGCTGTTATCCCACACATACCGGTGTACTATGTCATATGATGCAATTAATCTTATTAGTATTTTATATGTATAGTTTTGCAAGTCTCATTATTATCTTATTAATTGACACACTTTTTCATAAAGAAAGTTCCTGGTAGTTCCAAAATGTATTTCATGAGAGTTTCAAAATATGTATGTTTGATATATATAAAATAGATATGCAATGCAGAAAAAAGTAATAACAAAGCATTTATGTAAGTTTGTACTCACTGGGTCGTAAGGTGCCTCTATAAAATTTATTTAAGGCTCCATAACTTGAATATTGAGAAAAGACCTATTATTAGTTCTAAATCTAACTAAAACAAACCTAAAACATGAATACATGGGCTATCGGACGACTGGCCAAAGTGGTGTTTCCTGGAACACTTTTGACCGTACATCCAGTCTCGTGGCTATACATTCGCTCAGAGGATTTTAGATAGAACCTCATTTGGTTCAACTGTCCTCCTATTCTCCCAAACTAGTTCTAAGGCTACCAAAAGCCTTTTATAGGACCTCCTATCTCAAAACAACATCTCAATGC
The DNA here is from genome assembly GCA_013348765.1 of Carpinus viminea. NCBI lineage: Eukaryota > Viridiplantae > Streptophyta > Magnoliopsida > Fagales > Betulaceae > Carpinus > Carpinus viminea. The sequence continues at coordinate 16,362,703 of CP054670.1, read as the reverse complement.
AATAGAAAATATGCCCAACAATAATTAAACGCTAACCCTTACTTAAACCAAGATTAATGGTAACAACATAACTAAAAGCTACAAGCTACCGACTAAGCTAACTATGAAAAGCATTTAAGCAGCATAACGACTAAGGAAACGAGCTAAGCTTAGAAGTTTATCTCCTTGAAGCGAAACCTCCAAGAAATCTGTCATCCTTCTCCAAGAACACTCACAACTCACAAAACACTCACACAAGGATCTGCAAAGGGTTTGGGGGGAAAGAATGAGAAGTAATTGATGTGAAATGGTGAGGGGGTGAAGGAGTATTTATGGGGCTAAAAAGCAGCATATGTTTGGTCTTAGAAGCGTACGTCTGCGTACTATTCACCAGCATTCCAAAGGTTGCTTTGTATGTTCATGTATTATCCAACGGTCAATCAAAAAGTAGCGTACATTCATGTACTATTCATAGAGCACAATGTACTATTTGTCGGCGTACATTTGGTGGTCCCCACGTACGTCCACACTAAAGACAAGAGAGTACATATGCCAACCTTCACGTGTGTCTAGTCCAGAATTCTAATCTCTCCAAAATGTTATTCTAGCTGATTCTAGTGATTCAAAGTCCAAATTAATCATCTAATTATGTTATTTAAGCTTAGTTAATTATTTAGGCTACTATAGACAACCCTGCAATGGATCATGACTTGTACACGCCTGCGTGTGATTTTTTCGCGCCATAATCATTCGACGGCCTTCCTCTAGTGGTGTTTTGTGGCTTTTCTTTGTTTTTCTCTATATTCCCTATAATTTGTGGTCTTGACCTGTTTGGTTAAGGATGTGAATAATTTTTTAGCTTGAGGGTCGAGGAAGATGAGTTTCGGCAGGAGGATGTTATTTTCTATGTATTAGATTGAGTATGTTTGGAGTAGACCTGTTGTTACAACTCATGAGTCAGCAGATTTTGATATTATAGATATATCTTAAATGTCAAATTGTTATGTATATATGGTTTATAACCTTATACCTTCGACTATGATTTTCTTAAAACTTTTGCTATGTGATATAAGACCTTTATACTTGTAATCCTTAATCAATTTAATCAATTAATAATATTGAAATAATTTCTCCTTAAAAAAAATGCTAACCGAATAAACCAAATCCATAAAACCATAACTTTATCTTCTACTTCTTTTTTGAGAGTAATATAATCATAACTTATCAAACACAAAGCATCCAATTCGCTCCCACCAGGGTCTACAAATTACACGACACGTAGGTGCCCTCTAGAGGTGCCAAGTAGACTATACGCGGCAGTTTTCCTATTCCTCAAGCAATACTCTCCGTAGCGATTCTTGCGCACACGAATACACAGAAAGTACTGTTGTATGCTGATTGCTTATAGCTGAATTGGGGTATCCGGCGACTCGGGCTTCGTTTCTCTCGCGCATTTTAACAAACAATACGAGTGCAAAATCTCTCTCGCATGCTCTGTCGACAATGAGGAATGTCTTTGCGGGTCTCAACCGTCGCCGCCAAGTGCTCTCCAGAAGTAACTTCTCTTCACCCACACTTAATCTCCTCTGTTATTTTCTTTGAATTTTATTTTAGCTTCTGTTGGTTGATAAGAAAATGTAAGATTGTTCAAGCCGGAAGAACCGGTACCGGGAGAATTGAGATTTCATAATTTTGTTTATTGGCAATGGAACGGAGGCTTACGTTAGGTTTATTCTTGTACTTGGCAATGTGATCCTCTCGTTATGTGTACGGACGGGCGTCGTTGTTTCAAATTAGTTTTTAGATGTGCTATTGTCGAATTGCTATTTGATATTTTTCTTTTAAGATACTAAGTGCATTTTATAGATATTCGTTCTGAGAGAGTTCGATTTTGCTAGTCGTTGGCTGAAATGACGATGATCAATACGAGGAGTATAATGTTGGTTATGATTTTGCGTTACTTCGAGTAATTCTCGATGACTTAACTGTAAATGAAATCCAACATCATGAGAAGGCGCTTTTTGATCTTCACTTTTCTGTTCACTTACTAGGTCATAATGTTTCACCCAGGGGCAGAGCCAGAATATATATATATATATATATATATATAGGGGTGGGGGATAAGAATTTTAGAGAATTAGCCTCATTAGGCAGAGATTGAGACTGATAAAATAAAATTTACTGTCCTGGAATATTTACATCTGTGGGGTGTGTGATCTTGATTTTCTTATTTAAATGAAAGAGATATGTAATCCCTCTTTAGTTTATTTGCCACGTCATTTGTTGCTGTATAACTCCCTTTACTACCAGCATGGATCATGATATGAATGTTGCTGTCTTAACCTATGTTTGCTTTGCAGCTTTGCGCCATGATGCTACCATTGAGGCCATCTTTCAGAAATGCATGTCATTGGGATGTCGAACAGATCTTGAAATTGTTAGAAGACAAGACAATTGGATTTCATTATACTTGTTGCACCGAAATTCGTAAGTGGATGGCTATCTTAAAAACTGTGAATTTGTGAATTCTTGACAATTGTCTTGTGTGTCCAGCACTCCCTGAATGGTCATTATTCTATGATTGTTGCACTTCAGCTTATAGATATTGCTGCAGATTTTCTACAGGCTTCACTAGCGTGCACGGTGAAAGCCCATCTGCAGAGTATGCAAAGCTGAGGAAGGAATCACTAGAAAGTGAATTTGGGCATGCTCTTGGAACCTATGGGAAAAGCGTTTCCATTCTCCCCCGTTTTGGACCATTTTTGGCTTTGTATAGAGCAGCAATTATTTCATTTCACGTGTTTCAGCTAAGCATCTGGCAGTTTTTTGTTCAAGACATAAAAAAACGCGCCATCAAGGTATCCAACATTCTAGTTTTCATCTTCCAACTGGCTTCTGCTGAGTTTAAAGCTTATGATGAAGTATGGTGCTTAGCTTATGATTTCTTCCAATAGTTTCATTCAGTTTGCAACTTTAATTGGATGCCATTCTATCCTTGCTACCCCTCCTCCCCCCCTCTCTTCCCGCCTCTCTCAGGAACATTCCTTATCTAAATGAACTGATTTATTCTCTGCTGACATAGATTCAAGAATGTTAGACTGGTACTTGTAATGATCACAATGCATCAAAATGGCATCTGCCAGCACTAAGCTGTTACAGTTGTTGCATTTTCTTTTTGTTGTTTTAAGCTGCCTGGTGGTTTCCAATGAGCAATCCATACTGTGGATAAATTACTCCCCGTTCTCTTGTATACTTCCTGTATTCTAGGATTGCGCTTCTTTGAGCTTTTTGATATATATACTACATTACTTATCATTTTTTTTTTTTGGGAACTTGTTGCTAACTGGTTGTATTTCTCAACCCTTGAGCCTAGGCACCATAGGTTTTGTGTTGGGAGTCTGTCCAGTCATCTCTTCATGCTAAGACATGTCTATATGATTTTATGAAATGTTGGCCAGCAATATCAACCAATGAATTCTGTGATTGTTGTGCAGCCAATGCATAATGCTTTTACTCTTCCAGTTATGCCAGCAGAATTATGACACAAATTTGTTAGTTTGCTTCACTTGTTTGTGCACATTGATCACTTGATTATGTACGTTCCCTAGGCACACACATCATCTCTGGGTCTGTGGTGAAATGTTCAGATAATGGATGGGTTTGGAGGTCACTGATTTGCTGAGTGTGCATTCTTAATTGATGTTGGACCCTTTTAGTTTCTGCTCTCATTGTTATAAGCTTTAATTTTCTTATATTCAGGTCAGTGTCAGCTTTGGTTAGCAATATGATGGCAACATTGCTAACATACACCTGTCAGTAGGGTCACAGTGTCCTACAGAGGAATTGCTTGCTCTGTTGTTTCTCATTAACTAGTTTTTAATTGTTTTTTCCCTAAAAGATAAGGGTAATGTGTGCCAATTGCTTTTACGTATAATTGATCTGCTGGTTCTGCTACAATACATGTGCCTCTTGCCCTTACATATCAGTGAATCTTGTGGTAAGGGATTTTTCTCTGCTTTTATGAAGCTGCTTGGGCTTTGTATGAAGCCAAGGGTTCCTTCTCAGAGGCAGTTGGAGCTTCTCATATTAATTAATTTTTAATAAAATCTAGCTTAACAAGGTGGCCCTTACACTCCATGCCTATATGTTAATGATATTGTTTTCTAAGGTTGTATGTTTGGGGTCAGCAATCTAAGTCTTCAACTTTTTATATGTCCCATAGTTAACTATACCTTAATGTCTTCCTTGAAGTAGAATTTGGGCTTCTCTGTCTCTTTGTTTGATGGATTAATTTTAACAAAATTGAGATATTATGCAGAACTTGATGTTACTAAGAAATTTCTTCATCTAAATTTGCTGATTGATAGTGGTTTAACTTAATTACTCTCACCCAACCTGCATAGATTGGGCTCCGAGTCAGAATGGGTGATTCAGCATCTTAAATTTAAAGTTTACTTGTGCATACTAAGTTTCCATAATATGGTGTTGTGACTATATATATTGATGCATAATAAGTTTCCACAATATCATGTTGTGACTATATATATTGCTGCTTAAGCATGCTGCATGCAACATGTTACCAATGGAATTTCCAGTCAAACATTGGCAAACAGCAGGCTATGATTTAAATTGTAGATATTTGGCGCATGAATATTTCTTTAAGCTATTACATGTTTTTCTTTCCCTGCTGGAGAAACACATGAACACTTGTAACTCACTGAAATTTACATGAACTTTTGTACAATTTATTGCAGTTCCGTGAAACTCTAATCCGTTTGGGGCCATTCTACATCAAGGCAAGTCACTTATATTGTTGTGAAATTCTCTTGTCTTTTCCTTTTTAACAGTCTTTAAGATTCTTCATGGATTCCTTCCTTTTTCATTTTGTTGTTTGATTGGAACTAGATACATTAAAATTTCAAAGTTTAGTGTCTAAGTAGGCTGTAGATGTACGTGTTGTTTGTTGCGAGTACGTCAACCTTTTAAGGTCAATATGCATCAATTAATGCTAAGGGTTAAGGATTTGATTCTACTGATGGTTGAAGATGAAGAGCGGGAGGAAAAGGAAGAACTTGATGACGGTGCTAAAGGCAATATACTTAGGCTCTTTGATTTTGAGGGAAAGAAACATAGATGTATTCAAAAAACAAATGTGTGATGAATGGGTTCTTTTGTGGCAGATTGTAGTGAAGGTGGCTTGCTAGTAAATCCTCTTGGTAAGTGTTAAAGTATGTTTTTATATGTGTTTTTCGTTTGCTTGTTTCTTCCAAGGTGGATTTATATAATTTACATGATCCAGCTTGAGGGGGAGTGTTAGAAGAGTTATTAGGGTTAGTAAGTCATTAGGGTTTGAAGGTAATTTGGTCATTGTAATATTTCTCTAATCCTATATAATAATATTTGTGGTATGCTACAAGGGAACAATTTTAATAGCCTCCAACCTTTTGTGTCTAAACCATTCATACAAACTATAACATGGTATCAGAGCCTTATGGTTTAAATCCTTGGCCCTTTGTTTGTTGTCTTAATTTTTCCGCTCTTTTTCTTTTGGTTGAATTTCTCGTCTTCTTGTTAGTGAGTCTCCTTTTGGTGGCAACACCGCTCATGTGGGCATAGGGTAGTGCCTTGATGAAGCTTTAGAGTTGTTCTTGAAAACCGAGAGAAAGGAAAAAAAAAAAAAAAAAAAAAAAAAAAAAAAAAGCGAAAAATTCATTTTACCCTCTTGAAGTTTGAAGTGTTTTTCAATTTGAACCCCAATGTTTAAAAATTTGCAATATACCCCCTAATGTTTCAAAAATTTGCAATTAACATCCTCCGTTACTAATTTTTGTCTAAGTACACAAAAAATGCCGGCATAGGAGCAGGTGAAAGGCATCTGCTCCTTTTCTTTTTCACTCCAACACCCACATAACACCCAAAAGGGGTTGACGAGAAAAAAATAAAAACAGACGTTGGTTTTAATGAGGGGCAATTACGTTATTTCACTGGTTAGGTTGGGTGCAAAAATTGGAAGACGTAGCATAAAAATCCCACGTGAGATGCATATGATGTTATTTCTATCTACTTAGACGGCAATTAGTAATAGAGGGTGTTAATTGCAAATTTTTTAGTACATTGCAAATTTTTAAACATTGGGGTTCACATTGAAAAACACCTCAAACTTCAGGGGGTAAACCCCAAAACAAAGGACAATTTTGTTTGTTTTTGGTGTTATGTGATGGTTTCAATGCTTTCGTGGTGTTCCTTTGAGTACTTGTGTTAATCGCTGGTTTCTGTGGTGCTTGCTGGCGACATCTAGCCATTAACGATGGTTTTTTGTGGTTGTCGGCGGCTGTTATGGTGTTTGCCGGCATGTTTCCAGCGTATTAGTAGCGTTTAATGGTGTTTTTTGAGTTCTCCGCTGACCTCTGGTGTTTTGAGGTGTTTCCAGAAAATCTGTTTGTCTAGGGTGGATTTTCAGCAATCTTCGGCGAGTCTCTAACGAAGGTTTCTATTTGGTTTTACTTTTGTTTTTGGTATTTCCATTGTGGTCTGCTTGTCAGCGAGTTCTGTCTGTCTCCAGCTAAGTTCCAGCGAGTCTCCAGTAAGCCTCCGGCAAAGGCTTCTATTTTTGGTATTTTCGATGTGGTCTACTTGTCTCCAGAGAAGCTCCGGTGAGACTCTAGCGAAGGTTCTTGTTAGACTCATTGGTTGATTATGTGAAATGTGATCATTGTTAGTTGTCATTATCTGACTGGCCTTGGTGTTTTGCGGTGGTTTCTGACTGGTTGTTGTTGTGAGATTCTACCACCCTTGGTATTTTGCAGTGAGATCCGATGAACCGTTGGTGCTTTGCAGTGAGATACGACCGGCCTTGGTGTTTTGCAATGGGTTTCAACCAGTCCTTGTTGTTTTCCGGCGAGATCCTATCAGCCTTAGTGTTTTTCGGCGAGATTCAACTACCTATTGCAGTTTCCAATGAGTTTTTGACCGGCATTGAAGTTTTAGCCAATTTCCTTGTTATTTTTATGGGTCTTTGTATTATTTGCTCCAAGTTATTCCGGCTTGAGGGGGAGTGTTAAAGTATGTTTTATGGATAATAATCTTATATATTAAAATGTTTGTATTAGGTTAAAGAATAGGCTGAATAATATAGCAGTCTTGCTACAAACCTCTAAACTTCTTGCTACAAACCCTTAGGATTTAAACCCTAAGGCTTTGATACCATGTTATAGGTTTGTAGCAAAAAGTTTAGAGGGAGAAGAGAGGCTGCTATATTATTTGGCCTATTCTTTAACCTAATACAAACATCCTAATATATAAGATTGGGGAAATATCTCAATGACCAAATTACCCTCAAACCCTGATGACTTACTAACCCTAATAACTCTTCTAACAGTAAGTCTACCATGACTTGGGAGAAAATCCTGCCTATAAAAACTGATGCTCCTTTGGTTGGAAAAGAGGGTTAAGAGAGAGAGAGGAGGAAAAAGAAAAGGGTAGGAGGTAGAGGGAGATAGTTGTTTTTATTTTTATTTTTTCATAAGTAATGTGAATTTTATTAAACCGCACAGAGGGGTGCAACCCTAAAGAAAAAATATGTACAATAGATCCCCTACGAAATATACAAAGGACACATGTTCAAGAAGTCTTTTAAAGTCAGATTCTCCTCCCGATAATGCGTCATTGTCCACATATGTAGCATAGAAATCATATTCTTCCTCACCCCATCCATCAGGCATTCCTTATCCTCAAAAAGCCTCACATTCCTCTCCCTCCATATGCACCAAATGACACATAAAGGAGCTATCCTCCAAATAGCTTTAGCAATATCCCTCCCCCCCCATATGGTTCCAACAAGCAAACAAATCTAGGACCTTTTGCGGCATAACCCATTCAATGCCAAATAATGTGAATATATAATGCCATAATTGAGTTGCCACTTCACAATGGATCAGTAAGTGATCTACAGATTCCCCATTCTTCTTACACATATAGCACCACTCCACTACTACAATACTTCTCTTCTGCAAGTTGTCATGTATCAAAATTTTCCCAAGTGCCGCATTCCACCCAAAGAACGCCACTCTTGACAATGCCTTGGTTTGCCCAAATACTCTTCCATGGGAACATCTTTGTGGCTGGATTGGACAAGACCTTATAGAATGACTTCACCTCAAATACACCTTTTTTAGAGGGGGGACCAATATATTTGATCTACATTACCTTGTTAAAGCTTACACGAGTATAGCATTCAAAGAAAGTCGATATCACATCCATCTCCCAATCCTGTATAGAACGAATAAAAATGACATTCCACTCCACAACCCCATTCCTCCAAATAAAGTTATCCTTAACCCATGCTTCTTTGTATCTTGTGATACGATACAACAAAGGGAACGCATGCTTCAAAGGCTGATTTGCACTCCATGTGTCATGCCAAAATAGAATTTTCGAGCCTAACACCATTTCAAACCTCACGTTTCGAGCAAACAAGTCCCATCCTCGTCTAATGTGTTTCCACAAACCAACACCAAAAGGCCTAGACATCTCCTTTGAACACCATCCACCATCTTGCTCCTCATACTTCTCTTTAATTACCTTATACTAAAGTACCTCACTCTCAGTTGCATATCTCCAAAGCCATTTTCCCAACATCGCTTTATTAAACTTGAGCACGTTCCGAATACCAAGGCCACCGGCCCTTAAAGAACGGCAGACTTGATTCCAACTAACCAGATGCAATTTCTTTTCATCACCCATTCCTCCCCATAGAAAATCTCTTTTAATCTTCTCGATCCTATTAACCACACTCATAGGAACCGGAAATAAAGATAAATAATAAGTTGGGATATTAGACAATATACTCTTTATTAAGGTTAAACGCCTTCATTGTTTTTATTTTGAAACACATCATACAAAAATGTGCCATTACAAAGGTTTCTTTATCTGTCTTCTATGTGTGATGAATGTTGTGCAGTGAATGGGATAAGGATTAATCATCTAGATTATAATTTTCATTAAACAACTCTAAAATTGCTGTATGGCATCTGACCTAGTATTATTTCTATTTACAGCTTGGGCAGGCTCTGAGCACGAGGCCAGATATATTGCCACCTGTATATTGCGAAGAGCTTGCTAAGTTACAGGTTTACTAGATTTCTTTCTCCCATTTGCCTCCACCAATAAACTATGCAACCAAATACCATGACTATAGATCTGCTGTGTCAATTTATGTTCTCATTCTCATGATTGAAGCATTCCCATTTGTTGTGTAGGATCAAATACCCCCATTTCCAACTCATCGTGCAATTAAATCTATTGAAACCCAGTTGGGTGTTCCTATTTCACAAATTTTTGCTGATATCAGCCCAGAGCCTATTGCAGCGGCATCGTTAGGGCAGGTTTATAAAGGTTAGAGAATCTGTAATGAATATGGAAGAATAGATGCAATCTATTCTGGTAGTACTGATATATCTCATCTGTTCTATATGGATGTCCTGAGAAGATCTGTTTGTTTGGAGAAAACTTGATCTAAATGTTCTGTTTTGTTGCTTCAAGTCTTGCAGCTCATCTGCATTCTGGAGAGCTGGTAGCTGTTAAGGTACAGAGGCCAGGTATGAGGCTTTCACTTACCCTTGATGCGTTGTTATTCCATGTGATTGGAGGTCAATTGAAGCGCTTTGCTAAGGCACGCAAAGACCTACTGGTAGCAGTAAATGAAACGGTAACCCTTCTATACCTCTACTGTGTAGATTTTCTGCATCACCTGTTAATTATTTCTGATACAAAACTGCGCCACAATTATGATTTTCCAAAAGATCCTTAATAACTGATTATGGATACAAAATCTGCCACTTATATAATTGAAATGGACTAATCTTGAAATTCTATTCCTACACAAAATGCAACAGCCAACAACCCCACTACTGGCATGTGGATTCAGGAAATAACCATTCCCAGAGTTTCAGTCTCTCTTCTCAATATCTAACTACCGCACCTTGTTATGAGATAATCACTTTCAAACTCTCTCTCTCCACAACTCTCATGAGCACAAGAGTTTATCTTTGACTCTGTTATGGATAAGCATCATTGCTGCATCCTTTATCTTGTCATTTCCCATCTTTTTTTTAAAGAAATTTTTAATTCCTTCCATTGTTAATCCCACCCCTTTTATATTTCTTGAAGTCATTCTATCATTAATTCATCTTGTTGCCTGAGCTCAACTTCTAGCGTGTGTCTGTATGTACACACACACACACTTCAGCTTTTATGTATGCTCATTTTTTTTCTTAAAGTGCTGTTCCCCCCCCTTTTTTACTCCGTTAAGTATATAGCCTCTTTGCTATTATGATCTTCTAAATAAGATTGTCAATGTACATTCTTATGGATAGCTTCAGGTTTCTCTTTAATGAACAGGTCAGACACATGTTTGATGAGATTGATTATGTCCTAGAGGGTAAAAATGCTGAGCGTTTTGCTTCTCTCTATGGTTTCAATCCATGTAAGTTTTTCCTTACTTCTAACTATTGCAGCATATTTGTTAGTTATTGAGGTCATGAAGTTTGAGGATGTTTACTCTGTGTTTGGTAAATAGTTCTTCTCCTTTCTCCTAAAAATGTCAACCTCATTCCTTCCACTGTTCCATCTGCTTTTCATAGAAATGTGTTGTGGATGCAGGCTGAGCCCAGTGGCATCTTCTTACACACGAGATTATTTATTTAGGACATCAGTTCCCTTAACTCAATGTGTGTGTGAATGTGCATGCATGCGAATCAAGAGTTGTATGTGATGCTGTTAATTTGATTAAGTTCATGCATAATTTGTTTTAAGCACAAAAATCTGATGCGTGAAACAGGTGATAATCAAAATAGCTGTCAACAAGCTACTGCTAAGGAAACTGTGAAATATAAAGAAGCAAACTGTGTTAAAGTTCCAAAAATATATTGGGACCTTACGCGGACTGCTGTGCTTACCATGGAATGGGTTGATGGAATTAAGCTCACGGATGAAATAAGCCTGAAGAAAGCCTGTTTAAACAGACGGGAACTGATTGACCAGGTATTGGGCAGAGATTGCTCCTTATGTTTGTGCATTGACAGTTCATAATAATTTATTTTTCTGTGTCACATGTACAATCTCTAAACAAATACATTGCATGTAATTGTGTCTCAAGTTCCAAATGTTTCTTCCTCTTTCATTTGTCTTCATAGGGATTGTACTGCTCTTTGAGGCAATTGCTTGAGGTGGGATTTTTCCATGCTGATCCACATCCAGGAAACCTTGTTGCTACTGACAATGGCTCTCTTGCATATTTTGATTTTGGAATGATGGGGGATATTCCTCGCCACTACCGAGTGGGACTTATTCAAATGGTAAGGAAATATTTACATGGTATTTACTGAGGGCAAGGCTCAATTTGAGTGTAGATTTGTTATAGAAATTTCAAACAATATTTTGTGACGTTTTATTACCTGTTGATGAGATAATAGAACAGGCCCAGTGTTACTTTTAGAAGATCAATGTGTGGATTATGTGTGGGTTATAGATCACATGCAAATAAGTTCTATACAATCACTTTATTCATGGTTATTATGGTTTTTTTTTCTTGCTTTTGCAATGACACATCTATCACAAGAAAATACAAATATTGCAAGTTGGCATGGTTGTATGTTGGTAGTTGAAGTGAAGCTCTATTATGTTTATACTGTTTGCAGTGCTTCCAGAGAAGAATGTATTACATGGTGATTGTTACTTGAGCTTGTATATATCATTGATTCAACCAGATTTTTTTTTTGTAATGTTTTATAAACTAGGATGTATTTAGTGGAATAGTATGTACTGATGAAAAAAATAAGTTGGATATACTTATTCATCAATAGTGACAAATATGCACTGAGAAGGCTTCTCAACATCTTCATGTTGGAACACCTCATCAACGAACTCATCTTCCTGGAATTCTTCATCAACAAATTCATCTTCCTCCTTCACATGAGATGGAGTCAGTAGATGAATTTGAGGCTCAAGAACAATGGTCATAGTAGTGCAGTGCAGAGTCCGCGCGTTAAACCGTTCCTCTATTGAGACCGCACCTCACTAATGGTAGCCTTGTTATCTTCATTTGCGAAATGTAGATTTGGTTGACAGCGATGATCGTTAGCAATGCCCATGGCGGCAAACTGCTTGTTTAAGGCTCCTATTCGAGCAGTAATTCAAGCGTCCAGTCGCTCTTCAACTCGCTCAAATAGAACAGCAAATTGCTCCTCCATGTGTTGCGCCCATGCCAACAATTGCTCATAACTTGGGATGGGCCTGGACAGAAGCTAGCGTTCCAAGTCAGTTCAAACTGACTTGGGATGGGCTGATATTTTTGTTCTAGTTCGAACTGGTAAGTGGCTTAGTTTGGACTTGTTGTGACGAATGTTTGTAACCAACTTATTTTGATGTTCTAGTAGGGTTAGGGTTTTGTTTCCCAAAAATACATGTTATAGGTGACATAAAAACGCAGCTTTGATGTTATTTTGATTGATTATCAATAGGAAACACTTTGGGAGTGGTTTTACTTATATCACACCTTGAATCCATGATAGACTCTTGGTTTTGAGAAGAGTTGTGAATTATTTTTTGTTCATCTTTGTGAACCCACTACATCACTTAGTAGATATTAGAGTCCAGCAACTTTCCTACTATGGCATGAAGAAGACGCGATGGGGGAAACAAATATGCAAGTCTTGGTGTCATGCATGAGTGCGAAGAAACAACACATGATGTTTGAATTAACATGGAACACCAACTTCTGTCTACCTTTTTTTATCTCCTCTTTGCAGCTCATTTTGACCCTGCAAATGTTGGAATCAACAAAACTTCATGAAACATAACTTTGTAGACCTTTGAATCAGTTTTCTAATGCCACCAAGCTTTCTCTATCGGATGTCAAAAACTTGAGATATGGCCTTTTCATTAAAGCAGGTCTGATTGGAAACCACCTTGCATTAGGTGAAGGTGGCATTCAGACTTTTTCAAACATACATCTAGCATGAAAATCATGGAAGACATTCATGACATACCTCTTGCATTAAATCATAGAAGACATTCATGATGTCTACGTTGAGCACCTCCCAACAAGCTTGGAAGAAACCCAAAGTAAAACCATCAGGATCCAGAGCCTTGTCACAATTATGATGTTTTCCAAACAATTTCTGTGGACCCCACAAACATGTTTATGATGTGAACCCCACCAAAAACACTTTTTAACTTTTTGTCACATAAAGAACTCTTTTTGAATTAAAACATAAAAACCGTTTCAAAACAATAACCAAACTTGATACATGAAACATTAGAGTTTTTGATTTGCATGGGAAGGGGTAACCACAATCAAAGTGCTACTTTTGCTCTTTTTGTAACACTTTGATCCCATATTGGGACGATGAATAGCCCACATAGAATGTGGTTGGTAAGAGATGCTCATTGGTGTTGAGTCTCACATTGCTTATGTACTAGATGAAATTGAGCTTTATAAGTGATTCTAGGGAAACTCTAAATTGACCAGTCCTCTTGGGGTGATTAGCGCTTTTTCCTAAGTCGTTACACTCTTACTTGAGTGATCTGCAGTCTAGATAGAGCGTTTCGTCTACGACTTTTTGTATGTTTTATTTTGGAGGAAATTTGAGAAATAATAAATCGGACTATAGGTTGTGGTTCAAGACTGCCAAAAGATCACAACAAACACATTTCTCTGGTAGCTTATGCATTTATGCATTTTGAAGAAAGCATTTAATGTATCATTTTCCAGTCCAATGCAGCAACAAATTTTCTCTTTTTCCAGCATGAAAAAGTACCTCATCACAGTCTTAACTTCTAATGAAGCAAATTTTACAAGTTAACCCCCACAAAACCCTCATCTCTGGCCCTTGTTACATGTACCAAACAAATGTGTTTCTGGTTAAATTTTAAACCAGATAGCATTTGAGTGCCTACTCATATTCATGTCTTTTATTTTTAATAACATTCTTTTGGTTTTTGGCCCATTGTTCTCCTTTTAACCCTTGTTCTTGTTTCTTTTTAACTTATATTTGAGTTTTGCTTAGTTTATGAAAAAGTGCCTTTGGTGCCCAGTCGTGGTAAGTGCTCCATAGTTGGCGTGCTGGACCTATTTGATGATGTAAGAAGTTCATAGGTTCAGGTTACTTTTATTTCATTACCCCACTTCTTCTTCTTCTATGCTTTAGGGTTCTCTTGTATACTTCATGTATGTTGATGCACAGTTTTCTGATGATGACGTGGCACACTTGCTGAGTCGAGTCTGGATCAGACAAGGAGTTAGACTGCACAAGAAGAAGAGCAAAAAGGATCAAAGCATCCGATGGTGAGCCGGAGGGGAAGCTCCGATGCCTAAGTCAGTATTTGAGGGAGAAAATATAAGCAACAAAAAGCTAGAGAGAGCAAGAGTTGCAATTACCAAAATATTGAGATATGACTTGTATTTTATAGGCATGAAGCAATAGTAGTCCCTAACCAATGACTTCCTCTTCCCTTAGTTTCTGCTATGCAGTTACTGTTGCGGGATATGAGTTGCTAGCCTCTCTGAGATCTTAGGAGACTAAGATCGTAGGATTTGGCAGTTGTAGATAGTGTCGAATTTGAATATTCATGATCTTTGGATATGCATGTGCACATTTGAATATCAATATCTAATTCTTACTTTGAATGGATTTGATTACCTTTTTGAATTTGAGATAAGATTACTCGCTTATGTGGAGTGTAGATATACATACTGTGAAATGTTCGACTTGCCCTCGGTGTCGAGACCATATTGCCTTTTGTAGGTTGATGGTCTCGGACTCGGCTGTCCGAGACTTCCCTTGGGCTTGGTCTCGATCAATGGACTGGATTTGGGCCTAGCAAGGCTGATCCGTGACCCAACAATGTGTATTAGGATTCCGTCTCTTTGCACTTTTAATGAATTGAATTACTTATGAAGAAAAATGTATTTGAAGATGGGTCCTTAATATATCTTTGCATGTTTGTTTATTATTTCAATTTATATTTGAAATCCTTTAGTGATGTCAACCTATCTATCATGCAATTCTACTTTTTCTTCTTCTTTTTTTCCTCTCAAAGTTGGGTCATTTGAAAGTGTTTCATCTTGATGCATATTGTGTGTTTTTTAATTATGCTGTTGTCTCATGGTTTCTCTTCCTCAGCTTTCATCTATTCAAAAGTTGCTGGAATTCACCTTAGATTGTGTATCTGTTGATAAAATTTTGTTTCTTTCAGCTTGTGCACTTTGTTAATCGTGACTCTCTGGGTTTGGCAAATGACTTTCGTTCATTGGGATTTATTCCTGAAGGGATTGATAGACGGTTAGTTTCAGATGCACTGCAAGCATCCTTTGGTGATGGAACCAGACAATCTCAAGATTTCCAGGTTTGTGCTTATCATCCATATACCTTTCCATCTAAACCTTGTTGCAGCTGTATAATCTCGATAATTGTTTGATTATGGGATTAACGTAGGCATTACTAGCACTACAAATTTATTAGCCTATGTATGTTTATATATAATTAGGCGTATCACATATTTGATTGTAGAATCTTTTGTTTGGTTATGATTTATGCAATGAAAAGTTGGAGCACTTACGTCATGATGGGAGAAACTTTAACTATGTCTTACCTGCATCCGAAAAGGTGAGGAAGTTTGGCAACTAAATTGGAGAAAGTTCACTGCAGGTGCCACTTTTGCTATTTCCCATGTTCAAAGAACTTGAAAACTCGCATATACCTTCATATTTTCGTTATGCTTTACAATTGTGAAGTCAACTGAACAAATCCTTATTGCCTATTTGATTTTAGATACTAAATTTATATTGTTGGTGAGTTTTCATTTTCAATAATTATTTTGGGGATTGTCACTTTTCAGTTATACTTTAAATGTTCTAAATAGGATAAATGCTTCAAAATAGTAGTGGTATAGCTTCTGTTGAGCGGAGTTGGAAGGCAAAGCTTTGTCTGGTTTGTGAGAGATTACCGTTGGGTGTACTGTGCTTTGGGTTTGTGGGAGTTTGTGAGAGTGCAATCCAAATCATTGATAATGGATTTCTTGTGGAGATGTGCAATTGACAGAATCATATTGAACAAATTTTGTTATTTTGTGTTTTTTTTTTTTTTTTCACAACACACTTCTTATCTACTTCCACCTTGACTCATTTTGGGAATGGAAATTTTCCAATCAGTTTCGTGAAAGTAAAAATCAATAGAAATTTGGGAAAATTATGTTGTCTTTCTCTATACCATGGTCTATGTTCTTAATTGTACCATCTAAATATTGATTTCGATGTGATAGAAAGATATTGTGAGCTGGAATACTCCAAAAAAAATAAGTACATGAGATATGCGAATGATGTTGGACTACCAGCTTGTTTAAATGATCTATTTTTCTTTTCTGATGGATATGCTACAGGATCATCTTCCATTTTTCTTCACTGTATTCCCATGGGTTTCCCTCTTAAGGTTTTTTTTTTTTTGGTAGCAACCTCATGGCTTAGATTTTTTCTTTTTGAAGCCATTGTCAAATGTCTCGTATTTTTTTTTTTTTTCATTTATCTGGAGAGAAAATTGACAGGTAGAGAGACTGTCTAACCTCAGGTGCTTTTCGTAAAACATAGTTACCATATTATTTTTTAGAAACTCAAGTTCTAGATAAGGTTGGCATTTTCATTTGAATATCCACTTGTGTTATGTATGGTGTACCCTGCATTATGTTTCTTATTTTCAACTACTAGGGCAGCAGCAGACATGTTCTAAACATAAATCTGTTTAGATTAGATGTCTAATGATGTTCTAGAAGCTGTAACATCCATGTGGTGATGTCTCTACAACTGAAATATGGGCACAATGGCCCACTGGATATATGATGGTCGCATGTTCTTAATCTGTTCTTCTATTCTTATCAGAAGCTCCTCAAGCGTGATTGTGGTAATAAAAGCACAAAAATTTACTAATTTATCTTTGCATTGAATTTCAGGGAGTAATGAACCAGCTATATGATGTTATGTATGAATTTAATTTCTCTCTACCCCCAGACTATGCCCTGGTGATAAGAGCTCTAGGATCACTAGAAGGCACAGCAAAGGTTCTGGATCCTGATTTCAAAGTCATAGAGAGTGCATATCCTTTTGTTATTGGGAGACTTCTGGAAGACCCAAATCCTGATATGAGAAAAATTTTGAGGGAATTACTCATCCGTAATAATGGATCCATTAGATGGAATCGGCTAGAGCGGCTTGTAGGCTCTCTTCTCTTTTTATCTAATGCAAAATGCAGTTTATATGCTTAATATATAACTTGATTGAAACAGTGCATGCCATTTTAAACAAGAAGATTCTTTGTTAATGTTAAAATTGTCATAATTGATTCATATGGCTCATCCAATTTAAATGAATGTGCTCACTGTTCATCCAACACCTCTGTTACCTGTCATTTATCTTTAGTACCGATATCTAATAAGCATAGACAGTGGAAAATTTTCGAGTGGATTTGTTGATGGCTGGATGCATTATTTATTAGTTGGTTTTTACGTTGTTTCTTGACTTGAAGTCTTCTATATGCATGTGCATCATATCAAATCTGTGTCCAAGCTATTGGTAGACTAAACTTCGATTGCAATTTTCTATAAACCTATCTCTGGATATACAGAATTTATATGACCCATGCAACCATTAGATGATCCGAAATTGTGAAGAAATATTCCAGCATAAGCTAGTGGAAAAATTATTCATTCTTACTTCTTTCTTTTCTTTTTTGTTCCAGTGGAACTCATTGGGCCTTCGTCATTTATTTATGACTACAACCATTATCTGTAGTACATGTGCTGCTTATTATGGTCTAGCTGTCCAATTTCATTGTTGATAAGCATAATGGCGATTCATGATAAGGTGCCAACATTATGAATTTGAAATGCAATTTGAAGATTGACAAGAAGATTATATTTGTCATCTCTTTGAATATTTTGTTTGTGCTATGAATTTTCATTAATTTGGTGTTGCTACTTTGAATTATTTTAAAAAGGGGTGTATGTTTTTCAGATTGCAGCAATATCTAAACAGTCTTCCAAGTCGAGTGGAGAGCCCCCTAATTCTGAGCAAAATTCTTCAAATCCTCTGGGATGGAAATCATTTGACATGCGTGCTGTTGTGAATTCCACTGAAGATCTTCTGCAATTCATTTTATCTGAAAAGGGTGTGAGGGTGCGTGTTTTCCTTCTACGGGATATAATTGGAGCAGCTGATATTTTTATGTGGGATAATGTTGTCAGTTGCAGTCCTAGTGAGAAGCTTGAAGCAAGAAAGACATCAGAATCTGAGGTTTGTCTAAATTCATCTTGTTTGTTTATCTCACAGTTGAGTGATGAAGGGTTGAACAATTTTTCTTGAAGTAGCTTCCTTAACTTGAATGTAGTCAGGTAAATTCTAAAGAGCACATGATTCACAAGCTTTATGTGATTGTTCTAATTTATAACTGGCTTTTGATGGAGAGTATATTGATGTAAATCTTGAATTACTTTAAATACTTTCTCAGTGCCATGGTTTTTTGTTTGCCCTTAAAACTTTAAGAGGGAGTGCAGAATAAACTAGTTATATTATGTTGGCCATTGTAGCTAAGTTTCCTCCGTAAGCCATTGCCATGTGCATCTTACTTGTGATGGTTATTGAATAGTCGTTTTTGTCGAGAGACTTCGCGGTCTTCCTACTCAGTTGATCGTATGGGGGATATAACAGCTCAAGTGATACTTTTGAAAACCCATCATGGATATGATATGTAACTTTTATGATGTTTTGAAAAATTAGGAAGTAATAGATTTGTTTCTGTTTCCCATGGTAATTATTAGGAAGGAAATCCACTTTTTTATTCTAATATGAGTAATACCCTTCACACCCATTTATCAAACAACTTTTATACTGGTTGATGCGACGTGTTTTAAGTGATTTTTCATGTCAGCCACTTAAAAAAAACGGAAGTGTTAGTCATTTAAAACTCATTACATCGGTTATTGTAAAATGAGTGTGATAAATGGGTATAAAATAGCATTACTCTTATGATAATATTTGTATCTAATACAACCATTTGCAAATCAGCGGAAATATATCATATTTCATTTGACTTGTTTAGTTCTGATGTTAAATCGTTCTCGTGTTTCTCGTTTGTAAGTGTAAAAGTAATGGGATATTGATATTTTTACTTCTGTATTCTGCAGGAAAATTCTCTGCTCACAAGGATTTTTAATGGTTTTCGATATTTCCGTGAAGCAGTAAAGTTAGCCCCAGAGGTGTGGACAGCAATGCTTATACGCATGGCGGCGAAGCCAGAGGTCCATAATTTTACTTTCGATATCATTTCAGCCTTAGTCATGCATTTTAGCCAAAAACTTCCAGAAACTTCTTGGGTTTGTATTTCTAGATATCTGCACAAGTTGGTGAAAAACTGGAGCCCTGATGATCTAAGAAATCAGTAATCCCTTTTTATCAAATTTCATTGTGAGCCATTTTTATTTGTTTCCTTCAATTTTAATATCCATGCTACTCTTGGAGGTGTATATATTCAAACAAGTGCCTTGTTCGTCGACGCTTTTTGGAGAGTTTTTTGTTTGAAAAAGTGTTTTAATGTGACATAAATTGAAAGTAGTTTTAAGTATTTCATAAATATTTTATGGTTGAAGTTGTTTGTTTAGCGATTTTGCTTTTTGGCTAAAAAGCAAAAAGCTCCCAAAAAGCGTTTCCAAACTAGGCATCAAATTTAGATTGAAATGAATGAATTTAAGATATTTTTATTTCAGTGTCTTACTCATTGCGAAAAACTTAAATAAAAAAGAGATCTAAGCCAAGTCCGACAATGAAAAAAGCCCTATCCCTGCTTTTTTTGAGCCGTAAAAATTATTTTATTTAATTCAAATTATTGGCATTCAATAGTTTATGTGATGTCTAGTATCAAAATGAACACTTTTTTTGTTGCAACTAAGTCTGGAAGCCATTGGGAAATAGATTATTTTAGCTATACAACACGAGGATAAGAAAACACTTTTTTAATGCTTGAAAAACTCTTATATGACACGTGTATGGTTAGAAAGATCAACCAAAGAGGCACTTGGGGATTAACTCGCTGTGACATAAACGACGTCGTATAATCACAAAATTCCCATATTCAAAACGTTCGGGCAGAGTGCAAGAGTTTCATGCAGCATCTTTGCGGATTCCCAAAACCAAACTTTGCCTTCTCGGGTTGGTTCGCAGGATTTCCCTTTTTGCGAAACCTTGATCTCTCGCGGTCGAAGAGAACTCGAACTAGGGGCTCCGAGTTTTCCGTTCGCGCCTCTGGTCCAGTTTTGTTCGGCTCTCTTTCGGTAAAAAGCTTGACCCTGACCCGATTTCTCTGCGTTTTGTGGTTTTTTCGGCTATCTCTGTTCTTTCTTCTTCTTTGAAGTTTTTTGGTCGACTCCGTGTTTGTTTGATTTTTCCAGCTACCTCTGAATCCTGCTTATTTCTCTGGAGATACTGCATCAAATAAGCTAATGCTTTTCTTCCATACATCAGGAAATGGGTACGACTGCTAAGTCTACAAACTCTCTTGCTTTCTTGTGGAATAATTTGGTTAACGATCCTCATTATTATCATGTAGGGGTTTCGTTCCATGCTCAAATTTTTTATTTTTATCGTAGTCTTAGTGCTACTTCTCCTAACACCACTACCAATAGTGGTAGAGATAATGTGGAATGTCCCAATCAGTTCTTGAAATCTGTGAGTGATCAATGCACATCTGGAAGCTTAAGGAATCTTGGTGATGCTTTATTCCTGTTTGATAGAGTGCTTCATATGCACCCTTTGCCTTCCATCGTGGTTTTCAATCAATTGCTGAGTGCAATTGCAAGAATGAGGCATCACTCAACTGTGATATCTCTGACTAAAGAAAGATGCTTGTACTCTAGGCGTTCTAATTAATTGCTTCTGCCATTTGAACCGGGTGGATGTCAGCTTCTCTATCTTAGCAAGAATTTTGAAACTTGGTTTTCAACCCCACTATATAATTCTAAACACTCTTGTTGGGGCCTCAATCTTCAGGGTAAAATTGCTGAAGCTTTAAGGTTCGTTAATGAAATGGAGAAGAATGGCTTTAAACCTAATACAGTTACCTATGGCATTATGATTAATTGCTTCTGCCATTTAAACCAAGTGGATGTTGGCTTTTCTATCTTAGCAAGAATTTTAAAACTTGGTTTTCAACCGCACTATATAATTCTAAACACTCTTGTTGGAGGGTTTTGTCTTCAGGGTAGAATTGCTAAAGCTTCAAGTTTTGTTAACAAAATGGAGAAGAATGGCTACAAACCTAATACAATTACTTATGGAACAATGATAAACGGTCTATGTAAAATAGGTGACCAATGTGGCTATTGGGTTGCTTAGAAAGATGGAAGAAGGAAATCTTGAGCTTAATGTTGTGATATATAACACAATTATCAATAGTTTATGTAAGGATAAATTGGTAATTGAAGCTTTGAACTTTTTCTCGAAAATGACAATTAAAGGAATTCAGCCAGACCTTTTTACTTACAAGATTGTAATTAAGGGCCTATGCAATTTTAGCCGGTGGAAGGAGGCAATTAAACTATTGAATGAGATGGTGCAAAGGAAAGTCATGCCAGATGTGTGTACATTCAACATATTGGTGGACACACTTGGTAAAGAGGGATTGTTGACAAAAGCAAAAGAAGTTTTGGACGTGATGATTCGGAGGAGCTTAGAGCCTGATATAGTCACTTATAATTCTTTGATTGGCGGCTACTGTTTGCAAAATAGAATGGATGAGGCTATCAAAACATTTAATACAATGGTTGAGAAGGGTTGTTCACCTTCTATTGTTAGTTATAACATATTGATCAATGGGTATTGTAAAAATAGAAGAATTGACAAAGCAATGAGTCTCTTCAGTGAAATGCCTAACAACGGAATAATTCCCATTATTTTCACTTACAACACTCTTATACTCAGTTTTTGCCGAGTTGAAAGACATAAGATAGTGTTAGGGCTACTCCATGAGATGCAAGTTTGCGGCCAATATCCCGTTCTCAAAACTTATGTTGTTTTGCTAGATGGCTTGTGTAAGAATCGACACTTTCCAAAGGCAATAACATTGTTTCAAGATATGAAAGACAAAAAGTTAGACCTTAATATTGTGATTTAGCATTTTGATTGATGGTATGTGTAATGCTAGGAAACTAACTACTGCAAAAGAACTCTTAAATACTCTTCCTTCCAAAGTTTGCAACCTAATGTTCAAACTTATACTATAATGATCAAAGGGCTTTGCAAAGAGGGACTACTAAATGAAGCAAGGGAATTATTTGAGAAAATGGATACAAACGATTGTTTACTTGACCATGTCACATATAACACAATGATCCAAGGCTTCTTGAAACATAATGAGACGTCATTGGCGGTGAAATATCTCCAAATGATGGTTGACAAGGGTTTCTCAGCGGATGCGATCACTACAACCATTTTGATGGACTTGTCTTCTAATCAGGCAGATAAAACATTACAAGAATTATTTCAAAAGTTTGTGTGAAAGCTTTCTAATTCTTCAACGTGCAGGACAAATTTCATATTTTATCTCTTATTGTGTCAATCTGTAAGGAATAAAAACATATTTGCTGCAAGTCATTAAGGTGATATTTCTTTCCATGTTTTTTAAACTATTGTTGTGTATTGCTATTCCTATTTTGTTCCCTTTTCTTACAATTGTTTATAAAGTTGTGTTGTAATTATACCTGTTTTCTTGGAAGATTTATTCAAACATTTTAGTGATGCAGAGTTATTGCAGAATATTGTTCATTTGAAGTTTGGTGTTCTTGATGGTCTCATGCTTATTAGCCCTGCAAGTTAAACTTTTAAGTTTTTCATCAGTTAAATTAATTTTTCATTTATGTGATAAATATTGTGGAATAATGATATGAATATTATGATCAAACAAGTGTATCATTGTTATGATATAGTTCGATGAATATGGCCTGAGCGTTTCTTTGTTCCATATGCCTTGTGAAATCATAATGGACATGGGACTGCAAAACCAATTTGCATAATGTCATTTGGTTAGCTTTTCAACATAAGACGTTGCCAATAATTATCTACATGCTTCTTTGTCCATTTAATTCCATCAGTTGAGGACCATGACTCATGAAGCAAAGGTTATTATTAGTTCAAATATCTCCTTCCCCTTTCCCTTGGGGTCAAAGAACTTATTAAAAAAAAGGACTAGGATAGGCAACTTAGATTGCAATATCTCAACTTAATAATCAAGAAATCTACTTTTTAAATGAATTAATTGGATGCTTATTGACCTAATTTGTTCTACGAGTGGTTACATATTTATTTTAGACTTATAAATCAACTGTTTCAAATCAAATCTTATTTTTATTAAGAGACCAGAATTTCAATTCCATTTCTTTAAAATATTGGTTGGCTTTGTTGATTACTTATCATCGTTCTCTTATTTTTGTTGTTTTTATTAATATTGGAGTCCTATCGTGTTGAACATAGTTACAGTTGTCCTATCATGGTGAACATGGTTATAATTTTTCTATCAAGGTGAACATGATTGTAATTGTCCTATTATGATGAACATGATTATAATAAGTTGCAATCTTTTTCCTTTGTTTATTACTTAATATTATAAAATTCAATAGAAACACAGTTAGTTTTAATCAATATGAAATTTGATTTTTACCAGGTCACTCTCTCATATGATGCAAGTATGCAAGTGTTGAAATGAATTGGAGTTTAGCCACATCAACGTTAATCATGCTCTATAGACAAAGTTAGTTTATCTCACAGTTGAGTCATCAAGGCTTGAACAATTTTTCTTGAAGTAGCTTCCTTAACTTGTATGTAGTCAGGTAATTCTACTCATGTTTCTAAGATTCACAAGCTTTCTGTGATTCTTCTAATCTATACCTGACTTTGGATGGAGAGTATATTGATGTAAATCTTGAATTACTTTAAATACTTTCTCAGTGCCATGATTTTTTGATGATAGTGACAATATTGACCACGACCTTGATAAGATGCCAGAAATTGACCAATTTTATATCACCAGTGCATCTTACTTGTGATGCTTTTTGAATAGTCGTTCGAGGCTCGAGACTTCATGGCCTTCCTGCTCAGTTGATCATGTGGGGATATAACAATTTTTCTGCTTGAAATTGTTAACAATTCGAACAGTAAATGTAGAAGAGTTTTATAGAGCCCCCCTACCAGAGTAGGCCTGACTCCCGAGCAGGGAGGTTTTTTAATATTTGCTGTCTAGCAATTCTGACAGCAAATTGCTATGTACTGTGCTACTCTATATGCTTGACATATGGCAACCGGTAGTCATATGTATCTCTTCCCCCATCAGAAGGGACGTGGGAACCTAAAAAAGCTTTAATTTTTTTTCATATTATATGTCTTTCTCACAAATTGCATTTTCCTTGCCCTCGTCGACAAGTCTTAATCATAATTGCACATAGTGAATAGAACAAGTAATATGCAGTTTTATATGTAAATTTCAAGCTCATAGTTTCGTGCTGAGATTCTATGACAATTTTTGTCTTCATTCGTCTGGATTGTTCTGGATTTTCATATAAATAATTGACACGTAACAGCTAATAAAAACCTTCTATGAATTTCACCTAATACGTTTCTTTTGTGATGCTAGTCATAGACTCGTTAATTATGCATTAAAATAAAATAAGATCGAAAAAAGATAACCAAACTGAGATGAGAGGATATAATCAAGAACCCAACTCCGTGGACTAACCAATAAAAGGGCCCCAAGTCTAACTACCGTGGAATGCTTGACCTATAATTGAAGACCTTTTTGTGTCAATTTGGAAGTTTCGGAGCAGGAAGGCCGGTAGTGCTTGCTGTAATCTTTTGAGCATTGAGAAAAATTGGATCCAAATAACTTGAAAAGGCGGGCGGTTATTAATTGCATTAACCATTAACCATATATATAAAAACACATGAAATGACGACATTTTTATGTTCAAATATATATATACATTTAAAAATAATGTCATATGTAATAGGGTATTATTATATTATCATAGAAACAAAGTGGTTTTTCTATCAAAAAAAAAAAGAAACAAAGTGGCTTTAGTTTTTTCTTTTAATTTTTTTTTTAAAAAAAAACAATTATTTTAAAAAGTGGTTAACAGTTATTAGGGTTATTGACCACTTATGCGGTTAGTAAATTTTACTAACTGCTTAGGCGGTTACAATTAATTGTTTTTGTTAATAGCCAATAATTGTAACCGTCTTTTCATCCCTACAAATAACCTATAACTGGGCTATCCGAATTACATTAATTAGGATCCAAATAACTTATAATTAGGTTGTTTGAAAATTGCATTAATTGGGATT
The DNA here is from genome assembly GCA_013348765.1 of Carpinus viminea. Classification (NCBI taxonomy): domain Eukaryota; kingdom Viridiplantae; phylum Streptophyta; class Magnoliopsida; order Fagales; family Betulaceae; genus Carpinus; species Carpinus viminea. The sequence continues at coordinate 16,337,295 of CP054670.1, read as the reverse complement.
TAGATTACCTATAATTGGGGTGTTTGAATTGTAATGTAATTTAGATAATCCACGTAAAAACGATAAGACCAACTTATTTTGGTAGTTTATTGAGAGGAGGATTGTATAGCCACTTGTCCTGCCCTGCACTCCAATCTCTAGTTTACACGAAATATGTGGGTCTTATAGCTCCTTTATGTAGCTATCCGTACTCCAATCTCTAATTTGCCCTAAATAAGTGGGTCTTATACCTCCTTTATTTGGCTGCCCAAATTGTACTATAATTAAATTCAGGCTGATCAATTATAAAAACGTTGGCAAAACATTCTTATCAATGAGCATATTCATATTTTTAGACAAAATTTTAATGCTCATAGAACTCTTATTATGATGATGCAAGAGGCAATGAATTATACTAATGCCTTTAGACTACATTGGAGAAAGTGACATATTTTATATAATATTTGATTGTTGAAATTAAAACAATAAACATGCTTGTTCCAAGTGTATAAATGTGCTGTGGCTTTTTTTAGCCAATTGATCTCGATTCAATTAGGCTAAATGTCAAAGAGAATTCAATAAATTAAATCAATGTTATCCTCAAGTGTTTCTGTCCAACTGACCGATTGTACACCTAACCATGCCAAGTTGTCAATGCTAAATAAAGAGACAAAATTTCTTCTAAATTGAGTTTTAGAACATTCTTTTAATTCAACATGTTAAATTAGGATTTGGATTTCCAACAACTTATAAGACCCACTTGCTTAAACAGGTGGATAACCTGTTTGAAATTAACTTAGACAGATAAGTTCTATAAAAACTCTCACATTTACTGCTTAAATTACTAACAATTTAAACAACAAAATTAACGAGAATTTCTATTCATTAAACTATTGATCCGTGTCTTTAGGAATACTATTTTCAATATTATTTGAAAAAAAACTTTTATTCACCAAATTTTTGTTTTTGTTTTTTTTAACAATAGTCTCAAATTTAAAACCGAGTGGGGGAGAAGATAAAAAAAAGGATCTTATACCAAAACACATTTGGACAGAAGAATCTGAAGGAGTCAACACATAAGATTCCAATCTGAAAAAGGTCAACACAATACATTCACCAAAATGAACTTCAAATTCACAGTTTCTGCATGTGTGCCACGTGGTTCGCTGGCACCAATAATTGGTGGAAACATGTACCATATTTGTTGGCGTTTTGACTAAAGACTTGGTATTACACCCCGCCGTGTCAGCCTAGCCTTTGCCTACGCGTACCACTACGAGTACGACAGCACCCCATGTTTAGCATCAACAAACAACTCCTCCTTTTTTTAATCCCTATATTTAAATTTTCCCCCCTTTTTTTTTTTTTTTAATTTCATAGTCCTACATCATTTAAAAATATTAAAAAACGTAAAAAAATCACGCTCTCTCTCACTATATTCATAAAAGTTTAAAAACTAATTAGCAATGTTATATCAAAAAATAAAATAAAAATATTGTAGAATATTTATCTTTCTCCATATTATTATTATATACCATATTTTACTGATGTAATAACCTTTAAATAACGAATTATTAATATATATATATGAAAAACTTTACGTATCTTTCACAAATTCATTCTTTTCGTAGACATCTTTAATTGTTCAAAATCTTTCATTTTGGTTCTTAAGGAGTAGCTTAATTGACTGAAACTATGCTTAATGAAGCAGAGATCACTAGTTTGAATCTTTCTCTCCCTCCTCTTGTGTGGATATGTAAAAAAAAAAATCTTTCACTTTGATGTATCAAACTTTCGTTTCGTTTCAAATACCCTCTATCATTAAATATTGTAATCAAGTTAATTTGAAAAATAAAAAAATAATTAAGAATATTTTAGTAATTTAAAAAAATTTTAACGGAAGAGACACGTAGATTCGTGAAGAGTAAGCCCGATAAAATTTAATCTGATCCATAAAAATGACCGGATCGGATTGGATCGGATCGGATTTAACTTGATTTCGCTTTTCTTTTCTTTTCTTTTTTTTTTTTTTTTACTTAACAAATCAATCATTATTTTTTCGCCCTTCTCTTTTCAAACACCAAAACTGAATTCTCTCTTCTCCCGTCTCTCTCTCTCTCTCTCTCTCTCTCCCTCTTGCTGAGTTTTCTGTTGTTCAATTTCCCTCTCATTTCCCTTCCCTCCTTCAGGTACGCTCTGCAACTTTCTACATCTGAATTGCTAATTGCGAATTTTCAATTTCAGAGACCGACGTTAATATCTTTTTTCTAATTAAGGTTCATTTTCGTTCTTCTTGTTGTTCATAGCAGGTTAAATTTGGAAATTCGTAAATATCCAAATGTTTCCTCTAATTGTGAGATCATTGAGCTTCATTGGCCTGCGAAAATAACTGATTTTCCTTTTGTGTCATCAACTGCTCTGCTCGTACATACGTAATCCAAATTCTGTATTTGTTCCTTTTTTTCTCGGCAATTCGTGAATTCAAGCGATAATATGGGTTATCTCAATTCGGTGCTGTCATCTTCAAGCCAGGTTCATGCCGAAGACGCGCCTGTAAGCGGCGGGGGCCTCAGGTTTACCCTCTTTGGATCTTTGTGTTATCATTTTTTTTTGGGCTGGATTTGTAGATTGTGGCTGTTTTGTGTTGCACTTTATTGAATTAGATGTTTTTCATTGATGTGTATGCGTAATTGGACGAGTATTGTAAATCCATTGTGCATTATTTACTGCCTTCTGTTTTAGGTTGAATTATGTTTTTGTTGTATTATATATGATATATACCTCTTGTTTATCAAGTAATTATAGTAAATTATGATGTTTTTATTGTTGTGGATAATTTTTCTTTCTTTTTAGGAATCTCAAGGATTGGCTATGAATATTGATATATTTATCTGTTATCTAACCTAATGAAAAGGCCTGTCATAATATGGGTTCCTTATTGATATATCCATAATATGAGGTTTTTGTTGGTCTGGCTTCTTCTTCAAAAGCTGAATTGTGATCTTTATCTCAGTCCAATGGGGGTAATGGGTGACAACTTTACTTTCCATTTGCTCAAAAGGAAATGAAGTGAGGGAAAAGAAATTGTTTGTAATGATGGTTCAAAAGTCAACTTTAATACCTTTTATTTGTTAGGAACATTACTCAATCATATAAGAATATACTTCTTTTTATATTTCATGCCCTTTGTTCTATTTGTCTATTTCAGGGTCGTTATTATTAGGTATTACTCCTGACATGCATTGTTCTGCATTTAATTCAAGTGGATGTTGCTTAACTGTATTATTGCACTTTCATCGTTGAAGGAGTTTATATGTATATCATGTTTTGTCGTGTTTGGTACACGTCAATGGGTCAACGTCAGCTGACGGAACAAAGTTAGTTATCCTTCTCATTCTTAATGACAGACTTAGTTGCGGTTTGTCGTTTTGGGCACAGGCCAACAGCGCAGATGTCCAATCCTTTTTTTTTTTTTTGAGCATTTTACAAACAACCATGTTTAAATGGTGTTGACTGAGCATTTTTTTCAGAAGTATTTGTTATTGTCATAATTGTGCTGCAATTACCAATTATATCCTGTTTATACTTGGAATATATATTTATATAAATTGTTTGTACATGTCTTATATAACCCAGTTTTTGGAATCTCATTGATATGAGTTCTTTGCAGTTTGTTGTTTAGTAGAGGAGTTTGTTAGTGATATAGAATTTTAATTTTTTTTCTTTAGCTTGGAGACTTGGAGTTAGTGAAATAAATGGGCTAACATTTCAAAATTTAGTGATTAATACATCAGAAATAGTTCTTTGACCAAATTTAATATGACTCATCTCTCTCTCTCTCTCGTCTCTTTTTCAACAATGAAATTATATGGGATGCTTTTAACACTAAATGTATATATGTCGCAACAGTCAGAATGGAAAGTTCAGCTATGGATATGCAAGCTCTCCTGGGAAAAGGTCTTCAATGGAAGATTTTTATGAGACACGAATTGATGGTGTTGAAGGGGAGATAGTTGGTCTGTTTGGAGTCTTTGATGGTACCTCTCTCTTTCTCTCTCTCTCTACACACACACAGACCCAGACCCAGACATGCCTGCATGTACATGCACACAAGCATGAGAAAGAGGAGTTTTTTATGTAGAACTTACAGACAATTGTGTACTTTTGTGTCTGTGAGTCTGCATGCACATGCATGAGCATGTTGATTGTATCTATGCTCATGCTTAGTGTTGGAAACTTCCTTCTCTGATTCTGTCTGTTGTACCATGGCTTCTGATGTATTTGTTTCTTTTAGCTGCACGCTGTTCCCTCTAATGGCATTCTCTGGATAACATTGAATTAGCACATTATCCATATAATGGTTCCTTTTAGAGGGATACGGCTGAATGATTTTTTACATTTTTAGATATTCGGATAACTGCTTCACGTGGTCACAGAACTTAAAAGCCCTTTTCCAAGAGATGTTATTGACTTGGAATGGTACTGTGTATTTTATTCTGAGGTGGTTGTGGCTTTTCTTCAGAATTTCGATGGCACCATCAGGGACTGTGAAGCAATCCTATCCTGACCGGTGATTCGTGTTTGCCATGCCATGAAAGCAATCTCTGTGGTGATTACCCATTAGGGGAATCCTCGCATGCCTGATTTGTGGATACTTCAACCTTCTCTTGCTTAACCCACTCGTAATGTGTGATTATCTTAAATAACTTTAGCATGGGAGTAGACTTGTATTTTAGATATGAGTTGACTATGTTTATGTAAGCATATTTGCAATATTATTTTCAATTTTGATAAGCAATTATTTTCTTTTAATCATACCGCATATTATTTTTGTCGTAGGCACCATTAACCAAGTTATTGTCATTTTCCAAACCTCTAAAAACCATGTGCTGTTTCCTTCTTATATATATCTTCACATTAATTTACTTTATTTTTCTTTCCTTTGGAATGCCAAAGACAAATAACACTCCAGATCTCTTCTTTATGGTTGTCCAGGTCATGGGGGTGCCCGAGCTGCTGAATATGTCAAGCAAAACCTTTTTAGTAATTTGATCAGGCATCCAAAGTTTATTTCTGATACCAAATCAGCTATAGGTTTGTCACTTCTTATCCATACACCATTATGATTTCTTTCTTAATGTTTTGCATTTTGCGATAAGTCTAAACTTGTTCTTTCTCTGTGCAGCTGATGCGTACAACCATACAGACTCGGAGTTTCTGAAATCAGAAAATAGCCAGAACAGAGATGCTGGATCAACTGCTTCCACTGCTATCCTAGTTGGTGACCGTTTGCTGGTTGCAAATGTTGGGGATTCTAGAGCAGTTATCTGTCGGGGTGGTAATGGTAAGGCTCATAAGTATTACTTAATTATCTACTTAACTTTGACATTGATTTGGTATATCCATTGGACAAAACCAATTCAAAAGCTTGGATGTTAAAAATGATTTTCTTTCTAGTTTTAGACTTTTTTCTTTTAGCACATTGGATTCCATGGCTAGGTTTTGTTTCCTTTTTAATATTCTGTTGTCATAATGTCATGTAATGGAACATGTTGTAATCAATACTAGTGTTCCCTTGGTTTTATTATAATGGTTTCTCTCTATATTTTCCTTTTACAGCTTTATCAGTACGGCACTTGGTAATAAGTATATAGGTGTTTGGTTATATATTGGTTTTAAACTTCCTTGTGATTCAGTTATTTCCTTTAGGTCCTGGCGGCATTGGATTTTTTTTCTTAGCTAGGATTTGCTAATTATGTTGTTTCACTATCCCATTTAGAACTCATTCTACCGTGCATACTTGTAATTGGGGAAGCATATATGTTTTTGAGTACTTTATGGGAGGTTTAGTTATCAGTGAAATCCCTTGACAGCTATATAAAAGGAAAAAAAAGGATTTGAAAAAATAAAATCCTCTCATTTCTTTATATGAATATGCTAATTAGCAAACCTTATGATTCAGTTATGCCATTTCTTTATGATTTCAATTTTGGTTAGTAGGGTGCCATTGCTTTTCTGAAATCCCTTTTCATTTTTATATCTCATTTTGAACATGCAAGAGTTTTGATGAAAGGTCCTTTTGAGGCTTAGTCTCTCTTCATTTTGGGAGGCTTAGTTTGATTTCATTTTTAGGAGTGCTGCTGAAAAATGCTGCATATCATCTCTCATGTGAGCGGATTCTGTTGATAAATTATTTGGTTCATTATGTATTTGCTTATAGCCTTGTGATTTCCTGCAGCCATTGCTGTTTCTCGTGATCACAAGCCGGACCAAACTGATGAGCGGCAGCGGATTGAGGAAGCAGGAGGATTTGTTATGTGGGCTGGTAAGGTCATCACATGTTAATTTTCAGGCTTTCTGGTGATTGAGTGAATTGCTTGTCTTGGTGACTAAAAATTATTTAATCAGGAACTTGGAGAGTTGGAGGAGTTCTTGCTGTTTCTCGTGCATTTGGTGATAGGCTCTTGAAACAATATGTTGTTGCTGATCCAGAAATTCAGGTGTCTTGACGTTGACTTTTGATGCTTACCTAAATAAAGTGTCTTGATTAAATTTTTGACGTGGTAAATGGTTCAAAGGAAAGAAGCTTAAGAGCACGAGATTGGAGTCCTGTAATGCAAGTCCATATTTAGGAAAGGAGTCTTCTGATTGATATTGTTAGAATTGGAGTGCATCAAACTTGTTTGCCTGGCATCTTCAGTTTTTGAGAATAATTAGCCACTGACATCATTATGGAACTTTCAGGAGGAAAAGATTGACAGCTCCCTTGAGTTTCTTATCCTTGCTAGTGATGGACTGTGGGATGTTGTCACAAATGAGGTATTCCATGCTTTCAAATTCTGGATTTTTTTTTAATTATTTTTTATTATATATATAAGTAATTGAAATTCATTAAAAGGACTATTTGTTGTTTTGAATGGGTGTCAAGTGTTTTCTTGACATTTTGAAATTGGACGTGTGGGTACTCCCAAGCTCTTTAACACCCTGATTCTTCCCCTTTTCTCAGGAGGCTGTTGCAATGGTCAAACCAATTCCGGAGCCAGAACAGGCAGCAAAGAGGCTGATGCAGGAAGCATACCAGAGAGGTAGTGCAGACAATATTACCATTGTTGTTGTTCGTTTCTTGGCCAATCAAGGGGGTTCCTCTCACAGCAGCTCCGGGTAAGCACCCATCCTAATTAGCTTGGTGTGGAAGATGGGGGGTTGCAATAAAATCTAGTAGTTTCGTAGTGATAGGAAATCTTAGAATTGTACTGCTTAAGGATAGAGATATAAACAAAGTCATCGGGCTGGTAGTTGTGTGTCACTCACACATTATCAGCTTCTAGCATAGAGCTGTATCTGGGAGCTTATTTTCTGTAGCTAGAAAATATGCGTGTTTGAATATGTAAAGAACCTCGAAATTCCAATATCATTTGCTTGTCTGACTCTTTTCATTTGCAATTGGATTTTTGCATGCTGTTTACATTTTTCTTTCTTGATGTAGTCTCTACGATTACGGCATCTTTTTTTTTTTTTTAATAATAATTTTCTAAAACATATAAAAAACAAGTGGGATAATCATATTTTTCGGATAAGAAGTACAAAACAGTAATGAATTGCTTTTCTGAGTGTCATTTTCTTTTCTTTTTGAGTCACTCGTGGCTGTCTCCCCCCAGCCTGGCCAGCCGCCTCATTTTTCTTGTAAGATTTAAAACATGCTTTTAAGATTCCTCACTCGATTTGCAAAAAAGGTCAACTCAAGGAAAATACATTTGCTTAATTGGCAGAAGCTCTGCCCAAGTGCCAACCCAAAAGGATGGGCGGCTAACAGCTTTGACGAGCCAGGCACTACTTTTGGCTAAACAGTTTTCGAGTAGTGTCTGATCCCTGAACTGATCCTCAAAGGCTCAAACTCTGTCCATTGTCTCATAACTCTAGTTAAAAAAAATTTGACAACTTTCAATATTAAACCTTTTTTTAGGGAAATTTCGTTTAATCCCCTGAATTTTCATATAAATCGGGGCTTAGGCTTAATTATTCTCACATTATTAAATTGTGCTTAAATCATATAGTACAGAACAAAATTGTGAGGATATTAAACCCAGTGAATAGCATTATTGGTCAAGGATTATATCTCATGATATGGGATGGACATCACTTTTACTTTCTTATTTTTTTTCCTTTTTTTTATTGATGCAATGTGAGATAATGATCATGGCCTTCATCTTTCTTTAGTCACTATGAGATGACTGCGTGGTCCTTTGGTTGGCTCATAAACCAACAATAAATAACCAGTTTACGTGGCATACAATTAACAATAAAAATTAAAACAAAAACAAAAAAAAAATCAAAATGTGACGTTGAACGAGACAACAAATAATAAAAACACTTTCTAGTTCCAATGAATTTGCCGTGATTTTATGGTTGGGAATAGCAGTTACATTGTATCTGTACAATTTTTATTTTTTTATTTTTTATTTTTTTAAAAAAAAAGGAAAAAGAAAAAGAAAAAAGTGAACTTAAGTAGCTATGACTTGATTGAAACTAACTTGAATTGTGGTCTGATCTGAGATTCACAACACATGTGACGTGGTGAAGAGAATCGGAAACAAAAAAAATCAGCTGTCTTCACGGATGTTATGTGAGTGCCATAAATGCAATCTATAAATGCAATCTCACCCAAACTAGGGATTTGGATCCTCTCTGGTCCATAATGAACCGGAGAATATCCATTATGAACTGGAGAGGATCCACTTTGTGATTTAGATTTTTCTACAGAAATTTCAAGGCTAAAAATAAGACATCTTATCAGTCAATTAGAAAAAAAAAGATAATGAACATTAAGTGAGAACATGTTAAGACAAGGTATGTCTGCAACTTTGACAGAAAAGACAAAAAAGAAAAGTCTCTCTTGCCGAACAAGAAAAAAACAAATCGCCGAACAAGAAAAGAAAAAAAAAAAACACGTTAGACCAAGGTCACAAAGCAATAGGAAAAAATATTAAAAAAAAAAAAAAATCAGTTGAAGAAAAAACATTTGTCATCCTCAACTTAAGGTACCCATCTTTACACATCTGCAGATAAAGTGAACACAAATCCTTCATCAGCCAACTCAGATCTCGCCATCGGCGAGCCGGGGCCCATGAGTCCTATGGTTTCGGGGGTCGTCGAGGGGAAGGACTGTTGAGGTACCATGGCTCTGATGGTTTGGGGTTTCGGGGGGCTAGGGTCGATCTTGCCAGCGTCGATTTTCCTATGGTTTTGGGGGCTGGGGTTGATCTTGCCGATCGGGAGCTAGACGACATTGATGGTGAAATCTAGATCGCGAAGGGAGATGGTGGCCACAATTTTTTTTCTGGGTTATTCATTTTTGGACTTTTTCTGATTCATGGGTTTTTTTTCTGATTTTTTCATGGGTTTTTCTTTCTATTTTTGGACTTTTGTAATTAATTCTAATTTTTTGGGTTTTTTTAAAAAAAAAATTCATGGGTTTGTTCGGCGAGAGACTTTTCTTTTCTGTCGAAGTTGCAAACATACTTTGCCCTAATGTGTTCTCACATAACGTTCTGTTTACTCACGTTATCTTTAAAAAAAAAGACTGATGAAGTGTCTTATTTTTATCCTTGAGATTTCTATAGAGAAATCTAAACCCCGAACTGGATATTCTCCGGTCCATTATGGACTGGAGAGGATCCGGATCCCCCAACTAGGAACCGGATCAACTAGAAAGGAGCGGGTTCTTTAAAAACTAAGAATCCAATTTCAGCCAACTAGAAGTAACAATTAATGTTTCAATATCTAGTTGTTGGTAATAGGAATTTGAATCTTCCACAAATTTGTTATTCGGATTATTAACAATTCAAACAGCAAATATAAAAGAGTTACCTTCTAAACAGATTTCGAACAATATTAGGAATAGTGCAACTCTAAGAGTTAGAATGAAGGAAGCAAGCAAAGATTATCCACCAGGAATATCATCCAAACGCATAGGACGTACTTTCACTCTTACTCACGTGGCAATAAAAATTACTATTAATTTTAGATCTAATAGTAGTTCCCACACTGATCTACTCCATCATCAACCTGAAGGTCAAGTCAACAAATTCATCCTCAAAAAAAAAAAAAAAAAACTGCAAGAAGCAGTAAAGGAGCACAGCATCGTAGACATCTCTTCAGAAGACACGCTTTGACTAAAGAAGACAATTAGATAGATCCTCTAAAAAAAAAAAAGGCGATTTTAGAGATGAACTCTAAAGATGAGGTAAAGCCTCTTTAAAAAAAAAAAAAAAAAGGGGCTATTTTAGTGTAGGAATCTAATAATATGAAAAATCCAAAAATAATTAAAAAATAAAAAATGATCATTTCCTTCTCGGCAGCCAGACAGAAGGAGAAGAAATGAATGCCTAACATCCATCGGGCAGTCTTCACCACCAAGCCCTACATTAATAAGCTCCAACTCAGTGGCTGAATCACCAGTAAGTGAGCTGAACTCGAAGTGATTAGCGTCGGCTGAATGACAGAAAAACGTTGGATAGATATTTGATGTGAATTTTGATAGATTATTATTGAATTTTTTATCAAATAGTAATTTTAAAAATTATGTCAACTTTGAAGAGGTAAAAAGATAATTTTCTTAATAATAATAATAAAGAAAGAAAAAAAAAAAAAAAAAGGAAGAGAAACAAAATATTTGGAGTTATAAGAAAGGATTATTGGGGCCATTGGGCTTCGGGCCACTGTCTAAGGGTCCTAACTGTTTGGATTGGACCTAAGCCCGCTCAAACCCAAGGTCCAACTGGGCTTACTGTCCGACAATGAGCCTTTAAGTTTGTTGTATTTGGGCTGAGTGCCGGTTGGCCCATCAGTACTCAGTCCAGCACTTACAATAACGATAAAGTATAACTTTCTTTGGGTGCTTCAATTTATGGGTACGTTCAGAAAGCCCATAGAAGTTTGTCAACTTGTTTGTTGGTGATTCCAATTATTTATTTTATATGGAGTTTAATATAAAGAAGAAGTTGTATGGCCTAGAAAATGCCAACCATAAATTAATTAAAAAAAGACAGATGTCACATCTCAGGGGGCCCCCTTCCCCTTTAGTCCATAAACAAAGCTCAAAAGATGATGATTCTGGCTAATCCAACATCTTCCTACTAATCATGAACTAATTATTTAATTAATCTAATCCAATAGCAACTCAGATTTTGATTCACTGTCACTGCCGAGAAAGTGCGCCGCCTCAAAAGGCAGGAGAAAAGCAAAATTCCATTACTACTACAGTCTACAGACTACAGACTACATACTACATACCATTAACTTTTTCTACAAAAATCAACGGTCGATCAAACACCATCCCATAAGTTATATACACAAAAAGAAGAAAAAAAGCGTAAATTTTTATTACGACGGCAAATCAAAGCTTAAAACGACGGAACGACGCCGTACCCGCCACATACACGATCAGCTTCGACATCCGCCATGTCCACCCGCTTAGCGAACCTCCCTTTGATTCGCGGCCTCGTCTCAGCGTAGGCTTTTCGCGAGGCGTAACGGATCGTCTTTTCGAACTTTCGATTCTTCCTCTTCTCTCGGTACCTCAGCACCCTCGCTTCACGATCGGCCGATGATATCTGAACCGCCCGATTCGCAGACTCCATCATGGGTTTACCGTAAGAATCGGACACATCGGTCACCACGCTGCCATCCGGCACCACGCTAACATCGAGCGAGGAGGAAGACATCTGTGCAGCCAAGTACAAGATCAGAACTAAACTAACATAATTTTACCATTTTTTTTTTTCTCATTAAACCTAAACAAACAGATATTTCTTCTGAGCAAGAAACTTACACTCTGACTGAGACAGTGAGTGTTGTAGGCATACACGTAGGGCTTGGAAGCGGAGAAATCGAGATCGAAGCAGTTGTCACTGAGCTGATGAACGCTCTTGCTCTGTACGGGTACGACTCCGTCAGTACCCGAACTGTTCTGCTCCTGCGCTTCTAACTTTGGATCCACGTGTCCGTAATCGAGATCCAGATAGGGATCCATGTCCGAAAACACGAACTGTCCCGTATTCAGATCCGGATTCTCGGTCACCTTGTTGTTGGCAGGGTTGGGAGGGTTCGGGAGCAACCAAGAGGCGGCCTCGGCCTCTTCTCTGCTGACATCACCGTCGGACAAGTAACGGTCGTCGAGGAGGTTGGCGACGGCGCCGGACTTGACGGCGACTGTGTCGTAGAAGGGCGTGACGGGGACGCGCTCGTGGCGGCGGGCGAGTGGGTTGGCGGAGTGGATGTCGCGGTCGCACGTGACGCAGAGAGCGGCGGCGTCAGCCTTGCACGTGACGTGGGCGGGAGCCTGCTCGCAGACCTCGCAGACCAAGACGCGCGCGTGGCGGGACGCGAGCTTGTTGGCCGCGTGGACCTTGGAGTCGCAGGCCACGCAAAGGAAGGCGGAGTCTGCTCGGCAGAACAGCGTCGCCGTTGCCGATTTGCATGAGTCGCAGAGCTTCGATGCCATAGTCCACTTTCTTTTTCTTTCGGTAAACAAACTCTCTCTCTCTGTCTCTTTGTGTGGTGGCTGTTGATTAGGTGTAAATTAATTGGGTCTATCTTGTGGGGCCAGGGAGATCCGGGATATAGCCAATAGAGAAACGACACGTGACCAAAGCTTAGCCAAATAAAAAATTGTCATAGTGGGGGGAGGTTGGGGTCCGGTCTGCTTTTGGACTTTCGCCTTTTTGGCTAACGCTTTTGCGTAAAAAGGCAGTAATTGCAGGTGGGTCCCACGAAGGTGCCAGGTCGGTGTCCGTTCGAGGTGGAGGGAGAGGGACCTGTACTATGCCGTGACCTTCGCTGGCAAAAGTGAAAAAAAGTGAAAAAGTGAAAAGGAAATACTCGTGTGCGCCGCGCTAGCCTGGAAGTCAATGCTTTCCCATGTTTGATTGATTGATTGTCTCTGTAAAAACATCATTGCCAGCATTAGTTTTGCATTGGGTTTGGCCCCGAATTATATTATTGAAAAGTTTTTTTTTTTTTGGCTAACATTAGATTGTTTCATATCTCATATTTTAATAATTATTTTAAATAAATGATCAGATGTTACCATTTTAGATTTATTACTTTGAAAATATAGTAAGATATGATAAATATTGAGTAGCTCAATTATTTATAAATCAGATCTCATTACTGGTTTGAATTTTTTTTTTTTTCTTTTATGTGAACATCTAAAAATGATACCATGGTGGGGCGGTGGGAACACCAGAAGATGATAGCGACAAGCCGACAATGAAGAGTGGGATAACTATTGGGTGTGAACTAATTACACGAACTTTGAGGTGCACACCTAAATGGAATATGCCTCTTTGACTATTCTGCTGGTTTGACTGGTGAGGGGTGACCATTTTGCTTTGTGCTCAATATCTCATCATCAAATTTATAGACATTTATGAAAAAAGATGTTCTGCGTTTTTTCTATGGGAGGAGGAGAGGGGATAAAACAAAGTTGAAGTACAAACCTACAAACCTATATATTTACTAAACCCTATCCGCTAAAGCATTAACTAGGGGCTGGATTTTAGCTTACATTAATGGTTAAATAACACTTGAGATCTCTTGTGGTTTAAATAGATGGTGTTTAGTCACAAGTAGTTCAATCTACGCGAATCCACGCTTTACATGCACGTGAATCACAAAGATCGAATAAAAAAAAAAAATAGATGGTGTTTAAGCATATGGTGGTCGGGTAAGTTAGTGAGCCACCTACAAAGTATAGAAAAAGTTATTGAAAATCGCCGGTTTGCAAGATTTGGAGAGCATTCAAAGCTTAAGTAATATGATGTCTAGAGAAGAATAAAAACGAAAAGAGAGTTGGGAGATGGATCTTTCCGTACTTGTAGGGATAGAATCAAGAAATTTTGCGGGAGGGATCGGCCAACAAAAAAAAATTTCAGTTCTTTAAAATTTTTTTATTAAAATATATATTTTTGATTTTTTTTTATGAACTAAAGACTATCGTAAGGGCCAACAATTAAAATTAAAACTTAATGAATAATGAGTATTGCCCAAAAAAATTAAGAATACAGCCAAAAAAATTTATTGAATATGGCCAAAAATGGGCCCTTTTTTTTTTTGAGGGGCACCAAATAACTAAAATTAAATCCTTACTTTACTTCTTTTTTTTTTTTTTTTCTTTATTTTAGGGGGACCACGGTTTTCCCGGTCCCCCCCTCCCTCCTTCATTGCGTGGTTGGGAATGAGTGCTCTGTTTTTTTGTAAGAGACTCCTTAGAAATGGTCCAATATGGCAACACTAGTGTTAGTGGCCTGTAGTTTTTCTTGTTAGGTATGTTATTCAGTGTTGGGTGTTGCTAGACGTTAGTTATTGATGCGGATGTATGGTTTCCGTGTGGAAAATATAAGTTTCCTTGTAATGGTACTGATCGAGTGATAGGAAGGTGAGCCGTAGATTGCTCACTACTATGGATGCTTGCCATGCGACTGATTATAATTGCCTAATTATTTTTTCATGTAAAGGTTGTTCGAATAGGCCTATAGTGATGATTTATATCCACACCAAATGGTTTGGATCGCAAGAAGAATCTTAGCATTTACCATTGTTAGTGAATTTTTCCTTAATATTACAATATTCACTATCGGTTAGAATCAAAAGATATCTCTAGTGATTTAATTATCGAAAGCAAGCCAAATCTTGGGTGCACAAGAAGCTCGCCGTGGTCCATATTTGACTCTTATGCTAGGTTGGAACATTGGAGGAGGGAAGAAGAAGGGTAAAAGGAAAAGTGAAAAAAAAAAAAAAAAAAAAAAGTTGAGAGAAAAAAACGGAGGAAGAAGGGAAAAATAGATAGTTCGATCACTCCCTTCATATATATAAGTGCTGATGTGACATTTTGAAGGTGATGAATGTAGATATTGGGGCATATTAGTGAAACTTTGAGAGCTAATTTTACATATTTTTTGGAAAAAAAGAAAAGAAAAGAAAAGTAGGTGGATGTTAAGAAAGCCATGTGAACGTGAAATTATGAGGGGGAAATGGACGTGAAACCATATATACGGGGCCTTGCTGGGACATTTATATCCAGACATTTTGTGATTGGCCCTCATGACTCATGAGTGAGGGAGAGAGATGCAAATATAAAAGTAAAACAATGATGCGTCTACATCGTAAGAATATGCGAGTATGACTATTACATGGTATATTTTAAATAAAATTGATAATATTATTATATAATAAAAATTTAAAATTAGTGCATCTAATCTAATGTGTATATAATTTTAAATAATTTAATTTTTTTAAAAGAAGTATTTGACTTCATATATAACTATAAATTATAATAATAAAATGGGGGCACCCTACTCTCCTCAGTATGTCCATCGACTTCGAAGTCCAAACACAAACAAAAAAAACAAAAGCCATGCATTAAGATTAAGATGCCAATAAAAAAAGAAATTATAGTAATTAAGCAGTTGGACAAACGATATTATGTTCTTCGATGTCTGACCAGTGGCCACCCTCATCACAGACCCGGGCCTACACTCCTATAATATTGTAGCTCCCTTATAAATATGATTTCTGTTGGGCTTTAATAGTTCCAACAACGACCCATCGATGACAGCAATGAGAAGGCCTGACACAAACCTCAATGCAAACATTGTTTTACGGAAGAAAAAAAAAATCAAATTTAATCTTTAGTTTTTTTCAAACAAAATCCTTCCGTCAACGTAATATTTAATTAATTAACGTAATGTCATGTTGAGACCAATTAATTAAGATCATGTGATTATTGTTTGACACATCATTTTAACATAATTGTGCCATGTGTCACACATATCGAGTACATGAGGTGTTCGACAAGAGCCACGTAACATTAATGCTTTAATTAATTGGATAGTAAATAGATGGAAATACTTAAAGATGAATTATTATTTTCTTTCCAATTTCTTTCCCAGCATACGTCTTTCTAAAGATGAATACTTCATCATAGATTTTTCTTATAGTTGCATTTTGAATATTTGAGAAATAAAAAGATTATAATAATTACAACGATGCACTTGTAATCATGGATGGTAATTGTATTCATGATGTCTATAACAGCGGTGATAGCAACAACATTGATAGATAGCGTCAATGGTGGTTGATGAAACGTTTCGACAGTAGTGCTAGGCTAGGCTGCTAGAAGTTAATAGCAACATAATGAATTCAAATCCATATGGGCTCCATCTGTCCAAATTGCTGAAGATCCCAATCCACATTACAACAACAATAGAGACTACACCGATAGCAATGTAAAGAGTAATTAAAAATGAAATGAGAATGGCAATGATAATATTGATCAATTTTTCATAAAAAGAATGTACTTAAATATTTTAAGAATTGATAGAATATGATACAGTCTAATGTGTTTGTGATGACAGTGACCACTTGGTGGCTTGAGAAATAGGCAAAGTAACAAGAAGGGTGTAATTTGTATCATGGAGTAAAAGTGGCTACAAATATCAATATTTGGAAAACACAATGCAGCAATCAACGAGAGAAGATACCAGAAAATGAATGGAGCTAGTAGCCTTTCACCCACAGAGAAGCAATACTGCTACTTGGAAATAGGCGGCTCTCCTAACCACTTGGCACGAAAGCCTGTTCCCTTACAATCAGAGCAACACGTTGATCCCTGTAAGTATCACGACAACATATAAAAGGGTCATCCATGCTGCTATTATAGAGACGGCAGATTGAACGAACGCTAAGGATTTATACTAGCCGTAGATTAAAGACCTTGTTGATTTAACTTACCACTCCACCACAAATAACACAACTGGTGTTTCTTGAGGGGACTTGGCAGAGCATGTTATCACCAAGAATAAAGAATCCTGTACCCCGACACCATTTGCATTCAACGTGTCCATTTGAGTTGCAAGAAGAACAACCAACTGGCCTTGGTTGCTGAAAGTGGCATGAACAATGGAGAAACAAGGAAACAAGCAAAATATAGATTATTAAAATGTCTTCATAAGAAAGAATGAGCCTCAACATCAGGCCAGTTCCACAGAAGTAGCAACGCATGATAAATAAACCGCAATCTTCTATTTGTAACATAAAGTATCTAATCAAGAAAATAGCTATCTTTCTGCCCTTTCCAATACTTTAGAGGGAAGTAATTTAGCCCAAAACCTACTCCTTGTTTACTTTTCTACATCACTGAACATGGCTCAATATTCAAGGATGAAACGAAATTGGTTTCTCTTGTTATTATTTCTTTACTTTTCTTCTTCTGCAAGAATTAGCTCGATACTTAAATCAAAGAGGAGATTTCTGGAACCATTTCCCTAGACACTCCTTAAAAGCACGTGTGGGTGAAGAACCTCAGATGAACAGGAGTTGTTTAGAAGAGAACAGACAAAATTACTGTCCTTAGTCCTTACTAAGGTAGAACTAAATATATATATATAAAAAAAAAGCCAAGGCAGAACTAAATATATAAA
This sequence comes from Carpinus viminea, assembly GCA_013348765.1. Taxonomy (NCBI): domain Eukaryota; kingdom Viridiplantae; phylum Streptophyta; class Magnoliopsida; order Fagales; family Betulaceae; genus Carpinus; species Carpinus viminea. The sequence goes on along the minus strand of CP054670.1, from coordinate 16,319,836 downwards.
AAAAGACATGGTCACCCAAACCACAAGCATAAATTCTCATAGCAATCACCCACGAGACCAAGTATGTTACACTGGAAACTTAAAAATAGCAATTCATCTACTCCCTCCACACACAAAAGATGAGGTGTTTTCCTTTTTAGACTGTCCTAAAATGTATGAAAGTTTCACAAACAAAAGCAGTTATCCATTTAACTTCCTATGTTACCCTTAAATTTAAACCCACATTGAAATTTTAAAACCAGCTTTTTTGGTTCTCCTAAGAGCATTTTAGGAGAATTGTTATGTTTATTTTGTTTCATTATGCATACCATTTCCAAACTTCCATCTATTTTGATATGGAGGGAGTGATAAATAGACCAATCACATAAAAACTCAGAAATTATAAAACTAAGGGCAGAATGCGAAATCTATATTCCTAACAAAAGGATTAAAAAGATTTCAATTTTAAAACGGACAGCAAACTAGAACACCAAAAAAGCCATTTATCACACTTGAAAGGAGCAAAGCTGTAACAAATACACATTGAAGCATGAATAGAACACATTTGTAGCTTAGAATTATGAGGATATGACTGCTATTTTGACCTGTTTACTTATGCTCTAATGGGAACAAACAACCCCTAGTTTAAGTATTTTATACAACAGCACAAGAAAAATACTCACAGAATAGAGGGTTGCATAGAGGTCCTTTCATCTTTTAATATACTGGCTTATATAAAGCATCCTAATAAATTAAATCAAAAATTAACTTTCTGATCTTTAAAGAAAAAAATTAACTATTATAAATGGAGTGAAAATAATTAGTTTGACAACAACTTCCCTCGATAAGGAAGGAGATATGACAAGGCCAATCGCAATGATCTAAAAGACTTGTATGCATGGTTAAAAATGTTCAAGCCGCCCCCAAAAAAACTCCTTCTCTTCTTTCTCCTCTCCCCACACCAAAATTAAACAAGTTGTCCCTATAATGGTGATAACTGTAGTGATTTTGTCATCAATGAGTGACTGACAATCAGAAAAACACAAGTAAGAAGCATGTATTATACATTCTGTTTCTACTTTTATATCATTGGTCCACTTACTATTGCATTGTTGTGGCATACTCCTACCTCCTAACGAACGAAATCATTTCTCCACACAATTTTCCAACATCTTCAATTTCTATATCGAACTAGGTTTGAGGAAAGAAAATAAACTGTTTTTCAAAACATGAGCATAAAGCTACAAATATCATTTTAATCATAGAAGAGGATTGTTTGTTTTACTCATCAAAAAAAATTCATGGAAGTATAAAGCTCTTTTTGTCATGCATCGCATTAGGGTTGCCCAAATGGATTCCTCAAGTGAACTAAGCATCTGGTCCATGAAGCAATCACTAATCACCAAATACCTCATTAAAGCAAAATCCTAAAAGGAAGGTACTCTCAAAGGCTAGAGCATTGTGATACAACTCACTAAACATAGGTGAAAGGTATAAAGATTTGTTCTTTTCCATCACATATAAAGATTTAAATGGCATGTATGAACACTGACATTTAATCTATCACCCATGGGAGTCATTGCTCACTGGAACTATAATATATACCAGAAAATAGTGGATTCTAATGAAGGGGAAAAGGGAGAAGACAATGTAAAGTGCAAACAGATCTCGTTATCCTAAATGCCAGGTCATTTTAATATGCACTCTTTTCCAGTAGCTTCCTTGGAGACACTTTGTTCTAAAGTGTAAGCTTTGTTGCATCTAAACATTGGATTCCTAAACCCAACGCTACTAACAGATTGACACTCAACTCATTACCAAACAGATTATCATTGTAATTATCAATAAACAATTAGGGTAATGGTTGACCCAACTAACAAATAGTTGAAAGAATTAAGAAAATATTAATGTGCTCCTGCTACAAATTAAGCTCCAACTCCATATGTGTATTTGGCGTAAACTGTTCTAAAGGGGTATGTAGATTCAGTAATCTGGCTCTCCAAAGATGATAAGTTTTATTTCAGATTAGCTGTGGACCAATAGAAATAAATCCAAAACTACTCAAAAATCTTAATTTCCCCTAAAGCTACGTTTCTCGTTGCGCAGAATTGCATCTAATTCGAGGATTCCACTTCTGCAAAACTCAATCATATGCATATATGTATATATAAATGCCCGCGCGCGCGCAAATTCATTATATTACGAAACCTACTGCATCTAATTCCATTCAACCAAACACAACTTCATTCGAGAAATTGAATAGAGGGAAAATTTAACAAATAAAACAAAAAAGATTTCAATAATTGATTTTGTCACCAACACAGACCGGAAAAAAAACAAAACAAAACAAAACAAAAACAAATAAGAGCTTACCTGAGATATTAACCAGGCTTTCTCCATGCGGTTGGCGAAATTGAAGGAGCTCTCGTACGAGTCCACCATTGAAGCCCGAACAGGACAAACCCTAGAACTCGTGGACCTCGCGGCGGCGGCTGTTGTACCATGAGGTCCAATCAGCCGGACGCCAATCGGCGACGCGAAGGTCTTATTCTGGATTGGTCGCGGCACAATCACATGCCTACTACAACACGTACAATTCATCGATCGTTTCTTGTAGGAGAGAGTTATTAGCGTTTCCGAGGTCGTTTTGTGCGTTTACGTAGGGAAGTTCCCTCGATTTTAAAGAACATTGCTGAGAGATATAAAATAATATAAAGGAAATTTTACTAATTCTCCAAAAGCTTGGTTATTTTTGTAAATATCTCTTTAACGTTTAAAAATTTTATTTATCTCTTAAACTTTCAATTGTTCTTAATTTAGACTCATCTGTATAAATTAGGGTACAAAATTTTTTAAAAATATCAAAATACCCCTAATTTTTATTTTTTAAAAAAAAAATCTAAAAGTTAGAATTTTATACAAAAGTCACCGTTTAAAATTCATTATTTAAAATTTCAACTTCCAAAATGTTTTTTATTTTTTTAAAAATAAAATTAGGGATATTTTGGTCTTCTTAAAAAATTTTGTACCCTAATTTATACGGATTGGTCCAAATTGAGAACAATTGAAAGTTTAAGGGGTAAGTGAAAATTTTTGAATGTTAGGAGGTATTTGCAAAAATGGCCAAATTTTAGGGGGATAAGTGAAAATTTTTGAACATTATGAGGATATTTGCAAAAATGGCTAAACTTCAGGGGTTAATGAAGTTTCCCTAAAATAAAAGTACATGGATTGGGTTAATCTGCCAGAAAATTTTTAAAAACATAAACTATAGATTATATTAAAGGAAAGTGTTTGTGGGCGTATAATCCCCTTTATAAATTTATATTTCGGTCTAGAACCTTCTATGTAAATTTTTTTTTTTTATTGGCCGGATTATGTTAGTTTGTAAACATAATACACATTTTAATATTGGTGTAATAAATGTCACATAAACTCTTACATCTTACATCAGTTTGTAAGAAATTTGTGTTATGATTTGTACACAGAATAAGAGTACTAATATAAGGAAGACTAGAGTCCTTATAGAGTCATCTCAAACGTGATATGACATTTAAAATCACCAATAAATTAAAATTCAATAATAATCATCTTAAATTGAATAGTTATTTTAAATGACACATCATATTTGGGATGATTTTAAGAGGACTCTAGTCCTCCTTATATCATACTCGAATAATTATACCTTTAGGAATAAGAATGAGTATTAATGGAAATATAAGAAGTTATAATGGAATGATTATTCATATTCTTTTGGTTGGTGACAACACATGTTCTCACTAAAATTCAATCAAAATTCTTAAAATACCCAATAGTATATTTTGAATAGGAAAATACTATAAGTTCTCTTCCTAGTGTTCTCACAGTCTTACGTATAATATGATTTAAGAAAAAATAAAATTGTAGTAGCCCTCACCACTAGTTTTTTTAGGCATTAGCACCAAATTTGAGACATTAGCACTAAAATTGAGGTATTAGCACTAAATTTAATATGATCAAATCTATTTTTGATAATACCATCCCTAAGGGTTAACCTTCCACCCTTATATTTTAGTTTTGAATAAAAAAACAAGTTTTAAGCATTAGAATCTAAATATTAACTCATAAAAATTAATCTGTTAGCAAAAAAAGGTATTACAATTTTTTTTTTTTTAAATCATATTCTACGTAAGACTGAGAGAATGCTATGAGAACACTAAGAAAAAATTCCTAACAAACTCCTTTTGAATATTATAAAGTTAGCTGACAACCCTAACAAAAAAAACTCCGAGGTAGACAAGGCCATCTCCAACAACGCTTGAGATAGCCTCGACCACCCTGATCAAGGAGGGTGGTCCTGGGGTGACCAGTCATCCATGGAATATTATGAAGTTTTCCTTTCTTGATATAATGAGAATGACTATTTTCCGAAATGATGCGTAACAAAACAAATAAATAGTTATTTTATAAGAGTAGTCATTCAATTCTACGAATTTATTTCGTATAGCAAACTCCAAACATGCCACTGTAATACCCATGACACGACTCTTTTATTTATTTATTTTATGACAAATGGATCACAATTAAACCGACAAACAGATGATAAATTATTATATCCACATATTCGACTTGCTTCCTGTGATTAAATAACTAGAGAATCTCCAGTTGTTCAAATTAAAGATTGCAAGTTATCCCCTAATTCTACAATCTTTACCGTCTATTTTAACGATAGAAAATTTACAGAAGCCAAATCCCATATCCACCCCCAATCTTGACAATATTGGAGAAAATTAATGAGATAGGAACAAGACCAAATATAATATAATATAATAACGCAATTATATTGACACTTCTAAATTTTTCTATATATATTTATCAAGTTGTATATATGCTAATTTTATAAAATTGAAATTATCTAATTAAAATTTTAATGGGATAATTTCAAATTTATAAAATTATATAATATACAAAATCTAAAACATTCTAATCGATTTGGCCAACCGTTTCGGTCCAATAGAAAAAAACAAAGAATTCCCAAGTTTTTAAGCTAGCAAAGCAAAGTTTGACCCTCAATCAAGGTTGAAATCTGAAATTGACTTCCCGAAACTCAGTTCTGTTCCCACTAGCTTAAAGGGGTATAAAGGCGATTACGGTTAGCGGTTCCAATAATCGCTAATCAGTAATCGCCTTTATATTATTAAATTTTACTAACCGATCCGGTTAGTGATAGAGTTAGTAAAACAGTTAACCGTTCGCTATAACCGCTTTTTTAAAATTGGGCCTTTTTTGGGCATTTTTGGGATTTTTTTAAGCACTACAGCATTTTTCACTCTTATTTGTTTTTGTTTTTTGTATTTTTAGTGTCTTCTTGGGCCAAATTGCTATAAAAAGATCTCATATTAAAAAATAAAAAATATTTGACTTTAAAATTTTTTTAAAAAAAATCCTTAAATATTAAATCATAAGTTCATAACCAGCTAACTTAACTTAAAAAAAACACACACACACACATACACACAACATATAAAAACAAAGTTCAACGCAACATATAAAAAAATATAAAAAAAGTTCAATAGAACATATTAAAAAAAAGTTCAAATAAAACATTAAATAATATAAATAAAACATTAAAAGCTGAGATAGAAATTAGAGAGAAAGAGGTGACGATAGAGACGGTCAGATGTAGAGTAGAGAGGGCTGAGTGAGTAAGATAGGGAAGGGAAGAATAAGATAAAAATCCTTACCCTACCCTTAACGCGCTTTTCTCTCAAAATTGACGCTGCTTTTGATGTGAAATTCATTCTTATTATTATTAATATAAAATAGACAATATATATATGGAAAATTAAATAAATAAATGTTAGAAAATATAAATATATACAGTTTCAAAAATATTTTGTTCAGTTACAAACTTATGTCTTTGATATTATATAATCATATGATTTCATTAAATTATATCATATGATTAATAATTTAAATTATTATCATATTTACTTATAGTCTTTTTTTTTTAATTGAACTTATTATCTAATGATAATGCTCAAACTCCTAATTCCTAAATTCCTAATGATTTAATGGTCATACACTGATACTTAAATTATATAATCATATTATCTCATAAATCACAATTTATATTAATATAATAAAATTATCTTAGATCTAAAAATATAAGATAATGCGATATATGTTTTCTAATTATAAAGTATCTAATAATGTATTGATTCAATTGTTGTTATAGGTAATACATTATTTAATTTAATTGTAAGTACCATACTATCATTATACATGAATAATATGAATCATATGATTAACTTGTAAACTTATGACTTATGAATTATGTCATATTATATATATAATTTGTTATTATATAATCGAATGATTTAATAATCAATTGATCATGTGATATAATCATATAAATTATAGTAATAATATATTAATACTCAATTTGTGATTTAATTATTAAAAACAAAAATGTGATTTAATCATTAATAATCAGTTGATTAAGTTATATCTATAAATATTATTATAATTATAATTATCAAAATATATTATATAAAAAGCGGTTATGATTATTAAACCCAATAACCATTAACCGCTAACCGTTAGGTGGTTATAACGGTTAGCGGTTAAGACGGTTAACGGTTAAGCGGTTAAACGGTTAGCGGTTATAGCGGTTAGCGGTTAACGGTTAACCGCCCGCCTTTACACCCCTAAGGAACAAGACCAAATATAATATAATATAATAACGCAATTATATTGACACTTCTAAATTTTTTTATATATATTTATCAAGTTGTATATATGCTAATTTTATAAATTTGAAATTATCTAATTAAAATTTTAATGAGATAATTTCAAATTTAGAAAATTATATAATATACAAAATCTAAAACATCCTAATCGATTTGGCCAACCGTTTCGGTCCAATAGAAAAAAACAAAGAATTCCCAAGTTTTTAAGCTAGCAAAGCAAAGTCTGACCCTTAATGAAGGTTGAAATCTGAAATTGACTTCCCGAAACTCCGTTCCGTTCCCACAGGCTTACTAAAGCGACAGTAAATAATAAAAATAAATAAAAACAAAAGTAAATATTGAGGTTCAACAATACTGCTGCTCAGTTGGATGGTTCTTAAAATACCTTGTAAGGTACAATTTTGAATACTATAAAAGGATTTAACGGCTCTTTTTTTTTTTTTTTGACATGTCCACACAAGAGGAGGGAGGGAGGATTCGAACTAGTGACCTCCACTTTATTAAGTGTGGTTCCAGCCGATTGAACTACCTCTTGGGGACGATTTAACGGCTCTTTAATACTTTGCAAGGTGCTTTCGAATACTATAAAATGATTTGACTCCTCTCATTGAACACTGATTAATTTTTAAATGAGATGATCAAAATCTAATTCAACAAATAAATAGGACAGATATTGATAATTTTGGCGTCCACCTCATATAAATACAAGAAATTAAATTCAACACAAAAAAATAATATTCAGAGATGTATACAACTTAATAAATAATAATGATTACCTTTTCCTTTCAAAATAATAATAATAATAATGATTATCTTTTCATTTACTCAAACATATCCCTTTAGAGTTTGTAGAAGAACGAGACAAATAAATATGCTAGAATATTAAAAAAATAAGCATAAAAAATATGTAGGAAATAGGAATAAAGCAAATATGACAAAATATTAGATAATACATATAATATTTGACTTGTAGGCCTGTGGGCTTTGAGTGGGAAAAAATCTCGGAAGACTTCATTGGGGTTGGGCCTCATACCAAACAAAACTATGAAACGGACCGACCCAAACAACAATGGAAGGCGACAAACTGAAAAGAAAACGGCACACTTATGTGGTTGTGGCCAAAGGCCTTTAAGAGTCTGTTTGAGATTGTATTTAAAAATAGGTTAAATATTATATTAGTCTATAGGGTTTAAAAGCTTTATTTTTTTTCCCTAAAGTTTGAAAAGTGATCAAATTAGTCATTGTAGTTTTGAAAAATGACAAAGTTAGTCCTTCCGTCAATTGACCGTTAGTTGACTTAACGGATTGACACATAAACCAATTAAAAGTTGACACGTGACCATCTAATTAAATTTTTTATTTTTTTAAAATAAAAATTCAGAAAAATATTATAAAAAAAAAAAAAAACTTGGAGCCACCCCCTTGGGCACCAAGAGCCACCCCATGGTAAATAATCCGATGGTCGTCGTAGCAGATCTAGAAGCAGGAGCCTCTCTTGATACAAATAAGTACATAAGCGAAAGTGAAGAAAGGCCAAAAACAGAGCATCTTTAAGCCAAAGTATTCCAGAAAAACTAACAGGGAGAGAGAGAGAGAGCAATGGAGGGTGTGAAAAGAGGAAATGTGTTTGGGTCACTGGCCATGGTGGTGTTGGTGTTGATGTGCGCCGAGATGGTGATGGTTCCATGTTTTTTTCTCTTTTTTTTTTTTTAAAAAAAAAATATATATTTTAAAAATTAAAAATTTAATTAAGTGACCACATGTCAACTTGTAATTGGTTTACCTGTCAATCAATTAAGTCAACTAACGATCAATTGACGGAATGACTAATTTGGTCACTTTTCAAAATCACAATGACTAATTTAGTCACTTTCCAAACCCTAGGGAGGAAAAAATAAAGTTTCTAAATCCTATGGACTAATGAAATATTTAACTCTTAAAAAATATAGCTTTTAAGTCAAAAAAAAATTTTGGGCAAAATCATCATTTTTAAACTTTTGCCAAAAATGTTTTTTTGGTTATTTTTAGGCTTTTTAAACTTTTAAAAGTGCTTTTAATTTTTTTTATCAAACGGGTACTTTTTTTTTTCTTTAAATAGGCTTTTTAAATGTTAAAAGCACTTTCAAACCTCTTAAACACAATCCCAAATAGGCCCTAAGTGTTTTAAGGATCCATTTGGGAGTGCATTTTTAAAGCAATAATCTACATTTTTAAACAAAATCGCAATTTTGAATCGTTTGGGATTGCAATTTTTAAAATGTAAATTTTAAAATCGTGAAAAAATCTGTGATTTCTATAAATTGACTAGATAGTGCTTATTTGAAAATGTATGAATTTAAACCAAAATCAAGATTTTCGCTTAAAAAATATATATGAGGCAATATTTACCTATTTAACCATAAACCACAATTATATGCTAATGTTATCCAAACACTCAATTGATAAAAAAATATTTCTTAACATATTTTACCAAACGTCTTTATGATTTTAAAAATTAGCAATTTCAAGTATATAATTTTTAAAATCGCGCTTACTGAAATTTTACTCCCAAATGAGCCCTAAGTTTTATTATCGATAAATAGTAACATGATCTGTATTGATTATTATTATTTTCTTTTCTTTTTTTTTTTAAGTTGCAAACATAAAAAATCACTTAAAACACGATAAGTAAGTTTATGTAAGAGAAATGATTTGTATCAATGATTTGATCTATTCTCATACAAATTCAATAGATCAATCAATAGATTTGTAAGGTCTACCATTAACTTATGTGAGGTTTATATGAGTCCACAATTCTAATGATTAATTTGTAAAACGAGATTGAGAAAAATATGGGAAAACTATTAATATCAATAATATTTCTTCATGTAAAATGAGTATGAAGAATAACATTATTTATTGATAGAAGAATCAATGTGTTTGGTGTGTGGAAAAAAAGGAAAAAAAAAGAAGTCTTTATAAAATAGGTAAGAATCCTTATTTCTTGGTTTCATAATTAAGGAGAAACTTTATTTAAGATCTATGAACTACCACATATTTTAAAAAGACTTCTCAAATTTAAAAAATTCTCAATTTTACCTATTAAATTTTCAATTTGATGCAATATACACCGTCAGATTTTAAACTTATATACCCTATTCCTGGGTTCATAGTTAATGATTACGTTGTTTACGAAACTGAAACGCAAACTAACAACAACTTTCCAAACACAACTATAAAAGCGGTTGTAGTTTTGAGGAGAGCCCACATATAATATCAATTATGACCACCATGACCCTCCCTTGCTCCAACCCACTGGTTTTTTTGGAATGATGTTGGAGTAGGTGTTGATTAAAACTAGGGAAGTTCCATTTGTCCTCGTACTTCATAAAATGTAAATCACACTCCTTCCGTTCCTGTTAAACAAATATCGAAGATGTATGAATATATTATATTTTTTGTTTTTACAAATTTATTTACAGTATTTTAAAACAATTAAGAAAAAAAAAGCAATAAGATTTGATAGATAAATTTAATTATTGAATAAGTGATAAGATAAGCATTATGTGAATTGTCATATTAATTTGTAAGAAAGTTGTGATGAACACCATAATACCTTAGTTAATATCTAAAGACTGAGCAAGAAACTATTATGAGTAAGAGCTAAAAGTCAAAAAAATTTGCTGCCAACTGGCTGAATTATTATTTTTACCTTAATTTTTTTTTTCTTGGTTCTTAAGAATTGGAGTGGGGCATGGCCAATATGGTCCTCCCTCCCTGTTTTTCGAGTAAAATTAAGAAAAAAGTTATTTTATGATTCAAAATAAACTTAGTAACCCAATGTTAATATGCCATTTAACTTAAGCAATATGAACCATAAAATGGTTTAAACTCATTCTCAATGAGTAGTTTAATTAATTTTGAATCACATATCATAAAACGCACTAATTCAAATCTCTTATCTCTTTTCTTACGGTAACATGTAAATAAATAAATAAACTCGTTTCCCTTTGAAATTGAGAAGAATTTTATTCGGAAAAAGGCCTCCCAAAATTCGTTCCTTAAAATCATTCTCACAAGCCAGTCGTCACCACATCAGAAAGCATATAACATCTCTCTCTCTCTCTCTCTCTCTCAAATGGAAAAACACAGCACCATGGCTTCGCCATCATCGCCAACCGCAACAACCTTTGTGCAAGCAGACACACACCTTCAGAGACCTAGTCCAGAGGCTGACCGGATCGTCCGTGGACTCGGAGAAGCTCCCGGTCAACCCACCTTCAAAACTCTCCCCAAAAACCTTCACTCCCGGTGAGCCCACCGGGCCCCGCCGGTCACCCTTCAAGCTCCACGAGCGAAGGCACACCCACACCATGAGAAAGCTCGAAATCAAGCTGGGCCTCACCACTCTCCGCAACAACTCGCCCCGCCAAACTCAGCGAGTCGACTCACCGGTTCAGAGCCCTTTAACCCCACTCCGGTCCGAACCAATGTTTCTACCGAGTTCCCGGGCCGAGTTGCCGTCGTCACGGGCCTTGTCGGACGAGGAGAAGGCTGTAGCCGAGAAAGGGTTTTACTTTCACCCATCGCCGGTGAGTACGCCGAGAGGCACCGAGCCGCCAGAGCTATTGACCTTGTTTCCACTGAGTTCGCCGAGTCAGAAAATTCGGGATTCGTAAAGATATTTTTGGGCTTTTAGGGAGTTCGGCAAAAATATGTTTGTGTTTTTCTTTTCTTTTTGGCTAAGATATCTTTAAATTCAATACTTTCATTGCATGGCCAGGTTTTGGTTGTTTATTAATATATTGTAATAAAATTTTCTATTTTATTTTTAAATTTTTTATATTGCTCTTTGCACGTAAACTTTCTAATATCTATGTGATTTTTTTTTTTTTTTTAATGAAAAGCATAATGCTCCAAAAAATATTTGTTGATGTAAAAGTGCACTATGGTACTATCACCTTAGTACCAAAATAATTATGTGATGGTCGGCCACTCTAATTAAGTCAAGTCATGGGTTATGAATTATGTAAATGCAACCACTCTATCGTGCCATCTTTACATTTGGTGGCTGGGACCACTAAACTTGAATGACCACTGCATTAGGTGGTCTGACCACTAAGTACACCACTAACACACGACAGAAAAAAATGACAAAAATAAAAAAATAAAAAGTGATGCATAGCATTTAAAAAAAAAAAAAACAATAATACGAGACTGACATCTAACAGGCAATTTGACATATCTTTCCCTCTTTTTATTTAATTTTTGGTAATAGGGATGGATTAATGCATGCATGATTTCTTTGAGCGTTAAAAATGCTCCTTGTGAGAATACTTTATATATTACAATACCTACCTAACTAGGCTTACAGACAAGTATTTATGGTTTTAGTAAAATTAAAATATTTTATGTCAATGAAATTAATTTTTCAGAAAATATTTTTTAGCATTTAGCTCATACGAAAAACGAGCAATAATGAAAAAACGGTAGGCAACTTCTAGTGAAGGCCTAACAGTGGTACGACGGTTTGAAAATGAAAAAGTCAAACTCAAAAAATGATTTATGAAATTTAATAACGAAAAAGCCATTTTCAAAAATTAAATAAGCTTTTTTTTTGTAATGCTTGTAACAACGCTTTGGGTGGGTATTAAAAGGAGCTAATTAAAGTAGCATGAATGAGATGATCCTTATTATCAATATCATTATATCAAAAAATACAACCCAATTTAAATAAATAAAAAAGAAAGAATTCGGAAAAAATAATATATATATATATTTACATCAAGGCGTGTTTGGTGAATTGGTGGGTGTCAGGGTCAGTTAACTGTTTCTTTTAACTCAGAGCTGACTTGCTTACATTCCCCAGTCACCGGACGCAGTGGCGTCTAGATTACACGGGAAGGCACGGGCCCCACACGGAGGTCTCCGGGGCCGACTTGGTCTTTGTTGGGACGTAGACGTCATTGTCCAAACACGTCGCAGCAGATCCTCCTCTTTATTCCCTGGTTCTTATCCTCCAAGTCCAAAGTCGAATCACATGGAAGAAACTTCGCTAGCTGGTCCCGAGCCTCCTATGAAATATCATTCATCAGTGCTAACTGGACCAGTTTTTCGTGTCAGAATCAATATCAGTAGAAGCACATGTAAAAAAGAGATATGAGATCTGTCTTTTCTTCATGGACAATTTAATTAATTAATTTTTTTTTTATGGCATTGAAACGCTTATTTTTTTAAAAAAATAAAAAGATAATTTTTTATTTAAAGCTTTTTAATAATACAAAGAGCAAAAACTTATCAAAATATACTTAATTCTCAACCATAATATATCACATTTTTAATAGGTGACATTTTCTCAACATGTAAACAAGAGCAGAACTAAAACATTTAGTTTGGAGGGCAAAATAAAAAAAAAAAAGAAAAGTCAATGATTCTCAATTTCACTTAATTTATTTTATAATTCAGGTTAAATTTACTAGCATATGTATATATTGTCCTAGTGAATATATTAACATATCATTTAAAATTTACAAAATCTAAGTAAAATAATCGGTTGTCTCAAGTAAAATAGAGAGAATCGTAATCCGCTTATATCAATATCATTCTATCACTAATCATTATAACGTTCATATAAGAGGTGTCAACCATAATTTGGTCACCCCTTCTCTCTTTGTCCATAAGTATATATATATATATATATATATATATTTAAAAAAAGGATTCGTTATTATTTATTCTCCTATAAAAGACGAGGATATGTTATTATAAAGGGTAGGCTTGAAAAAAAAAAAAAAAGAAGAAGAAGAAGGTACTAGTACTGTACTACCTTCTTTTTTGGCCCTGTCCACGTCTTTCCCTAGCATTTGTTCGACAAAAAGCAAACAATTATTTTTATTTTATTTTATATATTTTTGTGATTTCAAAAAATAAAAAATAATTTTTTATGCGTTTGAGACCTTGAAATGAACTAAATTATGGTTTCTGCACTTCCAAAAAAAAAAAAAATTATGGTTTCTGACATACAAAATATCGTCTGCATATAAAAAAGATAAATAGTAATTTTGCATTATATCAGAGTAAATATCGTGAGTTCAAATATTATTTCCATCATCAATCTCCTATTTTAATTAATATTTCATGTATTAAAACTTTACTTACATGGAAAGAATTTGAGTTAGTTAACCCTTATTATTTAGAAAAAAGAAAAAGAAAAAAGAAAAAAGAAAAGTGTCACCTCTATAATTAGCATCAAGGAACTCTAAACTCCAAAACCACTTGGTTAAGAATAGGCTTGCAGACAAAAAAAAAAAAAGAAAAGAAAAGAAAAGAAGGAATTTGTAATTTGATATATGAGAGTAGCCTTAATCAAAGAAAGAAAACAAAGAGAAGAGATGAGGAATTCAGATTTGGTGCAATTAGGCTGCTCATATGAAAGGAAATTCAAACCCACTCTCCCCAATTTGAACAAGTGCTAAACATCTATTTGAACAAGATGAGGTTGGGGTAATTTCTCAAACGAGGTTACCCATTACACATGCAATAAACAACCTCGTTGTACCAGATACCATCCAAAAAAAAAAAGAAAAAAAACAAAGAAAAGATAGAAAAATGGGAAAAGATAGTCCGTCAACGTAACGAACTATAATCCCAACTCTCATGTGCTTCATTTTGGGATTAAAGCCAACATCCCAATTAACTTTGAATGTGCTAGCAGGTGGAGGTTGCCAAAGCTCCTGTGTATCTGCAACAGTTTGATCACCGTGAGTTGCTTCCGAATACTTGACTTGTCAAAACTTATGAAGAGACACCTCTGCATCATGGGTGAGTTTCTATATATGTAAAATAAATTGTGATTTAACACTGTATCAAAATAAATATTATTTCATTATCTATTTTTTTATTTTAATTAAATATTTTATGAATTAAGACTTTACTTAGGAAGAATTTGAGTTCACCTGTAGAATAAGTGATAATGTAACAATATTTTAAGTGTCACCTCAGTCAATAATTAACATCAAGGAACTCTAAACTCATAACTTGATCCTATTTTGATTAGTTTTTAAAAATGTCCTTCAAAACCACTTGGTTCATAACATGCTTGCAGACGAAAAAAAAAGAATAGAAAGAATTTGTAATTTGATATCGAGAGTAGCCTCAATCAAAGAGACGAGGGATCTAGATTGGGTGCAATTAGGCTGCTCATGTGAGAGGAAATCCAAACCCACCCTATTTGAACAAGTGCCAAACATCTACTCGAGCAAGATGAGGCCCGGGTAATTTCTCAAACGAGGCTATCCATTACACATGCAATAAACAATCTTGTTGTACCCGATACCATCCCAAAAAAAAAAGGAAAAAAAAAAAAAGCAAAGAAAAGATAAAAAAATGGGAAAAGAGATTGGAATGAATTGGATTATGATACCCAGTTAGATTTCTATGCACATAGTTTAATTTGCATTTTTGAAAGAGATGGTTGTTGTTAACAGTGCAATTGATAATTATCCCATTCTCTCAGCTCTCCCAGTCAAAGGTGTGATCATAAGGTTGTCAGCGTGACGGCTCCTTGGTCTTACATTTCACAAAGGGAAGAAGCACCAAAGGAATTAATGGCATCAATCGATGGGGACATAATGTGTGGAGTTGTCTCCTTCTTTATCAGAAATAGTCAAACTTAAAGGCACCATTTTTCAACTTATACATTAAGCAGTAATCTAATCAGTTGAAGAAAATTGTAAGCAAATTTGGTCCACGATGTCCCAATATTCATGTTCTCGAGAGACATGCCATGGGTATTTGGTCAATGATAAAAGGAAAAATGTCTTAAGAAGTTTCCCCCAATTTACAGGTTCGATAATTCTCTCTCTCTAGTCCTACATGGTGCACTAGAGCATTCACACCCCCGGCTAGTCGAGAGACAAATTTGGGTGATAGCTACTTTATCCTAAAATTTTGTTAGAATTGTAGCTCACCAATTTTATTTTTATTTTTTTTAAAATTTATTTTTGATAACACATGTACAGGACTTTGAAAAGTAGGCACTTTTTTTTTTTCTTAATTATTTAAATAGAATAGTAAAAGTGAATAGCTAACATATAAAATGAGATGTAAGTGATTTGAAAAAGTTGATGGTTAAAATAAAAACCAATATGCTTCGTTTCAACGTAAAATATATATATTTTTTAAAAAAAGTTTGCTTTTTCTAGTTTTTGTATAAGCAAAACGCTAAAAAATATTTCCAGCGAAATCATTTTTCTTGAGAAACGATTTGTTGAGCTTGATGTAAATGGATAAGGTTTTCCTCCAAAGTCTAAATTGGGTTGGAGGAACTTCCTTCAATTCAATCTATAAAAAAGACATGTGTCTTTTGAACATATAAAAAATGAATTAAACTTTGGTCCGAATGAGCCTTAAAAGGCTACTTTTACAGGCCCCAATCACACACTGCCACATAAGCAAAATCAGAAAAGTTGCATCAAATTATCCTACAATCAAAATCACAAGATGAAGAAAAGAAGAAAATAGGGTTGGGAGAAAGAAAGAAGACCCACGACGCAAGGTCTAGTGTTTTCATCTTCTCCGGTGCAAGGTCGTATAGTTTTCAAGCGGGTCACGCCAGACCCACGACCCATGACGTGGGTTAGGCGATGAGAAGGGCAAACAGTACCACAATAAGTCATCGCTGGAGACAACCATATCTTCTTTCTCCGACAGCTTGCCCAGCCATCCCCAACACATCTCCATCAGTGTCAATCACTGCCACCACCGACTCAACCACGAGGCCGCCACCCACAAATAATCGCACCACATCGTTGGCCATCGCCTTCGTCGGATGCACCTTGCCGAACCGCGCCACCCAGAACTTCCGTTCCCCTACACGCTGCGGCCATCATCTTCTGCGCCATCCTGTCAGGCAAGGCGAGCTGTCCACCATCGCAGCCCACTCCGATTGAAGACCTACCGCCGTAGACGCCATATCCACTGAGCGTGCAGTCATCAGAGTTTCCAAGCGCCGGAGCAATCTCTTGTGATTTTTCTTGTTGTCTTGCACGTGGGTCAGGCGAGACCACCCACGTTGTGGGTCTGTCCCACCATGGGTCACAAGGGCACGCATGGGATGCCGGCCAGTGGATGCTCTCCGGCGCCGGTGGTTGGGTCTTGGGTCTGCTGGAGCGGGACCAGTGGTTTGGTTTTAGGTGTGGGCCTTTTTTGGTCTTTTTCTTTTCTTTTTTTTTTTTTTTTTCATTTTGATCTGCTGCATTTCTTCTCACTTTAATGTTTTGCAACTTTCTTGAATTGAAGAGGTGTCTTATTAGAATTGGATGCTGTAAAATAGGGGGTTTGCAGGTTGACCTGACCATAGGGGCTCTCATAAAAAAATATATACTTTTTTAATGGAATGAACAAAGTTGGAATAAACTTTATTAAAATATTATATGCATCTTACATGCTTTTTTTTTTTTAATTATTTTATAAAAAAGACACATAAGTTTTATAGATTGGATTAGAGCAAATTCTCCAACCCAATTTGAAAAAGAAAAAAAAAACTGTCGGATTTAAATGCTATTTTCACCACATTTCCTTTAAGCAAAACAGATTTGAACCCCAGTTGATCAATTTTCCATAATTACTCTATAAAGTTACATCCTTTAGGTCCAAAAAATTAAGAAGGAAAAATATATATGTAAAAAAGAAACGATTTTCTATAGGCACAAACAAAAGTCAAGCTGTTCTCATGAGTGCCACATAAGGAGAAGCAGCCATGATTGTTTAGGTCGTTCTCATGGATTAGGGCTGCACATATTCTTTGAAATTGTCACTAGAAAAAGATATTCACCTTGTTATTATAAGCCTTTGAATTATGTTGAATATAGTGGATTTGAGCATATGGATGAGTGAGAGGCAAGTATTTTTGAACAAATTTTGTGAAAGAAAAATTCTAGATGCCCTGTTCAAGTTATGTTTCATAAATCATTGCCAATGCAGAAATAATTGGACCACTTTAAGATTTATTATTTATTAATTTTTTGAAAAAACTTTACTTACTTCCTTAATTGCCACCTATTTTGCAATGTTTTTCTCAAAGTTTAAAATCTCCCAATTTCGTGTATCAAACGTTTAATTTTTTTGATGTTCCCTTCCATTAGGAATCCTAACAAAATTTCTAAAATACCTTCCATTTTTTTAGAAAACATATTTACAATTTTTTACAAAGATTGAGGCATAGATATTTTTGCAAATGCCATTAAATTTACAAACACTAAGTTAGACCGTAGATCAGGCAGTCTAATCGAAATTAGACTGTTTGACTGAGAGAAATGTCTCATATACTATTTATATATTGAACCTTTTTGACAGAATCCCCCTTTTCAAGAGGAAGAGCAATCAAAATATTGAACTTCAATTGCACAAGAAAGGGCAAAGTGCAGCAACCCACATTGCTCAAGCAGCTAATTCGCAACATATAAATTGTTTTTTTGACATAAGTGAGTGTTGTCATCAGTAACTGATTTTGTTTTCCTCTTTAAAATTATTTTCTTCAGCTATTTAGTATAGACGTATAAGAGGCAGAACGGTGCAAATGTATAATGTAGCAGGTGTCAAAGAATTAATTGATGTACAAATTTAATTGTACTCGCCAATTGCACGAGTCGATTGTAATATAGCGGGCGTGCAAGTGCGAGGTCGAACCCACAGAGAATCGTGTTTGTCGAAAACTAACTTTTAAACGCTTAAACTAATAAAATCTTAACCTAGTTCCGATTTCAAACACGTGGCGTGCATAAAATAAACTAAGCTAAATACAATAAAATAAATAAATAAAGGCGTGCAGAAAATAAAACTTAATTAAAAAGCAATAAAGAAATAAAAATGCTAAGGTCCCTAATCTATCTCATCATAATTTAATCAACATAAAAATATGCCTAGTTCATACTTCAACAACGATTACGCTACTAGGCGTATTCTATTTGCTATTAATTAGTGCATACGTCCGTCTATCAATTAAGCGCTAATGCATGTCCTATTGTTGCTACAAAATCTTGTCGAACTAACCAACGCAAACACTGTTTAGAGGTCACAACGGATATTGGTCCGAAGACGAATCATCCGATGTATCTCCGGTTGCAGCGAAAGTCGACGTTTAACGATTTGCAAACAACAATCAACGCAACCTTGCCACAAAATTGAATTGAAACGAACAAGCAAAACAGTAAATGACGAACGGAGTATTAAACTAAGCATAAAAATAATTAGATAAAAACATGGTGAAGGGAATAAGAGACTAAAGAAAAATAAATAAAAGCATTAAATTAAATTGACGTTTAGGAGTGTTTACAATGAAGAACGGGGAGGTTTCGGGCCACAAAGGGCACCTCAAACGCATCCCAAGCGTCTCCCAAGCGTGAAGAAAACGAAAATACACGAAGTACTATTTATAGACAAAATAAAACGTCGGCCGCTGTGTCGTGGGTGCGGAGTGCATCACACGACTGGTGTGCGCGTCCGTAGCACGGTCGAACGCACAAGTGCGGTCGAACGCACTTTTTAAGTCCTTTCTTGCCCTTGCTAGCCATGACTTAATGTAATGTCCTGCACAACACAAAATACTAAAAATACTAAAAAAGATTAAATATTAACAATGCTAAAGGCCTAACGAATATAAATTAAGGGGTCCAAATAAGCACTTTTTGGCACCGATCATTAATCTTGACACATAACACTATGTTCCTTCATGTTTTAAATCATTTAACCTATTTAACCTTTTAAGGCCAAATAATGGTGTATGGTAAGCATATACCAATATATATTTTATTTTTTATTTTGTATTTTTTTTCCGATCATATATATAAAAGCCGAATCACTCTTAGAAGTGCCTTAATATTGTGATATGTGGCGTGAACCATTTTTATTGTAATGCTAAACCAATTTTTTAAGACACAGTTTGTGAAACGGGTTTTTTAAGAAAAAGCCTTAGTATCATTAATTGCATTAATTATATTTCAAGAGTTTTCCATATATAAATTATTCAATAAATTACGTATTATTAATGTCCAAATCAAATAAGGAAACAAATAATATAAATCAAATTATTATTTATTAATACATTTAGTCAATTTAATATGTATATTAATATGGTGAGGATTCTAAAAAAAAAAAAAGTTATATATATAACTGGTTTTTTCTTAAAAAATCAGTCATTAATTGTGTTAATTATATTTCAATATAATCTACATGTCATTAATTAGCGTCATTAACTGCGTTAACTATATTATAATTCATGTATTATTCTTACTAATTTTTTTTTCTTTATACTATTCATTTTAAATCATATATATATTTATAGGAACAAAGATTTCATTTTTTTTATTTTTATTTATTGAGTACCTTTTAACTTATAATGAAAATTATGTGTTTAAGTTTTAATTTAAAGTAAAAATCAATCATTAAATTAGCGTAATTAATGACGTTTAATTATATTTCAAGAGTTTTCTATATATAAATTATTTCATAAATTAAGCATTATCAATGTCCAAATCAAATAAGGAAACAAATAATACACATCAAATCATATATATCATATATAATAGCCGAAACATTCTTTTGAAGTGCCTTCAAATTACGACATATGGCGTAAACCTTTTTTTTTTTTTTTAAAAAAAGACTAAACCAATAGTTCCTTAATATTGCGACATGTGGCATAAATCCTTTTTATTGTAATGTTAATGTTAAACCGGTTTTTAAGACATAGTTTCTGAACCGATTTTTTAAGAGTGGTCATTAATTAGTATCATTAATTGCATTAATTATATTTCAAGAGTTCTCCATATATAAATTATTCAATAAATTACGTATTATTAATGTCCGAATTAAATAAGGAAACAAATAATATAAATCAAATTATTATGTATTAATACATTTAGTCAATTTAATATGTATATTAATACGGTTAGGATTCTATAAAAAAAAAAACGTTATATATATATAACCGGTTTTTTCTTAAAAAATAATCATTAATTGCGTTAATTATATTTCAATATAATTCACATGTCATTAATTAGCGTCATTAACTGCGTTAACTATATTATAATTTATGTATTATTCTTACTATTTTTTTTTCTTTATACTATTCATTTTAAATCATATATATTTATAGGAACAAAGATTTAAATTTTTTTTTTTTTATTTAAAGAGTTCCTTTCAACTTATAATGAAAATCATGTGTTTTTCATTATAAGTTGAAAGAACTCTTTAAATAAAAAAAAAATTAAATCTTTGTTTCTATAAATATATATGATTTAAAATGAATAGTATAAAGAAAAAAAAAAAAAAAAATAGTAAGAAGCGGTAGCTCAATCGGCTGTGAACCACGCCTTATGAAGCGGAAGTCACAAGTTCGAATCCCCCCTCCCCCTACCCTTGCGTGGACATGTCCAAAAAAAAAAAAAAAAAAAAATCATGTGTTTAAATTTTAATTTAAAATAAAAATCAATCATTAAATTAGCGTAATTAATGACGTTTAATTATATTATAAGAGTTTTCTATATATAAATTATTTCATAAATTAAGTATTATCAATGTCCAAATCAAATAAGAAAAAAATAATACACATCAAATCATATATATCATATATAATAGCCGAAACATTCTTTTGAAGTGCCTTCAAATTACGACATGTGGCGTAAACCTTTTTTATTTTATTTTATTTTTGTAAAAAGACTAAACCAATAGTACCTTAATATTGCGACATGTGGCGTGAACCCTTTTTATTGTAATGTTAAACTAGTTTTTTAAGACAGTTTGTGAACCGGTTTTTTAAGAAAAAATCAATCATTAATTAGTATCATTAATTGCATTAAGTATATTTCAAGAGTTTTCCATTTATAAATTATTCAATAAATTACGTATTATTAATGTCCGAATCAAATAAGAAAAAAAATAATATAAATCAAATTATTATGTATTAATATATTTAGTCAATTTAATATGTATATTAATACAGTTAAGATTCTAAAAAAAAAGTTATATATATAACCGGTCTTTTCTTAAAAAGTCAATCATTAATTGCGTTAATTATATTTCAATATAATCCACATGTCATTAATTAGCGTCATTAACTGCGTTAAATATATTATAATTCATGTATTATTCTTATTTTTTTTTTCTTTATACTATTCATTTTAAATCATATATATTTATAGGAACAAAGATTTATTTATTTTTTTTATTTAAAGAGTTCCTTTTAACTTATAATGAAAATTATGTGTTTAAATTTTAATTTAAAGTAAAAATCAATCATTATATTAGTGTAATTAATAACGTTTAATTATATTTCAAGAGTTTTCTATATATAAATTATTTCATAAATTAAGCATTATCAATGTCCAAATCAAATAAGAAAACAAATAATACATATCAAATCATATATATCATATATAATAGCCGAAACATTTTTTTGAAGTGCCTTCAAATTACGACATGCGGTGTAAACAATTTTTTTTTTTAAAAAAAAAAAAGACTAAACCAATTTTTTAACTAATTATTTTAAAAACCGAACATTTAAAAATTAATCAGTTCATATTTTTGTTCTCTCTCATTTATCATCTTTCTCAATGTCTCTCTCTCTTCTTCTTCTTTTTTTATTTTTATCTAAGTCATTCACTCTCATTCAATTTTTTTTTTTGGTTTCTAAGTCATTCACTCTCATAACCTGCGCTATGCACATGATTCTTCATTCACTATGTTTGTATGATTTATCCAAATTTATATGTTGAGTAATATATTGGTGTATAACCTTTAGTATGTCATTTTTATTTAAAAATAAGTGATTTTTTTTTTTTTTTAACAACTTATAAAGAAAAGTTCGATAAAAATGTGTTTAAATTTTGAAATTAAACTATAACAAAGAATCTCGCGTGTACTTTTTTCTACAACCAAAGTACTTTTTTGAATATTCAAAATTTTGAGTTTTATTTATATTGAAATCTAATAAGTATTATAACAATAATATTATAAATTCTTCCTAATTTTATATTAATGTTTTGATTAAGCAAAATTCAAGTTTTCTTCTTACAATTATGAAAAGTAAATTTCATAAAATTATAAAAAGTATGATTATAATATAACCTTAAAAATTCCGCGTATTGCGTGGGTTATAAGCTCGTATATATATAAACATGAAGGAACATAGGGTTATGTGTCGAGATTCAATATATATATATATATATATATATATATATATATAGGATCCCCCATCTACTTGTAGATGAAACATTTCTCTCACTTTCTTGTTTTCAGTTGGCCAAGCCTCTGTTCCTAATTGATTTTCAGACTAAGCCAAACCAATGACAACTTCATATATGGATGAAAAATGATTGCTCAATATATAAATATTTCAATGCTTCGCAAGAGATTAAAGAAAAAAACTATGAAACCCATCTGTAAAACTTTTGAATTCACTCAGAAAACAATAGGTACTGTCATAAAATCGCATTTACTGGCTCTTCAAACCAGAAGTTTAACATGGTTACAAGTAGAATTAGGGCCTCATTTTCAAGAAAAAGATAAAATTATAGATATTTAGATTCTCGAAAACATAAGCTAAGCCAAACAACTATAAGATATTACATTAAAAACAATAATCTACCTGCGATCACCAATGAAATCAGTAGACACCACATCATCTTCAGTGTAACCCAAAATGCCTTAAGCTTGCCCTCGGCCTCCTCCCTGAGCATTGACAGATTGAAAAAGATATAGACTAAAGCAGATATATATATATATATATATATATATTTGCATCATGAAGTATGATAAGAAAGCATTCCCTCTATACTCATTCGATAAACAACAGAAAATAACAATTGCAAAGTCCAAGGGTACAAGATTGATACTCCAAAACTTGATAGCATTTTTGGTCTCCTGCTAGGTTGCCTTCTTCAAAAGGCCATTCTAGTCGATTTGCCACTAAGTTTCAGAAGAACTTTTCCAACAGCCTATTCGACCACAAAATAATACTCATAAATTAGCCAGGCTGCTAAATATGGTATACTCTCCTAAAAATGAATACCAATTATAGTAGATATTTATGCACAACAACATTCAACAGCAAGCAACATTGTAAATAAGAAGTAATTAACTACCTACGCAGCTCCAGTGCTGCTAGGAATAATGTCGAAGGAAGCAGCTCTTCTACCCGCCAGTCCTTGCTTGAGGGGCCATCCATAGTCTTCCGTGTGAAATGGCTTGCTCTCAGTATACAAGAGAGAAGTACAGCTAGAAGTGGAGTAAGAGATCTAAGAATACAAGAAAATTCAAAAAGCTAGGATCTGAGGCAGCGACCCGAAGATAGTCTTAAAGAATAAAGTCTTTAATGCCACTAAAGTCCTCTCATGTTCCTTAAAGCTACAATCGCTTCTTTTTTCCCTCCATATACACCACATAAGGCAAGGCGGAACAATTTTTCAGACTGCATCAAACTAGGACCTACCCCCTGGCATTCTCCAACAAGCAAAGAGGTCTACCACCCTTCTAGGCATAACCCAAGCCAGTCCTGCATTGCTGAAGAATGTCTTCCAAAGTACACATACAAACTCATAGTGGAGAAGAAGATCGCCTGACTCTCACTCTTCTTACACATGCAATACCACTCAACTATAATGATATGTTGTTTCCTTAGACTATTCACAGTGAGGATCTTCCCTAAGGCGGCCAACCAAGCAAAGAAAGCAACTCCCAAGAGAGCCTTATTCGCCAAATACTCATTCAAGGGAAAGAAGTGTTGTCATGGGGAAAAAGAACATTATAGTAAGATTTAACATCAAACAACCCTCTCCTGAAAGGTATCCAACAGAATTTGTCCTCCACACCCAGTCTTACTCTAATGGAATACAACAAAGTGTAGAGAGAGGTAACGAGATGGATCTCCCAATCATGAGCTGCTCTGTGGAAGATAAAATTCCACTGATAGGACTCACTAGGAAGCCCCAACCACCTAGTTTTTAACTTATTTTGACTGGGAAGTGGCCAAAATATACACCAGATTGTGGACAAACCTGTGCTCCAGCAAAAAGAATAAGTAGATCTGCAGTTAAAATCATTAAAGCATGACTTCAGTGTGGGAGCACCCTGCCACCCTCCCTCCAAGGCAGATTAGGGCAACCAGGTTTGAACAATATCAAAATGAAGATCAACAAGATCGGGTGAACCATAAACAGAAGACCCGAACAAAAAAATTTATTTCCAAAAATTTTACAGAACATTATGTCTAATTTCAAGAAATCATACCAACATTATCAACAACTAAGCATCAAAACTTATCAATGGAATCTAATTTATGATTTTACACTAATATAGGGCACAAAAGATAATGTCAAAGGGAGGAAGCAGGGGACCAGAGGTGAAAAAGAAGAAATGATGTTGAAAACAAGAAAACGGAAAAAGGAAGCAATAAGCAAGAAAAAGCACAAATTCCTTTTCCATTTCAACATAAAAACTTAGATTATATATCTCTATCCTTAAGAATATCCTAATTTATGCTTTGCAACAATCTCACAAAAAAACCTGAAATTAACACAAAGCAGAAGTACATATAAGGTATAAACAAGAACCTAACTCCTCCCTAAAGCCCACCCATCCTCACCAATTCAGTGACGGCCTTTTAGAAGCCTGTTGTAAGGGACATGAGGCATGAGTTTAAAGTGGAAACATGATAATCACTTAACTCTGTTGTGCACACAATGAGGAGGCTATTCAACAAATCTCCTAATCTTGTTATCCAAGAAAAAGTATCAATGACAAGGAGCTCTCTTAATCTTATGCAAGTAAAGGCTCTAAAAGGAGAAGAAAAGCTCTATCAATATGGCTGATAGCAGAGAAAAACGATACTGATCAACAAAGATTGCAAGAATACACTAAACTACAAGGACCCTCACAGCAGAGCATACTACATTGATTGGCAAGTTTAGCCTTAATGATGATGAAATGCGCATTTTCATTTCCAGGATCATTTTCAATAACCTCAACCACTCAAAGCGTCAAAAGTTATAACTATATAACCCTAAATGAAAGGGTGAAAAAAGTGAAATATAAGTTAGTTCACACTTATTATTCTGGCATCCAATAGCTATGCCTTTGAAAGTTTTCGTTCTCTCTTCTCCATAGGCATAATAGCAGTTTAGCATATCAATACTACCAACCTAAAATTGCTTGACCTTTGTTACCTATCAGTTCTCAGTATTCTTTAATTGAGTCACATAAAGAACTATATTCATCAAACAAATCCCCCAAAAATGCAAGGACAACTCACACTCTTGATAGTAATCTTCCACAATTACCCTTATCAAATTCATAGAAAATTGAAAAATAGATATTCATTAGCTCACATTAATTTTGATAGTTAAGGATAATATGGGAAAGAAAGTAGTTACCATTGAGAATTGAACAACAAATGTTTATTTTGGCACGTACGAAAAAGGAATGAGACTCACTAAGAATGGAAGGAGTACATACAATATGCAAACCAAAATGATAAAATATGTTGGTACCAAAATGTGTGAGTTCTACAGGATCAAATATAGATAGGTACCTTCAGTTTCTCATGAGCTCCCTTCATGGTCTTTCCATCTTTCTCCTTCCTCCAAAGTGTCTCAACACCTCCATTTGCTTTGCATTTATAAATTTGCATCACCTCCATTTTCCCACCAACAAAACCGAAAATTTATTCTTCTCAGCAACTAAATACACACTGACACAGTCCAATCCTTCCAAAGCTTCATCTTTTTTCTCTTTTTCAAAAAAGAAAAAGAAAAAGAAAAGTTGATTGCTAGAATCAATAGAAACACAGTTCGAACCTACCCTTGCCCCGCCCGTTGGGGGAATTACTTATAAAAAAAAAAAAAAAACAAAAACTTTCTCCACATTCAAACAAAACTTAATCGTTATCAGAGACAGGGAGGAACAAAGAGAGATCGTACTACACACGCTCATTTTCCCTCACTTTCTCTTCAGCCAAACACGAAATCGCCATTATAAAAGAAACAAAGAGAGAGAGAGAGCTGTCAGACACGTGGCACTGACCTTGAAAGCCTGAATAAGCGAAGGGTCAGGTGGCAATGGCCCAAAGACAATGGCTTCGATATCATCGTCGAGAGCCCACTTGGCCCAAAAAAGACTCGGTTGAGTGAAGTGGGAAACATGAATTCTTGATAAATCTAAAGTCGGAGAGGGGAAGAGTCAGCGTGGTGTTGGGGGCCGGCTTACGGAGAAGAAGGCTCTGATAGAGAAGGAGTTGCGGAGTGGAGCGGAGCAGGTACTCTTCTGTATCTTCTCTAGTCTCTGGAGAGTCGAGATGAAGAAAGGGCAAAAAGGTCATTTACCGGTGCAATTAAAAAATCACGATTACATGAGAATTGACACGTGTGCTTTTTGTATGGTTAGAAGTTAGAGATTTTGAATGACAACTCGATCTGCTGAGAGAAACGACGTGGTCTACTATGGTGTATAAGAACCCAGATCTCACCATCTTCTCTTCAGAAAGCTTCGAGAGATAGCGAAAGTTTCTATTTTTTTTCTCGGAGCCACGACTACATCAGATCTGCTTCTTCTGCTTGTTTCTCTTGAGCAGAGCCACTGCATCAGATCTGCTTCTTCCGGAAATGGGTACGACTGCTAAGTCTAGAATCTCTCTTGCTTTCTTCTTCAATCATTATTGTCACTTAAGGGTTTCTTTCCATGCTCTCAATTTTCATTATTGTCGTAGTTTTAGTGCTACTTCTCCCAACCCTATCAATAGTGGTAGAGATATTGTGGAAAACCCCAATCAGTTCTTGAAATCTGTGAGAGATAGATGCAGGTCTTGTGGCTTTAGGAATCTTGATGATGCCTTGGGCGTGTTTGATAGAATGCTTCACGTGCACCCTTTGCCTTCCATTATGAATTTTACTCAATTGCTGGCTGCAATTGCAAGAATGAAGCATCACTCAACCGTGATTTCTCTAATTAAAGAAATGGAATTGTCAGGAATAGCTCCCATGTTTATATTATGAGTACTTTGATTAATTGCTTCTGCCATTTGAACCGGGTTGATTTTGGCTTCTCTATCTTCGCAAGAATTTTAAAAGTTGGTTTTCAACCAGACTGTATAATTCTTACTACTCTTGTCAAAGGGCTCTGTATTCAGGGTAAAGTTGTTGAAGCTGTGAAGTTGGTTAACAAAATGAAAAAGATAGGCTATAAACCTGATATAGTTACCTACGGAACGATAATAAATTGTTTGTGTAAAATAGGCTAGACCAATGAAGCTATTGGGTTGTTCAGGAAAATGGAAGAAAGAAATTATAATGTAGTGTTGTATAGCACAATCATTGATAGTTTGTGTAAGGATAGATTGGTAACTGAAGCTCTGGCTTTTTTCTTTGAAATGACAAGTAAAAGAATTCAGCCAGACGTTTTTACTTACAGTTCTTTAATTCAGGGCCTATGCAATCTCGGTCGATGGAAAGAGACAACTAAATTATGGAATGAGATGATGGAAAGGAAAATCATTCCTGATCTGCATACATTCAACATATTGGTGGACATGCTTGGTAAAGAGGGGAAATTGAAAGAAGCAAATGAAGTTTTTGATGTGATGATTCAAAGAGGCATAGAGCCTAATACAATTACGTATAGTTCTTTGATTGACTCTTGCTGTTTGCAAAATAGAATAGATGAAGCTGTCAAAGTATTTAATACGATGGTTCAAAAGGGTTGTTCGCCTTCTATTGTTAGCTATAACATATTGATCCATGGATATTTTAAAAATAAAAGAATTGATGAGGTGAGGAGTTTCTTACATGAAATGTCCATGAAGGGAATTTTTCCTGATGTTGTCACTTACAACACTCTTATCGGAGGGTTTTGCCGAGTTGGAAGACTCAAGACTGTGTTAGAGCTACTCCATGAGATGCAAGTTTG
Source organism: Carpinus viminea (assembly GCA_013348765.1). NCBI lineage: Eukaryota > Viridiplantae > Streptophyta > Magnoliopsida > Fagales > Betulaceae > Carpinus > Carpinus viminea. The sequence goes on along the minus strand of CP054670.1, from coordinate 16,291,196 downwards.
TGGCCAACATCCAAATCTCCAAACTTGTGCTATTTTGTTAGATGGCCTGTGTAAGAATCTACACTTTTATGAGACAATGACATTGTTTCAAGAGATGGAAGAAAAAAAGGTGCACCTAAATATTGTGATTTATAACTAGGGATGGCAAAATTAGGCTATACCGCATACACGATGCTTAGCTAAACGGGTAATCGGGTTTAAACACGATTTGACATTATTACGAAAATAAACGGGTAACCTGACACGACCTGTTTTACCCGCTTACAATAACCGGGTCTTATTGGGTAGATCCGACATGACCTGTTTAAAAAACTCAAACACTTTTTTCTTTCTTTCTTTCTTTCTTTTTAAAAAATGTAGTAATAATAATACCAAAAACATTGTTAATTTTATTGTTAACAAATTATTAGCTCGTTCAAATATCTTGTATATATATACAAAATATATTACAAAAATAGTTATATATATTTAAATCCATATAATAGTAATTAAATAATATATGTTATATGGGTTATGCTTAATTCAATAACATTATATTATATGCATATTAAATAATATAATTATAAATATATAAGATCAATACTTAATTATAGTATTTGTGTACAATGATAATGACATTCGTATAATATCAAATTAAGTAATTAACATTTGATTCAACAATGTGTTACTTATAACCACAATTAAAGTATTAATATATTGTTATTGGAATTTATATGATTATATTATATGATCAATTGATCATTAAATCTTATGATTATCTAATAAAAAACTATACATATATAATATGATATAAGTATACAAATTGATACTAATACAATAATTAACTAGAAACTTCATTCTCACTTCTAATGTATGTTATAAGTCCATATGCGTTATAAATTATAATTATACATATATATTGAAACAAATGTATAAGATTAATACTTAATCATATGATTTAATGATAATTTAAATACTTAAGCATAATATTCATCTACAATGATAATGTCATTCGTATAATATCAAATTAAGTAATTAACATTGGATTCAACAATGTGTTACTTTTAAACACAATTAAATTATTAATGTATTGTTATTGAAATTTATACGATTATATCATGTGATTAATTGATCATTAAATCATATGATTGTCTAATAATAATTATATAATAGAATTTATAAATTAAGCCAACCAAATTGACTTATTTTACATTTATTCCTAAACTATAACTATACATGTATAATACCAATTTTACACTAGGCTTAGGGTTAGTTTAGTTTCGGATTTTTTTTTTTTTTTTTTTTTTTTAACTTTTTTATGTTAAAAAAAAAAGGGTACCCGAACAAGAATCAGTCTAGTGGGTACCCGCCAGACCCGCAATTAGCCGGGTCTAACAGGTAGACTCGCCAGACACGAAAATTCGCAGGTCTTAAACGGGTAGACCCGATTAAGACCCGAACCCGATTAGCCCAAACTTATTACCTGTTTATTCGTGTCGTGTTCGTGTCGTTTTCACGGGTTGTGTAAAAATTGCCAGCCCTATTTATAACATCTTGATTCATGGTATGTGTAATGCTGGGAAACTTACGACTGTAAAAGAACTCTTTAACAGTCTTCCTACAAAAGGTTTGCAACCTAATGTTTGAACTTACAATGTAATGATCAAAGGACTTTGTAAAGAGGGACTATTAAATGAAGCTAGGGAGTTGCTTGAGAAAATGGAAGAGAACGGTTGTTCACCTAACCATTTCACATATAACATAATCATCCAAGGCTTCTTGCAACATAATGAGACATCATGGGTAGTGAAATATCTCAAAATGATGGTTGAGAAGGGTTTCTTGGCAAATGCGACCACTACAACCATTTTGATCAACTTGTTGTCTACTAATCAAGCAGATAAAACTTTACAAGACTTTTTTCAGAAGTCTGTATGAAAGCTCTCTACTTCTTTAATGTGTATCACTTTTATGATATAATGTAGTGAATACTTTATGCATATTTGTAGCTTAGATTGTTTTTGCTTTTTGGGGTCATATGGACAGTGGAGTTGGAAACTAATAGGTATAATATTTTATTTGGCTGAGGTAATATTGGTTGACTTTTGGATATCTCTTATTTTTGTTGTTTCTATTATTATTTGTGTTTTGTCATGATGTTCATGGTAATGAAGTCACCTGTAGGCTCTTTGTTTCAAATAACTGACTTGTCACATAACTACTTGATTATCACTCCACAATCAATTTTCTTTAATTTTTTATTTTTTTATAACTTTAATATTGATCCGTTAAAGGGTGGTTTGTCTTTTATGTCAAAATTCTTTAGTTATTTGTTTTTGCAAATTCTTCAAGATACCTAATCGTTTAGATTTTTTATTGGCACAAAAGGCCAAACCGTTTAGATTCATTTGTGCTTCAATCTACTGATTTTGCATCTTGATAGATGAAATTAATACATTTCTATTGGTACAGTGAATTCAAGGAATAATTAAGTTGTTTTTCATTTGTTTCCTATTTGTTATCTTGTATTAGAACGCTCCAAATAAATTTACTCACCTTAAGTTTCCCACTTAAGGTGGATAAATTTCAAATGAATTTATCTATTTTAAGTGACAATAAGAAATTTGTTTTGTCATTTGGATTAGATTTCGTAAATCTAATAGGTTATATATTGACACATGATGCATATACTTTCACTATTATTTTAAAATGATGATTTACAATAACAAAATAAAATTCAAACCATGAAATTAGTTCTTTCCATTTTGCTAAAAATGGAGAGGATTATGACCTATTTTTGATTATTTCATTCGAATTGAAAAAATACATTTGAGATAGAGAGAACACTTAATACCCTTTTTGCGAAGTCATTAAGGCGATTTTTATTTACATGTCTTTTGAACTATTGCTATGTATTGATATTCCTATTTTCGTTTTTCTGTGTTTTGGAAGCATGGGATCATTTTCAGCAAAACAGTTGCAAGAAATAGCCGTAGGATTAGAAAGCAGTGGCCAAAGGTTCTTGTGGGTAGTGAGAAATCCATTTAAAAATCCCTCCATTTCCTTCATTTAGTGCATTTTGAAGGGTAATGCATTTTTATTAAAACTTTTGGACAACACTACCCTTCAAAATACACTAAATGGAGGAAATAGAGGGATTTTGAAATTGAGAGGATCCTACAAATACCAGTTCCATCTCTCTAAAATATCGGTTGCCATTTGTTTATTTATTGTTCTCCTATTTTTGTTGTTTTTATTAATATTTGAGTCCTACTATTGAAATTGGTTATAGTTGGCCTTGACATGGTTTTACTGATCCATTAGGTCTTTGTCATTTATTTCCAAAATACTTAAGCTTTTTGTTTTTGCAAATCCTTTGGGATACTTGACATTTCCTCTAAGCAACACAAACTTGAACTTAGTCAATCTTTTTTTTTTTTTTTTTGACATGTCTGCACAAGAGGGGGAATGGGAACTCGAACTAGTGGCCTCCGCTTCATTAGACGTGGTCTTAGCCGATTGAATTACCTCTTGGAGACCAATCTTTTTTTCTTAATTGCTATAGACAAGTTACATTCTATGAGATAAGAATATGTTACTAGAAAAAGACATTGCTTTGTTATTATAAACTTTTTTTTTTCTTCCTTTCTTTCTAATCCAATTCAAGAAAAAGATAAGGGAAAATTATATAAATAATAAAAATAAAGGGTGGATAACCCAAATAGAACACTTAAAACAACCATCATTAGGTGCAAAGACAATATTTCAAAACGATTCCTACACTTGCAACCCTATATTTCAAAACGATTTATGCACTTGTGAGAACATTTAAAACAATACAGCAAATAAAATGTGGAAAACCCCAATCAATTCTTGAAATCTGTGAGAGATAGATGCATGTCTCGTAGCTTTAGGAATCTTGATGATGCCTTGGGCGTGCTTGATAGAATGCTTCACATGCACCCTTTGCCTTCCATTGTGGATTTTACTCAATTGTTGGTTGCAATTGCAAGAATGAAGCACCACTTGACCATGATTTCTCTGATTAAAGAAATGGAATTGTCGGGAGTTACTCCCGATGTTTATATTATGAGCATTTTGATTAACTACTTCTGTCATTTGAATCGAGTTGATTTTGGTGTCTTTATCTTAGCAAGAGTTTTGAAAATTTGTTTTCAACTAGATTGTATAATTCTTAGTACTCAAATGGCTCTATATTCGGGGTAAAATTGTTGAAGCTGTCAAGTTGGTTAACAAAATGGAGAAGATGGGCTACAAACTTGATATAATTACCTATTGGAACCATAATGAATTGTTTGTGTAAAATAGGCAAGACCAATAAGGCTATTGGGTTGTTTAGAAAGATGGAAGAAAGAAATCTTGAACATAATGCAGTATTGTATAGCACAATCATTGATGAAGTTTTTGATGTGATGATTCAGAAAGGCATAAAGCCTAATACAATTACGTACAATTCTTTGATTGACTCTTACTGTTTGCAAAATAGAATGGATGAAGCGGTCAAAGTATTTAATACGATGGTTCGAAATGGTTGTTCGCCTTTTATTGTTAGCTATATCATATTGATCCACAGATATTGTAAAAAAAAAAAAAGAATTGATGAGGCAATGATTCTCTTCTGTGAAATGACTATCAATGGCATGATTCCAAATGTTGTCACTTACACCACTCTTATTGGTAGGTTTTGCCAAGTTGGGAGAAAGAGTGGTAGGTTTTGCCAAGTTGGGAGACCTAAGATTGCGTTAGAGCTACTCCATGAGATGCAAGTTTGTGGCCACGTCCAGATCTCCAAACTTGTTCTATTTTGTTAGACGACTTGTGTAAGAATCTATGCTTCTCTGAGGCAATGATATTGTTTCAAGAGATGGAAGACAGAAAAGTACACCTAAATATTGTTATTTACAATATCTTGATTGATGGTTTATGTAATGCCGAGAAATTTGCTACTGCAAGAGAACTCTTTAATAGCCTTCCTACCAAAGGTTTGAATCTATTATTTGGACTTGTAACATAATAATCAAAGGGCTTCGCAAAGAATAACTAGTAAATGAAGCAAGGGAGTTATTTAAGGAAATTGGGGAAAATGGTTGTTCACGAGACCATTGCACTTATAACACAATTATCCAAGGCTTCTTGCAACATGATGAGACATCATGGGTAATGAAATATCTTCAAATGATGGTTGAGAAGGATTTCTTGGCAAATGCAACGACTGCGACCATTTTGATCGACTTGTTGTCTACTAATTAGGTAGATAAAATTTTACAAGATTTTTTTCAAAAGTCTGTGTGAAAGCTCTAAAATTCGTCAACATATAGGGCAAATTTTATATTTTTTGTAAGTCATTAAGGCGATATTTATTTCCCCATCTTTTGGACTATTTGTTGTGTATTGCTATTCCTATTTATGTTATCTTTTCTTACAATTAGTTGTAAACTTGTGTTGCCATAATTTTTTTTTTCTTAAAAAAAATAAAAATTATTTAAACATTTTGTTGATGTAGAGTTATTGCATAATATTTGTTCATTTAAAGTTTGGGGTTCTTGATGGTTGTGTGCTTATTAGCCCAGCAAGTTAAACTTTCAAGTGTTTCATCAGTTAAATTAATCTATTATTTATGTGATAAATACTATAAAGCAATGTTATGTATACTATGATCAAAGGAATGTACCATGTTTATGATATACTGTTAATGCTTTTTGGGGTTGCATGGACATTGGGACTGCAAAAATAAGTTGCATTTACCGATAATTATTTAATTTATTTGGCTAGTTTTTCAACATGAGGATGTTGCTGATAATTATTTACATGCTTCTTTGTCTATGGCTCCGAGATATTGCAATTTAGTACAATAGTGATATGATAGCTTATTATTAATATTGAGATCTACTTCTTCTTCTTCTTTTTTTTTTTTTTTTTTCGTGAGTAATCAAGAAATCTATTGTTTTAAAGGAATTAATTGGATGCTTATTGACCTAATTTGGTATATTACGTAAAACATGATTTAAGAAAAAATAAAGTAGTAGTGGCCTCCATCACCTTTTTTTTTTAGGCATTAACACAATAACACCAAATTTAAGGCATTAGCATTAAATTTAAGATGATCAAATCCATTTTGGGTGATATTATCCCCAAATGGTTAACCTTTCACCTTTAAGTTTTAGTTTTAAATCTAAAAACAAGTTTTAAAGCATTAGAACCTAAATATTAATTCATAAAAATTAATATGTTGGCAAAAAAACAATTTTATTTTTTCTTAAATCATGTTCAATGTAAGCCTAGGAGAACGCCAGGAGAACACTACGGGGAGAGATCCTCGTAAACCCCAAAAATATATACTTTTTTAATGGAATGAACAAAGTTGGAATAAACTTTATTAAAATATCATATACATCTCACATGCTTTTTTTTTTTATAAAAAAATACACATCATTTTTATAGATTGGATTAGAGCAAGATCCTCCAACCCAGTTTGAAAAAAAAAAAAAAAAACTGTCGGATTTAAGTGCTATTTTCACCACATTTCCTTTAAGCAAAACAGATTTGAACCCCAGTTGATCAATTTTCCATAATTACTCTATAAAGTTACATCCTTTAATTTAAGATAAGGATATGTCTCCAAAAAATTAAGGAAAAATATATATGTAAAAAAGAAATGATTTTCTATAGGCACAAACAAAAGTCAAGCTGTTCTCATGAGTGCCACATAAGGAGAAGCAGCCATGATTATTTAGGTCGTTCTCATGGATTAGGGTTGCACATATTCTTTGAAATTGTCACTAGAAAAAGACATTCGCCTTGCTATTATAAGCCTTTGAATTATGTTGAATATAGTGGATTTGAGCATATGGATGATCGACGGAAGTATTTTTGAACAACTTTAGTGAAAGAAAAATTCTAGATGCCCTGTTCAAGTTATGTTCCATTAATCATTGCTAATGCAGAAAGAATTGGACCACCTCAAGATTTATTATTTATTTAATTTTTTGGAAAAACTTTACTTATCTCCTCAATTGTCACCTATTTTGCAATGTTTCTTTCAAAGTTTAAAACCTTTCAATTTCGTGTATCAAACGTTTAAATTTTTTAATGTTCCCCTCTATTAGGATTTTCCTTCAAATCCTAACAAAATTCCCAAAATACCTCCAATTTTTTTAGAAAACATATTTACATTTTTTTACAAAGATTGAGGCATGAATACTTTTGCAAATACCATTAAATTTACAAATACTAAGTTAGACCGTAGATCAAACAGTCTAATCGAAATTAGAACGTTTGATTGAGACAAATGTCTCATATACTACTTATATATATTGAACCTTTTTGACAAAAATCCCCCTTTTCAAGAGGAAGAGCAATCAAACCATTGAACTTCAATTGCACCAAAAAGGGCAAAGTGCTGCAACCCACATTGCTCAAGTAGCTAATTCGCAACATATAAATGATTTTTTTTGACATAAGTGAGTGTTGTCATGATTTTGTTTTCCCTTTAAAATTATTTTCTTCAGCTATTTAGTGTAGACGTATAAGAGGCAGAACGGTGCAAATGTATAATGTAGTAGGTGCCAAAGAATTAATCTTGACACATAACCCTATGCTCCTTCATGTTTATATATATATATTGGAAAAAATATATATAAAATATAAAAAATAAAATATATATTGGATAATTGGAATATGCTTACCATACACCATTATTTGGCCTTAAAAGGTTAAATGATTTAAAACATGAAGGAACAGAGGGTTATGTGTCAAGATTCAATATAGGATCCCCCATCTACTTGTAGATGAAACATTTCTCTCACTTTCTTGTTTTCAGTTGGCCAAGCCTCTGTTCCTAATTGATTTTCAGACTAAGCCAAACCAATGACAGCTTTATATATGGATGAAAAATGATTGCTCAATATATAATTATTTCAATGCTTCGCAAGAGATTAAAAAAAAAAAAAAAAACTATGAAACCCATCCGTAAACTTTTGAATTCACTCAGAAAACATAGGTACTGTCATATAATCGCATTTATTGGCTCTTCAAACCAAGTTTAACATGGTTACAAGTAGAATTAGGGCTTCATTTTCAAGAAAAGATAAAATTATAGATATTTAGATTCTCCAAAACATAAGCTAAGCCAAACAACTATAAGATATTACATTAAAAACAATAATCTACTTGCTATCACCAATGAAATCAGTTGACCACACATCATCTTCAGTGTAACCCAAAATGCCTTAAGCTTGCCCTCGTACTCCTCCCTGAGCATTGACAGATTGAAAAAGATATAGACTAGAGCATATATATATATATTTGCATCATGAAGTATGATAAGAAAGCATTCCCTCTATACTCATTCAATAAACAACAGAATATAACACTTGCAAAGTCCAAGGGTACAAGATTGATACTCCAAAACTCGATAGCATTTTTGGTCTCCTGCTAGGTTGCCTTCTTCAAAAGGCCATTCTAGTCGGTTTGCCATTAAGTTTCAGAAGAACTTTTCCAACAGCCTATTCGACCACAAAATAATACTCATCAATTAGTCAGACTGCTAAATATGGTATACTCTCCTAAAATCGAATACCAATTATAGTAGATATTTATGCACAAAAATATTCAAAAGCAAGCAACATTGTAAATAAGAGGGTAATTAACTACCTACGTGGCTCCAGTGCTACTAGGAATTATGTTGAAGGAAGCAGCTCTTCTAACCCCCAGTCCTTGCTTGAGGGGCCATCCATAGTTTTCCGTGTGAAATGGCTTGCTCTCAATATACAAGAGAGAAGTACAGCTAGAAGTGGAGTAAGAGATCTAAGAATACAAGAAAATTCAAAAAGCTAGGATCTGAGGCAGTGGCCCAAAGATAGAGTCTTAAAGAATAAAGTCTTTAATGCCACTAAGGTCCTCTCATGTTCCTTAAAGCTACAATCGTTTCTTTTTTCCCACCATATACACCACATAAGGCAAGGCGGAATAATCTTTCAGATTGCGTCAAACTAGGACCTACCCCCTGGCGCTCTCCAACAAGCAAAGAGGTCTACCATCCTTCTAGGCATAACCTAATGTATTCCAAAGCACACATACGAACTCATAGTGGAGAAGAAGATGGTCTATTGACTCTCTGTTCTTCCTACACATGCAATACCACTCAACTACAATGATATGTTGTTTCCTTAGATTGTTCACAGTGGGGATCTTCCTTAAGGCGGCCAACCAAGCAAAGAAAGCAACTCTCAAGAGAGCCTTATTCCGCCAAATACTCATTCAAGGGAAATAAGCGTTGTCATGGGGAACAAGAACATTATAGTAAGATTGAACATCAAACAACCCTCTCCTAAAAGGTATCCAACAGAGTTTGTCTGCCGCACCCAGTCTTACTCTAATGGAATACAACAAAGTGTAGAGAGAGGTAAAGAGATGGATCTCCCAATCATGAACCACTCTGTGGAAGATAAAATTCCACTGATAGGAGGCACTATAAAGCCCCAACCACCTAGTTTTTAATTTATTTTGACAGGGAAGCGGCCAAAATATACACTAGATTGTGGACAAATCTGTGCTCCAGCAAAAAGAATGAGTAGATCTGCAGTTAAAATCATTAAAGCATGACTTCAGTGTGGGAGCACCCTGCCACCCTCCCTCCAAGGCAGATTACGGCACCTGGGTTTTAACAATATGAAAACGAACCACAAATTTTGTTGTCAATTCCTTAAGAAAACTGAATATGAGAAGCTAAGAACAACGACAATGACAAAAGCAAAAAGAAAAGCAATAGTGATCACAATGAAATGGATTACCTTAACTTCTGAGAAGAGGACAAAAACCATGTACATCAAATCCCGGATCAACAAGATCAGGTGAACCATAAACAGAAGACCCAAACAAAAAAATTTATTTCCAAATATTTTACAGAACATTATGTCTAATTTCAAGAAATCATACCAACATTATCGACAACTAAGCATCAAAACTTCAAATCTAATTTATATTTTTACACTAATATAGGGCACAAAAGATAATGTTAAAGGGAGGAAGCAGGGGACCATAGGTGAAAAAGAAGAAAGAAGAAAGAAGAAATGATGTTGAAAACCAAGAAAAAGGAAAAAAGAAGCAATAAGCAAGAAAAAGCACAAATTCCTTGTGCATTTCAACATAAAAACTTAGATTATATATCTCTATCCTTAGGAATATCCTAATTTATGCTTTGCAACAATCTCAAAAAAAACCCTGAAATTAACACAAGGCAGAAGTACATATAAGGTATAAACAAGAACCTAACTCCTCCCTAAAGCCCACCCATCCTCACCAATTCAGTGATGGCCTTTTAGAAGCCTGTTGTAAGGGCCATGAGGCATGAGTTTAAAGTGGAAACATGATAATCACTTAACTCTGTTGTGCACGCAATGAGGAGGCTATTCAACAAATCTCCTAATCTTGCAAGAATATTACATTGATTAGCAAGTTTAGCCTTAATGATGATGAAATACACACTTTCATTTCCAAGATCATTTTCAATAACTTCAACCACTCAAAGCATCAAAAGTTATAACAATATAACCCTAAATGAAAGTGTTAAAAAAGTGAAATATAAGTTAGTTCACACTCATTATTCAGGCATCCAATAGCTGTGCCTTTGAAAGTTATCATTCTCTCTTCTCCATAGGCATAATAGCAGTGTAGCATATCAATACTGCCAACCTAATTTTGCCTTTAATAGTCACATAAAGAACTATATTCATCAAACAAATCCCCCAAAAAATGCAAGGACAACTCACACTATTGATAGTAACCTTCCACAATTACCCTTATCAAATTCATTGAAAATTGAAAAATAGATATTCATTAGCTCACATTAATTTTGACAGTTAAGGCAAAGCCAAACAACTATAAGATATTACATTAAAAACAACAATCTACCTGCTATCACCAATGAAATCAGTAGACACCACATCACCTTCAGTGTAACCCAAACTGCCTTAAGCTTGCCATGGGACTCCTCCCTGAGCATTGACAGATTGAAAAAGATATAGCCTAGAGCAGATATATATATATATATATATATATATATATATATATATTTGCATCATGAACTATGATAAGAAAGCATTCCCTCTATACTCATTCAATAAACAACAGAAAATAACACTTGCAAAATCCAAGGGTACAAGATTGATACTCCAAAACCTGATAGCATTTTTGGTCTCCTGCTAGGTTGCCTTGTCGATTAGCCATTAATTTTCAGAAGAACTTTTCCAACAGCCTATTCGACCACAAAATAATACTCATAAATTAGCCAGGCTGCTAAATATGGTATACTTTCCTAAAAATGAATACCAATTATAGTAGATATTTATGCACAACAACATTCAACAGCAAGCAACATTGTAAATAAGAAGTAATTAACTACCTACGCAGCTCCAGTGCTGCTAGGAATAATGTTGAAGGAAGCTTCTACCCGACAGTCCTTGCTTGAGGGGCCATCCATAGTCTTCCATGTGAAATGGCTTGCTCTCAGTACACAAGAGAGAAGTACAGCTAGAAGTGGAGTAAGAGATCTAAGAATACAAGAAATTCAAAAAGCTAGGATCTGAGGCAGCGACCCAAAGATAGTCTTAAAGAATAAAGTCTTTAATGCCACTAAGGTCCTCTCATGTTCCTTAAAGCTACAATCGTTTTTTTTTTCCTCCATATACACCACATAAGGCAAGGCGGAAAAATCTTTCAGACTGCATCAAACTAGGACCTACCCCCTGGCGCTCTCCAACAAGCAAAGAGGTCTACCACCCTTCTAGGCATAACCCAAGCCAGTCCTGCACTGCTGAAGAATGTCTTCCAAAGTAGACATACGAACTCATAGTGGAGAAGAAGATTGTCTATTGACTCTCACTCTTCTTACACAAGCAAAACCACTCAACTACAATGATATATTGTTTCCTTAGACTGTTCACAGCGGGGATCTTCCCTAAGGCGGCCAACCAAGCAAAGAAAGCAACTCCCAAGAGAGAAGTGTTGTCATGGGGAACAAGAACATTATAGTAAGATCTAACATCAAACAACCCTCTCCTAAAAGGTATCCAACAGAGTTTGTCCTCCATTACTCTAATGGAATAAAACAAAGTGTAGAGAGAGGTAACGAGATGGATCTCCCAATCATGAGCTGCTCTGTGGAAGATAAAATTCCACTGATAGCAGGCACTAGGAAGCCCCAACCACCTAGTTTTTAACTTATTTTGACTGGGAAGTGGCCAAAATATACACTAGATTGTGGACAAACCTGTGCTCCAGCAAAAAAAAAAAGTAGATCTGCAGTTAAAATCATTAAAGCATGACTTCAGTGTGGGAGCACCCTGCCACCCTCCCTCCAAGGCAGATTAGGGCACCCAGGTTTGAACAATATCAAAATGAAGATCAACAAGATCAGGTGAACCATAAACAGAAGACCCAAACAAAAAAATTTATTTCCAAAAATTTTACAGAACATTATGTCTAATTTCAAGAAATCATACCAACATTATCGACAACTAAGCATCAAAACTTCAAATATCAATGGAATCTAATTTATAATTTTACACTAATATAGGACACAAAAGATAATGTCAAAGGGAGGAAGCAGGGGACCAGAGGTGAAAAAGAAGAAAGAGGAAATGATGTTGAAAACAAGAAAACGGAAAAAGGAAGCAGTAAGCAAGAAAAAGCACAAATTGCTTGTGCATTTCAACATAAAAACTTCGATTATATATCTCTATCCTTAAGAATATCCTAATTTATGCTTTGCAACAATCTCACAAAAAACCCTGAAATTAACACAAGGCAGAAGTACATATAAGGTATAAACAAGAACCTAACTCCCCCCTAAAGCCCACCCATCCTCACCAATTCAGTGACGGCCTTTTAGAAGCTTGTTGTAAGGGCCATGAGGCATGAGTTTAACGTGCAAACATGATAATCACTTAACTCTGTTGTGCACACAATGAGGAGGCTATTCAACAAATCTCCTAATCTTGGTATCCAAGAAAAAGTATCAATGACAAGGAGCTCTCTTAATCTTATGCAAGTAAAGGCTCTAAAAGGAGAAGAAAAGCTCTATCAATATGGCTGATAGCAGAGAAAAACGATACCAATCAACAAAGATTGCAAGAATACACTAAACTACAAGGACCCTCACAGCAGAGCATACTACATTGATTGGCAAGTTTAGCCTTAATGATGATGAAATGCGCATTTTCATTTCCAATATCATTTTCAATAACTTCAACCACTCAAAGCATCAAAAGTTTTCGTTCTCTCTTCTCCGTAGGCATAAATGCATAATAGCAGTTTAGCATATCAATACTACCAACCTAAAATTGCTTGACCTTTGTTACCTATCAGTTCTCAGTATTCTTTAATAGAGTCACATAAAGAACTATATTCATCAAACAAATCCCCCAAAAATGCAAGGACAACTCACACTCTTGATAGTAAGTTTCCACAATTACCCTTATCAAATTCATTGAAAATTGAAAAATAGATATTCATTAGCTCACATTAATTTTGATAGTTAAGGATAATATGGGAAATAAAGTAGTTAGCATTGATAATTGAACAACAAATGTTATTTTGGAACGTACGAAAAAGGAATGAGACTCATGGAAGGAGTACATACAATATGCAAACCAAAATGATAAAATATCTTGGTAGCAAAATGTGTGAGTTCTACAGGATCAAATATAGATAAATACCTTCAGTTTCTCATGAGCTTCCTTCATGGTCTTTCCATCTTTCTCCTTCCCCCAAAGTGTCTCAACACCTCCATTTGCTTTGCATTTTAAATTTGCATCACCTCCATTTTCCCTCCAACAAAACCGAAAATTTATTCTTCTCAGCAACTAAATACACACTGACACAGTCCAATCCTTCCAAAGCTTCATCTTTTTTCTCTTTTTCAAAAAAGAAAAAGAAAAGCTGATTGCTAGAATCAATAGAAACACAGTTCGAAACTACCCTTGCCCCGCCCGTTGGGGGAGTTACTTATAAAAAAAAATAAAAAAAACAAAAACTTTCTCCACTTTCAAACAAAACTTAATCGTTATCAGAGACAGGGAGGAAGAAAGAGAGATCGTACTACACACGCTCATTTTCCCTCACTTTCTCTTCAGCCAAACACGAAATCGCCATTATAAAAGAAACAAAGAGAGAGAGAGCTGTCAGACACGGTGGCACTGACCTTGAAAGCCTGAATAAGCGAAGGGTCAGGTGGCAATGGCCCAAAGACAATGGCCTCGATATCATCGTCGAGAACCCACTTGGCCCAAAAAAGACTCGGTTGAGTGAAGTGGGAAACATGAATTCTTGATAAATCTAAATTCGGAGAGGGGAAGAGTCAGCGTGGTGTTGGGGGCCGGCTTACGGAGAAGAAGGCTCTGATAGAGAAGGAGTTGCGGAGTGGAGCGGAGCAGGTACTCTTCTGTATCCTCTCCAGTCTCTGGAGTGTCGAGATGAAGAAAGGGCAAAAAGGTCATTTACCGGTGCAATTCAAAAATCACGATTACATGAGAATTGACACGTGTGCTTTTGTATGGTTAGAACTTCTAACTTAAAAATCAATCCAAGGAGAGATTTTGAGTGACAACTCGATCTGCTGAGAGAAACGACGTCGTGTACTATGGTGTATAAGAACCCAGACCTCACCATCTTCTCCTCAGAAAGCATCGAGAGATAGCGAAAGTTTCTCTTTATTTCTCTTGGAGCCACGACTACATCATATCTGCTTGTTTCTCTTGAGCAGAGCCACTGCATCAGATCTGCTTCTTCCGGAAATGGGTACGACTGCTAAGTCTAGAATCTCTCTTGCTTTCTTCTTCAATCATTATTTTCACTTAAGGGTTTCTTTCCATGCTCTCAATTTTCATTATTGTCGTAGTTTTAGTGCTACTTCTCCAAACCCTATCAATAGTGGTAGAGATATTGTGGAAAGCCCCAATCAGTTCTTCAAATCTGTGAGAGATAGATGCAGGTCTCGTAGCTTTAGGAATCTTGATGATGCCTTGGGCGTGTTTGATAGAATGCTTCACATGCACCCTTTGCCTTCCATTATGGATTTTACTCAATTGCTGGCTGCAATTGCAAGAATGAAGCATCACTCGACCGTGATTTCTCTAATTAAAGAAATGGAATTGTCAGGAATGGCTCCCGATGTTTATATTATGAGCACTTTGATTAATTGCTTCTGCCATTTGAACCGGGTTGATTTTGGCTTCTCTATCTTAGCAAGAATTTTGAAACTTGGCTTTGAGCCGAACTGTATAATTCTCAGTACTCTGGTCAAAGGGCTTTGTATTCAGGGTAAAATTGTTGAAGCTGTGAAGTTGGTTAACAAAATGGAGAAGATAGGCTACAAACCTAATATAGTTACCTATGGAACCATAATGAATTGTTTGTGTAAAATGGGCAAGACCAATGAGGCTATTGGGTTGTTTAGAAAGATGGAAGAAAGAAATCTTGAACTTGATGTAGTGTTGTATAGCACAATCATTGATAGTTTGTGTAAAGATAGATTGGTAACTGAAGCTTTGAATTTTTTCTCTGAAATGACAAGTAAAGGAATTCAGCCAAACGTTTTCACTTATAGTTCTCTAATTCAAGGCCTATGCAATTTTGGTCGGTGGAAAGAGACAACTAAATTATGGAATGAGATGGTGGAAAGGAAAATCATGCATGATCTGCGTACATTCAGCATATTGGTGGACATGCTTGGTAGAGAGGGAAAGTTGAAAGAAGCAAATGAAGTTTTTGATGTGATGATTGAGAGAGGCATAGAGCCTGATACAATTACGTATAATTCTTTGATTGACTCTTGCTGTTTGCAAAATAGAATAGATGAAGCTGTCAAAGTATTTAATACGATGGTTCAAAAGGGTTGTTCACCTTCTATTGTTAGCTATAACATATTGATCCATGGATATTTTAAAAATAAAAGAATTGATGAGGCGATGAGTTTCTTACATGAAATGTCCACGAAGGGAATTTTTCCCAATGTTGTCACTTACAACACTCTTATCGGAGGGTTTTGCCGAGTTGGGAGACTCAAAACTGCGTTAGAGCTACTCCATGAGATGCAAGTTTGTGGCCAACATCCAAATCTCCAAACTTGTGCCATTTTGTTAGATGGCCTATGTAAAAATCTACACTTTTCTAAGGCAATGACATTGTTTCAAGAGATGGAAGAAAAAAAGTTACACCTTGATATTGTGATTTATAACATCTTGATTGACGGTTTGTGTAATGTTGGGAAACTTAAGACTGCCAAAGAACTCTTTAATCGTCTTCCTTCCAAAGGTTTGCAACCTAATGTTCGGACTTACACTATAATGATCAAAGGGCTTTGTAAAGAAGGACTATTAAATGAAGTAAGGGAGTTGCTTGAGAAAATGGAAGAGAACGGTTGTTCTCCTAACCATTTCACATATAATACAATCATTCAAGGCTTCTTGCAACATAATGAGACATCATGGGTAGTGAAATATCTCAAAATGATGGTTGAGAAGGGTTTTTCGGCAAATGCGACCACTACGACCATTTTAATCAACTTGTTGTCTACTAATCAAGCAGATAAAACTTTACAAGACTTTTTTCAGAAGTCTATGTGAAAGCTCTCTACTTCTTTAGTGTGTATCACTTTTATGATATAATGTAGTTAATACTTTATGCATATTTGTAGCTTAGATTGTTTATGCTTTTTGGGGTCATATGGACAATGGAGTTGGAAACTAATAGGTATAATATTTTATTTGCCTGAGGTAATATCGGTTGACTTTTGGTTATCACTTATTTTTGTTGTTTTTATTAATATTTGAGTCATGTCATGATGTTCATGGTAAAACCTAAAAAGTATTCATTATTTAGAGTTTTAATTAAAAGTGCTGAGAATGTTGTTTCACAAAATGAAAGATCATGAGAATTAATAAATGGTAATAATTGGGAGTAATAATAATAATTGAGAGTAATAATAATAGATTTCACCATTCTTGTATTGTTGGTTGGCCTTTCCTTTTGTAGAGGTCGTGAATGGGTGAGTAAGTCCTTGTGACTCTTAAGGTGATAAATTCAAATGAATATCTAGAAGTGACAATTCAATATTAGGATGTTTAGAACCGCCTTAGATTTAATATTAATTATATACACATGATGCATACTACTATTGTAAAGATGATTTATAAAAAATAAAATTCAACCATGAAGGTTTGTAGTCCATTTTAAAATAGAAAAGATATAATATGCCTTTTATTTATATATAATTATATAAAAATATATATTAATTAAATATTAAAAAAATTCCAAAACGGCGTCGTTTTGGTTGGAGAATAAGGGCTTCATCTTATTCTCCCGAAGCCATTGCCCCTCATTTAGACATTCACACAATGGATTCGGGCATTATGACTATATACGTGAAATAAGCCCCAAAATAGCATTTTTTTCGGCCAGTATGGCAAAATAGGCCCAAAAAAAGGGCAAAATTGGATAAAAAAAAATATGAAAAATGAAGGCCCAAAATATTTTTTTTTTATTTAAAAAAAGCTCATTTTTAAAAAATTGGTTATAATCGCTAACTGCTAGTTATAAAAATAACTACTAACCGCCTAGGAGAAGACAGTTGCAGTTATTAAAAATCCGATAACCGCCTAAGATGGAGGTGGTTGTTGTTATTGCAAATAACCACCGGTTATAACCACTTGAACACTCCTATCTAATATCATTCTTCAAGATATGATGGATGTGAATCATGTGATATCATGCATCAAGATATGATGGATGTGAATCATGTGATATCCTGCATCTAGACTCCTTTTGGGAGAGATTTAGTTTGTTATATGCTGATTCAAGTTGTTGAGAGGTTATCTCCCATAATAATCTCTGGGAGGTTGCATGATGCTCCTTCATGCACTTAGACTCATTTCAATGAGATCTGGTTTGCTATTCCCAGATTGAGTTTGTTGGAGAATAGTTATGCTTCCTTGATTATTGGGTTAGCATAATACAGTGCATAATTGTAGGTGAGCACACCCAGATTGCAAGGGCTTGGGCTTGATGACTTAGTGACCCATGGGCCTGTTATTTGGAGTGGGCTCCTTGTTTAGACCTTGGGAGATATTTTGTATCAACAGTACCCCACCATTCCCTCAGGTCACAGTAATGGCCTAATGGGAATAAAATTTCATTTATCCATAACTGAAATGTTACATTTGTTTTTGCAATTTGGTATATATTTCTTTGAATTTGATCCAATCGAGCATGCTCCGCAAAAGTCGAGAAAAATTATGCACTAATCTGAAGATGGTGATTTTGTATGTAGGCATACTCAGTGCATTGTTTGAGTAGTACAAGGTTTAAAGCATGAGTCTTTAGGTAAATGTACAAATGCATGTATGAGCGGATGCATATATGAGTGGATGCATGCATGAACAGATGCATGATCGGATGCATGTATGCATTTATGTATGTTTATTCTTTGGTAAGTAGGACTTTTATAGCTCTTACACAAGGGAGTACTGTTTACAGGAGTGTACCCTTACTAGCCTATGTGGAGATTTTGCAACTTTCATAGCTCTTACGCAAGGAAGTACCGCTTGCCAGAAAGTACACTTAAAATTTTGTGAGTTTCATAGCTCTTAAAATTTACAAAATTTAAATTTAGTAAAATAATCAGTTGTCGGAAGTAAAATAGAGAGAATCATGATCCGCTTATATCAATATCATTCTATCATTATAACGTTCATATAAGAGGCGTCAACCTTAATTTGGTCACCCCTTCTTTCTTTGTCCATAAGTATATATATATATGGGAAAAATATAATTTAGCCCCTATTAACTATTTGCATTTGATTTATCAAGTTAAAATATAATAAATAGTCTCAATTATTAAAATGTATAACACTTTATTTTTATATTCTATAATATACTTATTTTTAATAATAATTGTAAAAAAAAAAAATTTTAAAAATACAAATTATTTATTTATTTCTCAATTGGTTTTTTTTTTTGTATTTTTAAAAATTGTTTAGTTTTTTACAATTATTTTATTATTTTATTTGTTAAAAAATAGGTATTATAGAATATAAAAAATAGTATTTTTATATTTTGATAGTTTAGGAGGCTACTTTATTACATTTTGAATATTAGGGGGTTAAATCACAAACGACTGATAATTTAAAAGGCTTTTTTATATTTTTTCCCATATATATTAAAAATAAAAAAAAAGATTCGTTATTATTTATTCTCCTATAAAAAGACGACGATATGTTATTAACTAGCTTGGTGTGAAAGGGTAGGCTTGAAAAAGAAGAAGAAGAAGAAGGTACTAGTACTGTACTACCTTCTTTTCTAGCCCATCTTTTTCCTTCTCCTTGGATAAGAATCCCCTCATATTATGAGAAATATGAGAATCTCATATTTCTCAAATCCTCACCCTTCCTGAAATCTAATGGTTTAACCAACTGACAGCTGTCTATTGTGTTTGAATTTCAAAACTAAAAAGGAGCACTCAAATTTAAAATCAAATGAGGCTTTTTCTCCTTCCTTTCTTCCCTCACATCAAGATGGGAAAAAAAATATTCCCAACTTTTCCAAGCCCTCCTCAGCCCATGCCACTTGGTAATGAGCAGTCCCATGGACAGCTCGTCGATCTTAGTTGCACCCTTCCTACGCCGCCACTGCGCAAGAGGTAGCTGAACACGTCTTCGCGCTTTGTCTGGGGTTCACAGAGAGAGAGATAAATCAGTGTGGAAGAGAAAGGATGAGGAGAATCAAATAAAAATGAAGGTGTGTCTCTTCACCAGCAATCGCACCTCTTTCCATCGCCATAGGCCCGTGGTTGCTATCATTCAACACTATCTGCAAATCATCCTCGCTATCACTGTCCCAATCGTTATTTATGTAGAAGCTTATATTCGCTGCCAGTGCGCCGGAGAGTGAAATCATAAGAGAGAAAAGGAATACAGTGTTCCTTCCCTTCTCATTTATCAGTCTCTCTCAGATCAAAACATTATTTCTGCACCCATTTATATCTCTCTTCCATTTCAGAGCAAACAAGTTTACAGCTGGGTTATGTGCTAAATCCATAGTTTTTGTTACAGATGATTATGTCCAATTTCTTTCAAAATGAAAGAGATTATTCAAATTTACAAATTAAATCCAAAACAACAAAAAAATCACCGATCAATATATCCATAAAATTTTTGGAAAAAATCTCCCTCCACCCCAGATTATATGAGAAAATAAATTTAAGAGTACTTACATTGTTTGGTCCTTTGGAGCTTTCTATATCTTGCTTGGGGGGCAGAAACCAACACTAATGAGAAGAAATATTTTTCTAGCGTGAGGAAGATTTCGTGGAGGATGAGAAAGCTTGAGGAAGAAGATTGTTTTTTGTTTTTGGAGGGAAAAGGGCTGGCTGAAAGTCTTGGTAAAATAAGTTGTAATTGAAAACAGCTGGAGTCTTGGTAAAGTAAAAACAGCTGTCACTTGAATAAACCGTTAGATTTTAGGAAGGTTGAGGATTTGAGAAATATGAGATTCTCATATTTCTCACAATATGAGGGGATCCTCATCCTCCTTTTCCTTGCATTTGTTCGACAAAATGCATAAAAATATATATATTTTATTTTATTTTGGGAAAACTTTATTGAATATCCCAAATTTTCACTCATTTTGAGATATCCTTCATAAACTTAAAAAATTCTTAATTTAATTCCATGAACTTTCAATTGCTCTCAATTTGGACCCTTCCATCAATTTTAACCGTTAAAAATATAAAAAAGACCAAAATATCCCTAATTTTCATTTTCTTAAAAATTAAAAAAAAAACATTTTAAAAGTTGAAATTTTATACAAAAGTCAGGAGTATAAATGTCATATAATGTTAACAATCTGATGGAAGAGTCTAAATTAAGAGCAATTGAAACTTTACGAGACTAAATTGAGAGTTTTTTAAGTATAGAGGGGTATTTTAAAATAAGTAGAAGTTCGGGGGTCTTTAATAAAGTTTTCACTTTTATTTTATATATTTTGTGATTTCAAAAAATAAAAAATAATTTTTTGTGCATTTGAGACCATGAAATGAACTAATTTTTGGTTTATGACATACTGAATATATATCTATATATATATATATATAAAAGATAATAAATAAATTGTGATTCAACATTGTATAAGAGTAAATATCGTGAGTTCAAATATTATTTTCATCATTTATCTCCTACTTCTCCTAACCCTATCAATAGTGGTAGAGATATTATGGAAAGCCCCAATCAATTCTTGAAATTTGTGAGAGATCGATGCAGTTAAACTTTCAAGTGTCAGTTAAATTAATTTATCATCTATGTGATAAATACTATGGAGTAATGTTATGAATACTATGATCAAATGAATGTATCATCTTTATGATATAATGATAATGCTTTTTGTGGTCGCATGGACATTGGATTGTGAAATTAATTTGCATTTGCCGATAATTATTTAATTTATTTGGTTAGCTTTTCAACATGAGGAAGTTGCTGGTAATTATTTACATACTTCTTTGTCTATTGGCTCTGAGATATTGCAATAGTGATATGACATCTTATTAGTAATATTGAGATCTTGTTGTGTACGGAATTAAAATAAAGGATCCCAAAGAAGCAAAAAATAGGATAATAAAAAATAGATTAACCACACACGACATCAAGATTTAAGTGGTTCAGCTTAATAAGCCTACATCCATTGGCGGAGATGACCCGGAGGAAATTCACTATCAAAAGATGGAGTACAATGATAATAGGGAGAAAATCACTCAAATTCAAAAGCTTCAATACACCTAAATCTCACTTTCACACAAAAAGAAATTAATAACAGAAATAGAAAAATTCTATTTCTTCCCTATGCCTCTCGGCTACAAAAGAGGAAAATAACAAAAGATTTATTGGAGACTGTTTTCTTTTACTAGTCACTATTGAGACAACTGACAAAGAGAGACACCTAAAGATGTGTGGCTAATTTCTCTCTAAGGTGATGTTCTTCGCTCTACATCCAAAGGCCATAGCACTACTCCTTATATAAGCTCAAGAGTTGGTCAAGGAGAACTTCTCCGTGTAGGAGAAGTAAATGTGGCCTCCAAAACCAAATAGAATAAGGAGAATATAAAAGGAGTCGGCTAAAGCACTTCCACAACTCAATAGGACTAAAAAGGACATGGCCCCATTGACTTGACTTGTCAATTCAAGTCACCAAACAACAGATCTAATTTTTCTTTGAGTAATCAAGAAATCTATTGTTTTTAAAGGAATTAATTGGATGTTTATTGACCTAATTCGATTGCATATTTATTTTGAAATTATAATTTAACTAGAAATAAATTAAATATTATTTTTATTTAGAGACCGCAAATACCATTTCCATCTCTTTAAAATATCGATTATCATTTGTTTATTTATTCTTCTCTTATTTTTGTTGTTTTTATTAATATTTGAATCATACTATTGAAATTGATTATAGTTGTTTTGTCATGGTTATACCGATCCATTAAGATCTTTGTCTTTTATTTCAAAATACTTAAAGCTATTTGTTTTTTGCAAATCCTTTGGGATACTTGACATTTCCTCTAAGCTGCACAAAATCGAACTCTGTCAAATCATTTTTCCTTGATTGCTATAGACAAGTTACATTCTTTGAGATAAGAATATGTCTCTCGAAAAAGACATACGCTTTGTCATTATGAGCTTCTTTTTTTCCATCTAATTAAGAAAAGGGAAAGAGAAAATTATATAAACAGTAAAAATAAAGGTCAGATAACCCAAACAGAATTAGCACCTAAATCTTATTAGCAATGGGTCAAATAAATGGCATGGCCTATTGAGAGAATTGATACCATCATGAACAGCAGTTAATAAAGGCAAAGTTTTCCCAAAAGAAAAACATAAACAACAAGTGCAACAAGCATGCTTCACAACAAGAAATCATGCACTAAAAGATAGTGAAAAGGAGCCGCCCAAAGAAAAAAAACACAATGGAAATTCACAAAAAAAAAAACATAAAAACAACACCAAACCCAAAAATCAGTGGTGGAGACGGCGGTGACTGTTGTGAATGACTTGATATTTCACAAGTCAAAAGTTGTGGGCTTCCGGATGAAAGAAGTAAGCTCATGTGAAAGAGAAGCTTGGTGGAGATAAAATTGCTGCATGCATGGTGCTGGCACCAAGAAGAGCTCCGAAAGGAGCCTTGATTGTTTCTCTCTCGCTTTTAGTCATCATCCTTCTAGAAGACTTGATAAAGGAAGCTTGTTTTGTCCAATATTGTGGGCTATTTTGATAACCCACAATCGGTGCATTAAACCCAGGAAGGAGAAAAAAATGGAGCAAGCCCATTTAATGGGGGTAGGAGGAAGATGGCACATTTAATGTGGGTTGGTCCTCAGATGGCTATAAGTAGCCTGCCTTTCATTTGCTTAAACACACCAAAAGTTTGAGAGCAAGAGAAGAAATTATTGAGGAACAAAGAGAGTTTTTCAAGAAGAGAGCACGAAAAATACAAGTTAGTATTTTTCTGAGAGTGAGTAAAAACATTGAGAGTGTAATTTTTTTGTGAGTGTGAGAGATACATTATGTGAGTGGAATCGACTGATTCACATTTTGTTCATTCTTGTGATATAGTGAATATATCTGGTGTGCTCTGTGAATGTAGGCAGTATTGGCCGAACTATGTATAAATTCTTATCTTGTGATTTTGTATATATTTGTGCGTGTTTATAGTACTAAAAGTATACGTGTATGTTCTGTCTAGGAAAGATTGGGTTTTAAGTGAGACCAGTGTGACTCTTCCAATCTTACTTGGGAACATACCGAGCTGTATCTTTGGTAAAATACTATTTACCACACTGGTTTGTTCTCGTGTGTTTTCATTCCAAACTTGTCTTTCGCATAAAGGGTTGTGGGGAAATTTGGTTGTCAATTTATTGTCAATTTCCCAACAGGTGACATGCTGGAATCAATGGTGTTGTTATAATAAGCTTTTGAAATATGTAAAGATAGTGGATTTTTGAGCATATGGATGAGTGATGCAAGTATTTTTGATGGTACAGTTAATTCAAGAATTGGAACAACTTTAATTCATTTGTGCTTCATTCTACTTATTTTGTCTCTTTGACGGATGAAATTAGTACATTTTCTGATGGTATAGTCAATTCCAGGCATAATGAACTTGTTTCTCAATTGTTTCTTACTTATTCAACATGTTTATATGGCCATCATGTACTAGAATGCATCGATGAATTCCGCAAAGGGAAGGCATACATGATTCCTTTCTTCTACAAATTATTCTTAGAAGTTATTAGTTCACTAGGTGGTAAATCGTAGACTACTATAATATTTTTTTAAGGAGAAATGTAAAATTAGCCGTTGTGAGAGTGACTTAAAAGTCCTTGTGGTAGGCATAAATGACAAAATAATTCTTCAATCCACACTTCCATTTGAAATTTTGATAGAAACCGTTGCTGAACCTATCAAAATTAATTGTGTAAATATATTATAAGTCCCTGTGTTAACTTGTCAAAATTAAAATTTTTTTAAGTTTTTATTTTTATTTTTTATAATTTACTCTATACGTCAATTGAAATACAATAAACTCCTTACCATCAAATTTTCTTAACTACCATTATTTTTGTTTAAACGAACTGTTTTACTTAAGTCCACGTCAATCAATTTTTTTAATCCTACATGTCCAATGTGGATACGTAAGAACAAAACTCACTGTTTGGCACAATCCAGAATGGTGAGTTTTGACTTAAAATTAAGGTTTTATTTTTGGAAACCCCCCATGTCGCGACAGAACCATCGGCAACAGAACCCACCGGATCTCATTGAGAGAGTGCTGGGCTCAGTTCCATGCTTGAGCCCTCAAGATGGAATTCTCGGCCTCAACGTTTATGTAGTGCTGGGTGGTGAGGTTTATGCTTGTCATGATTTGGTTGTTTTTCTTCCTGAGATCTGCCACTACGGCCATCAGATCGTCCAACTGCTTCTGTATTCGCATTCGGGATCTCGATTCGATTGCATTCTTTTCCTTTTTCTCTAATCCATCAACAGCCGCAACTCCTCCTCCGACCCAGAGTTCTGAGTTGGCGTCGAGCCTAAGGAATTTCCACTAGAGGAAGCCATAAGGGGTGGCCTAAGGGGTGGCCAGCCACCCCTATGGGTGGATCGGCCACCCTTCTTCTTTCACCTTTTTTTTTTTTTTTTTTTTTTTGGTTAAAAAAAAAAATTTAGATTTAAAAATTTAAAATTAAAAAAAAATTAATATTTTAATCTCCCAAAACGGTGCGTTTTGGGATTCATAAGTGCAAAAGTGTAACGAGGATTTTATTGTAGTTTCCTTACATCTAGGGAGTAAATTTTCGAAAAAAAAAAAACTAAGCATTTTAAAATTTTGACTAGTTGACCCAAGGTGTTATTATATATTTACCCTTATTATTTCTTAATTGTTGTAGACAAGTTACATTCTTTGAGATATGGATATGTCACTAGAAAGACATTGCTTTATTATTATATGCCTTTTTTTGTTTTTTTTTCCTTTCTTTCTAATCCAATTCAAGAAAAAGGAAAGGGAAAATTATATAAACAATAAAAATAAAGGGTGGATAACCCAAATAGAACACTCAAAGCAATCAACATTAGGTTGAAAGACACCTAAATCTATTGGCAATTGATCAAATAAATGATCAGACCTATTGACTTAAATATATTGGGAATGGATCAAATAAATGACTCGACCTTGGACGGTAGTTAATAAAAGCAAAGTTCCCCAAAAGGAAAAAACCTAAACAACAAATGCAACAGGAAGGCTTCACAACAAGAAACCTTGCACTAAAAGTCCAAAAGAGGGTGAAAAAGAGTAGCCCAAAGAAAAAACACTAGAAATATATAAAAAATAACATTAAAAAAAAAAAAAAAACCCAAAAATCAGCGGTGACATGCCAGCATCAGCATCGTTAATATAAGCTTTCGAATATGTTAAAAGATATTGAACTTTTGAGCATATGGATGAATGATGCAAGCATTTCCAATGGTACAGTCAATTCAAGAATTGGAACACCTTTATTCATTTGTGCTTCATTCTACTCATTTTGCCTCTTTTGATGGATGAAATTAATACATTTCTAATGGTACAGCCAATTCCAGGCATAATGAACTTGTTTCTCAATTGTTTCTTACTTATTCAACATGTTTATGTGGCCATCATGTATTAGAATGCACCAATGAATTCCGCAAAGGGATGGCATACACGATTTCTTTCTTCTGTAACTTATTCTTAGAAGTAATTAGTTCACTAGGTGCTAAAGGTATTTGTAGACTATTGTAATTTTTTTGAAGGAGAAAATGTAAAATCAATCCTTGTGAAAATGACTAAAAAGTCCTTGTGGTGCCAAACCTATCAAAATTAATTTTGTAGCAAAAGTTAAACAAATAGAAGAATTTTTCTCGTATAATGCATTATCATACATCCGATATTACATGAAATCAACTGAATTCAACAAAATCAATATCAAATGAGTTGCAGAAGACTAAAAAAGTCCTTGTAGTCCCCGTTCCTCTGAGCCCCCATCACCTCCTCCACCACATCTGCTAGCCACACCGAGCACTTGCTCCCCAGCAAGATGAATCCCCCAAAACCCTTTCTCTTTTCCTCCAAACGGACTAACGCGTTACCCTTCCTTACCGAAAAGGTGAATGATTTCGCTTCAACCGAGAATTTGCGCTCCATCTGTTGCTATGGAGAGCCCCCCTCAAACCAAAGAGCTCTAGTAGGGCGCGTCCATGCGTGCCACCGCTAGAGGGGAGTCCCCAAGGAAGCAACGAAATCTTCCCCGAATAATAATAGTGAGGAAGACCGAGATCGCTGATATTGATCTTACCGCAGCGCTGGAGGCAGCAGAAACTGTTCGCCAACGACCACAGGATCTTACCCAGACGAGAAAACGAGCTTACAGGGTCTCCGGAGACAACAGGAACTGTTCGCCGGTGACCACGAGAATGACGAAAAATTTGAAAAAATTTGAAAATTGAAATCCAAACGAGGAGAGAGAACGGAGAAAAAAGACACTGTTCAAAAAGCAAAACAGTGTCTCTTTATAGGCTGCAACAAGCTATACCGCACAAACTATTGTGCAGTATAGGCTGCAAAGACAAAAAGTTCTAAGACTTAATTAAAAAACGCTTTCCTTCTCTTTTCTAATCTTCCTCCATATTTTTATTCATTGGTTTGAAAACCATAGAACAGAAATCCCCACATCGCTTCATACAATCGGTTCTTTTTTTAGTGAGATCTCATTTTCCCAAAACCAGGATGCGAGTTTGTGCAGTCCCAGATTATACAAATTCTTATCTCTTCCTCCAAAGTGTTGAAAGAAGAAAGTACCTGTTTGGCTGCTAGAAGTTCATGACATTGCTCTTTCAAGGTCAACAGATCTTCTTGTATCTTCTTTATCCTAGACGGCTAGACACCAACTTCATCGGGTTTGCCTGTAGACAGCATTCAAAACTTCAAGTTCCTCCATCATAACATGTTGAGTAATGCCCAAAAACAAACGAAATGTTCGATAAAATGAGAAGACGATGCTGGTCAGGTTCTATGTAACCAGATGAAAGAAGAAGAAAATCGGAAGGCCCACATTAACAATTACTTGGTTTCTCAATGAATGATTTATTAAATTGAATCCACCTTCTCCAAACACCATACCACGTCAAATCACGATACCACCTTCTCCTTAAGTTTTACTTTCTCTGTACTTGTACACAACTTCCTTTATTATTTATTTGTTCTTTTAATTGCTTGTATTTCGGACATACTTCTTATATAAATGAGTAATGTTTGGGAGAAGCATTATGTCCGTCGTCCGTCCGCAGGTGGTGATGTGTCCTGGGTTAACCCAACCGGGGTTAACCCATTAATTGAAATGGGTTTCATTTTCATTTCCCCTCTCCTCCTTCCTCCTCACTCTTCACACGCAGCTCTCTCTCTCCCCTCAATCTTTCGCCTCCGCCCATCACCACCACTTTCGGCACCGAGCGCCACCATCGGCGACGTCACCCACCGAACTCCACCAGCGGACCGCCACCGACAACGCCCACCATCCAAGAACTGGCCGGCCGAACGCCACCCACGGCACCAGATCACTGCCGCCACCAGCAAGCACTGATGCCGACCACCATCCAGTGCCTCCGCTCACCACCAACAGTGCCGGCACCCACCATTTCACCTCCCCCATTTTTCCTAAAATTTTCCCACGCTCCTTTCTCTAGGCGACACCCACTGAACGACACCACCACCGGCCAGTTCCGCCCTCCACCACCGCGCAATTCCCACCGATTTGAAGAAGGTATGTATACATGATTATATATGAAGATTAGATTTTTCTGATTTAATTGCCTAAATGGGTTTGCTTTGGTTTTTGTTTTGATTTGGGTTTGGATTTGTTTGTTTATCTACAATTGGTGGTTGTTTTGTTTGATTTCGCAAATGGGTAAGAATTTTAGGGCTTTTAAGTTATGATTTTGAAATGAAAATTGATTTGGGAGCATCTGGAGGTTGTATCTGAAGCCCTCTGCTGGCACGGTCATATAGCAGTAGCTTTCCCGTTCTCATTCTTATATACGAAGATTATGACTAGAAGTAGTTAATCTCTTTCTCTTTTTTGATATTTGGTTTGTGGTGAATTGGTGTTGTTGCTTTTGAAATTCGTTTGTTGTTTAGAAAAAAAAAAAAAAAGAACAAAATGCTTTTAGTTAGTATGTCTCCTCAGCTGGAATTTATTCTGCTCAATAGGGAAATTTTCTCTTTTAATTTTACTTGTACGCAATTTGAATGAACCATCATGAATTGTGGTAAATAATGTTTTTATACCAAGCTTTGGATTAGATCCTATGCTTGCTTGAAAGTTCGGAATACATATTGGCTCCTAAAATAGTAAAAGTTTTTCTTGAAGGTTGGCACATTTATGTTTATATGAGAGCTCTGTATCAAATCCGTCCATTTTGTCTCCTCCCTCATTTCAGATTCCGGGAGGCATGACTGAGGTCAAATTTTGCTAGCTAGGCAATATGTTGAGCGTTTCTGTATCTATGCTTGTAGTTGTTGGTGAAAGCCCTTGAAAAGCAGTATTGCACATGTAATAAAGGGAATTTATTTTACTTGTGCATAGCCAAAGTTTAAGATAATTGTTTTTGATGATGTGCAATGTTAAAATATCTCACATGATGAATGATATTTTTAGTGTCTTCCATATTCCCCTTGAATCCCATTCCCCCCGCACAATCTGCCTCACCACTCACATTCTTTCCATGTAACTTTGTCCCAGCATATTTCCTGAAAGTGGCTTATAAGTATAAAAGAAGAGGAGAGGACTTGACAACAATGGCAGCATCTGCAAAAACCCTCACCATTGCCGATCAAACTTTAAATGGAGAGGACTGATACAATACTCTACTTTTCTCCCAAGTGAATCCTCTTTCTATGAAGACCAAGATGTAATTATGTTGATCTGTTGTGTTGTTTTTGTTTTCTCTGTGTCAGTTTTGATTTTGTGGGGGGCTTTGTTTTGTTGGTGAGAGAAGGGGATCCTGGATGCTCAGTTCTTATAACTTCAGCAAGTTCAAGATGAGAGCAACCCAGATTTTGTTGTTGAAGTGGTCACTCTTTTCTTTGATGATTCTGAGAAGCTTCTCAATGATATCGCCAGATTTAGAATGAAAATAAAAACAAAAAGAGTATTGTATCAGTCATGCAGGACTTTTTTCGTTTTCTTTTTTATCTTCTTTTACTTGAGGAACAAAGGGTGAGTTATTATACTCTTAACCTTTTCTTTTTTTTTATCAGCAACTGAATCTGAAATTTGGAGTTTTTGTAACATAGAGGTTGTTGGATTGCAGGTCCCTGAGGTGTCTGCAACAAGTAAAACAAGAGTACAATCTTGTGAAGAACAAGCTTGAGACCCTATTCAGGGTGAGTAGAAATAGACTTTTGCTTCAAGATTATTAGTTGTAATTTTTTTTTGGATGAATAATTATTGCTTATTTATATTTACAGCTTTTCAAAAACGACACCGATGATTGCAGCTTGAGCAACAAATTGTGGCAGCTGGTGGGTCAGTTCCTATGATAGAATCGAGTTTCTAAGGCTACCAAATTGCAGAAGAGCAGTCTAATTGGGGAGGGTTTGGTGTAGAGAAGCTTTTATATGAATTTATGTGACCAACTTTTTTTCGCTTTTATGGTTCTCTTCAACAAATGAGCCTTTGCTTGTATGAATGAAAAGAGAGGTTTCCATCTAGTGCTAATTCTCATGATTGAGACTTGGAGCTCAATTTTGTGTGGTTTTCTTTAATTGAATGCTTTATCTTCTACTCTCAAATGATATGTTAATTGTCGTAGGTGGCATTGTTATTGTTGTTTGTCTATGTGTGAATCATAGCAGTCTTTAGTTGGCATCCTTCCTTGATGGAAACGAAACCTTGAAATTGTATAAAAAAATTCAAATGGACAGCAAGGAACTCTTTAAAATTATGTTAGATGAATGTCTACTATTTAAGTTCCTAAAAATGATCTTTTCTGTAGGCATAGAAAAATAATGTCTACAAATAATGCAGATTATATGACAGCTAACAGTTGGGGTCTCAAGCCTTAAAGAAATGGAGAAGATCCTCCTACATGTGCACATTGAAGAAAGAGGTTTTACCTGCCATAAGCAACAAGTAGAGAAGAGGCTCTTGGACCAACTACATAAGCAACAATTAGAGAAGAGGCGTTGGAAAATTATATCCGTTGTATTAGGGAGTTTACTTTTGTTATTGTTGTATATGGTGGCATTCAATAGAAGGAATGAACCATTTATTTTTGTCTTGATGTTTTAATAGCTTGCTGCATGCCTTGATGTATCAATGGCTTTCTCGGTATTTCATTTGATCATGCTTCCCAAGAAAAGGAGAATGAATTGGATGGTTACTCTTTGGCAATTAACAAGGGTTGATTGGCCAAATTAGTGAGATAAAATTGTAGTTTCTAATATTACTCTTATTTAAATGATGTGGTATCAAAGGGGTTCAATTTGATTCTCCACTCATGTCGTTTGTAAAATGTCCACCTGCTAGGAATTTCTGCAGTCTTATGGTGCTGGCCACAACAAACAAGAGCTTCCAGAGCCCGAGATTATGATGCAGGAAAATTAGGGTTAAGTACATTTAGAAAGGAGTTAAACGTATGCCATCTTATGCTTCTGGCCATAATATCACAATATCCATGTTAGATTTAGATCAGTGCAAAGTCCTGGAAATCAATGCAATTTGGCATCATACCCATTGGATTCTATGCGGAAAGGCAAAAATCCTTAAAAAGTAACAAACTATCAATTAAGAACTCCAACAATGATATCACATAAATAACAAATAGGCAGAATGAGATGAAACAAATGCACTTCCTTGTGAAGAAAGAAGACATCAATGTTGTTGCATAAATGATAATCAAAGTTTTAAATGAGGTAGTTTCAGATATCCTGCCTTGACCATGGCGTGTTTAGATACCCAAAACAAGTAAGCAAACATGCGTTTGGATAATGACTTTTTCAATTTCCAATAAAGTTTGGAAAGAAAGAATATGCTTCAAGCATCATCCAACTACTGAAACCAATATGTTATTTTTCATCAAAATTAGATGTACTGCTGCAGCTCTGTCTCAAGAACTGGACCGAAAAAATGCCAACTTAAATCATGGAAAGCACCAAAATAGTCATCTAAAGCTGTCTTGATTTTGAACTCCTTTGTGAATCGTCGAATACCCAAGATATGCTCGCCAAATCAACAACAAATGAGTTCTTAAACTCTTGAGACATGCTGCTCATATGTCTCAAAGCTATTCCCAAACAAGACTACACGATTCAACAGCTCCACCCCCAATTTGCCTGCAACAGATTGTCATACAACTCTGCCTCACAGTGGCATAAAGAACAGTGTCGGCTTTTGAGCACGTCAAGTCCTACCTCCATTTAAAGTTTGATCGGCAATGGTGAGGGTTTTTGCAGATGCTGCCATTGTTGTCAAGTCCTCTCCTCTTCTTTTATACTTATAAGCCACTTTCAGGAAATATGCTGGGACAAAGTTACATGGAAAGAATGTGAGTGGTGAGGCAGATTGTGCGGGGGGAATGGGATTCAAGGGGAATATGGAAGACACTAAAAATATCATTCATCATGTGAGATATTTTAACATTGCACATCATCAAAAACAATTATCTTAAACTTTGGCTATGCACAAGTAAAATAAATTCCCTTTATTACATGTGCAATACTGCTTTTCAAGGGCTTTCACCAACAACTACAAGCATAGATACAGAAACGCTCAACATATTGCCTAGCTAGCAAAATTTGACCTCAGTCATGCCTCCGAATCTGAAATGAGGAGGAGACAAATGGACGGATTTGATACAGAGCTCTCATATAAACATAAATGTGCCAACCT
Source organism: Carpinus viminea (assembly GCA_013348765.1). Taxonomy (NCBI): domain Eukaryota; kingdom Viridiplantae; phylum Streptophyta; class Magnoliopsida; order Fagales; family Betulaceae; genus Carpinus; species Carpinus viminea. Next base: position 16,258,690 of record CP054670.1, on the reverse strand, counting down.
TCAAGAAAAACTTTTACTATTTTAGGAGCCAATATGTATTCCGAACTTTCAAGCAAGCATAGGATCTAATCCAAAGCTTGGTATAAAAACATTATTTACCACAATTCATGATGGTTCATTCAAATTGCGTACAAGTAAAATTAAAAGAGAAAATTTCCCTGTTGAGCAGAATAAATTCCTGCTGAGGAGACATACTAACTAAAAGCATTTTGTTCTTTTTTTTTTTTTCTTTCTAAACAACAAACGAATTTCAAAAGCAACAACACCAATTCACCACAAACCAAATATCAAAAAAGAGAAAGAGATTAACTACTTCTAGTCATAATCTTCGTATATAAGAATGAGAACGGGAAAGCTACTGCTATATGACCGTGCCAGCAGAGGGCTTCAGATACAACCTCCAGATGCTCCCAAATCAATTTTCATTTCAAAATCATAACTTAAAAGCCCTAAAATTCTTACCCATTTGCGAAATCAAACAAAACAACCACCAATTGTAGATAAACAAACAAATCCAAACCCAAATCAAAACAAAAACCAAAGCAAACCCATTTAGGCAATTATATCAGAAAAATCTAATCTTCATATATAATCATGTATACATACCTTCTTCAAATCGGTGGGAATTGCGCGGTGGTGGAGGGCGGAACTGGCCGGTGGTGGTGTCGTTCAGTGGATGTCGCCTAGAGAAAGGAGCGTGGGAAAATTTTAGGGAAAATGGGGGGAGGTGAAATGGTGGGTGCCGGCACTGTTGGTGGTGAGCGGAGGCACTGGATGGTGGTCGGCATCAGTGCTTGCTGGTGGCGGCAGTGATCTGGTGCCGTGGGTGGCGTTCGGCCGGCCGGTTCTTGGATGGTGGGCATTGTCGGTGGCGGTCCGCCGGTGGAGTTCGGTGGGTGACGTCGCCGATGGTGGCGCTCGGTGCCGAAAGTGGTGGTGATGGGCGGAGGCGAAAGATTGAGGGGAGAGAGAGAGCTGCGTGTGAAGAGTGAGGAGGAAGGAGGAGAGCGAAAATGGGGAGGGAAAATGAAAATGAAACCCATTTCAATTCACGTGTGCTTTCTTCAAGGTTTTTTTTAAAAAAGAAATAAAAATAAAAAAAATTAATGGGTTAACCCCGGTTGGGTTAACCCAGGACACATCACCACCTGCAGACGGAAGACGGACATAATGCTTCTCCCAAACATTACTCTATATAAATAGAACAAGGAACAAGTTCACTGTGTGGCATCACAAAGGATATTACTGTCTTGTTTTATTTTATGATTAATATAGACTTCACCGAGTAAAGAAAATAAGACCCTTTGAAGTTTAATTTCTTATAATTTTTAGGCAAATCATCCAAAACTCATATTACTCATTGCTTTTCTTCGCAAAAAGAATGAATCAAATATTATCTTTAGAAGCCAAATCTTGAAGACGAAAAGTTCGCTATTTCAACAGTTTCCCTGCAATTCCCCATCAATCAAACAGTGTCTACGGCTACAAAGACAGACTGAATTAAATCTGTTTCCAAAATAGATGATTCAAGAGAAAGAAAGCAATTCGAATTTAGAAATAAATTAAAAAAAAAAAAACCGAGAAACGTCGAGTTTCCATAGCTATACGTTTTACAGTTTCCTCAGCAACCAAACCTGACCATGTGTCGAAATTGGGTATGAAATTCAAACCCCCAAAAAAAGAAAAAGAAAGAAAGATTCGCAACTTAAATTCTTGCTTACTAATTAAATGCTTACCTTGTCCGGATACACCTGTTGAAACTCCTTCTCGAGCCTGTGCTGAACCACCGTGAGATCATGGTTCGCCTTTGTGAAGAGGTTCACCAATCCCTCCGTTGCTTGATGGTGTTCCTTGTTATTGTGCCCCATTATCTCTCTCTCTCCTAGGGTTTTTCTCACTCAGAAATTCCCCCGCCTGTGCCTTTTGAGTTTGATTTTTAAGGCGCAAAATTCTTTTTTTTTTTTTTTTAAATCTGTGCTACAAGTCGTTGAAGGCAATGAAGGGGTAAATGGGTTGACTTTACTGAAATTAGTAAGTAACTTTTTTCTATTTTTATAAAAGATAGGCTCCTTTTTTTCGACATTAAATGATTTTCAAAAAATGATTGTTGCATTTTACGATTTTTAGTGCTACATAAAATAGTGGTCAAACAGAAATAATTTTATGTTGACTAGAAAACATTTCACAAACCACCATAAATTGGTTTCCAATTTTAAAATCTGTAAATCAATTTTTGTGCACGCGTTAAACGCCCTAAAATGTTTTTGACATAAAATATTTTATGACGAAAACCATTTTACGTCGAAAAAAAGCGAAGCCATAATATCAATGTAAGATCAAGAGAACACTAATATAATAGAACACAATGAGTCACGTGTAATTTCCTTAAAGCTTTGATGGCTTAAAGAGAGAGAAAGGGATCACTACTCACTAGTAAGAGTATCCACAGCAACCTCTTCAAATTTTCCTCTTCAAAATAACAAAAAGAAATTTAGTTAGTTATAGTGAAGTGATATTTTTGTCATCTCAAAAAATGAAAAGACAAAAATACTCTTCCACTATAACTAACTAAATATTATCAATTTCATTTGAACCGGAGAGGATCTTATTCCCAACAAAGGCACATGAAATCACTCCCAGGTGGGGCAAGATCGGCATATGACATATTTTGTCTTCTTCGTGTTACTATGTTCTTAATTATTTCCCATTTATTTTGTTGTTGTGTTCTCTGTATCTTACTTGGGCATCAAAAGTGGTGGGGGTGGTGCTATTGTTTGGTCATGGCAAAAACCCCCACATTTTTGCCCACCCTTCATTAGTTGACACCTCACCCATTTAAGAAAATTGCACAAACTAAAAATAAAATCAAAACACCCAATCAACAAATCAAGCCACCAAATAAATAACCCACTGCCCACCTTTGGCGAAGGACGCCACCAACCACCGCCATTTGCCTCCCACCTCCGGTGACTTTTCCGACGAAAAAAAAAAAAGGGGGGTGGCTGTGATCCACCCTAACTGACTAGGAGAGATCCGCCACCCCAGGTGGCCATTTTGTCTCTCGTGAAAAAAAAAAATCCGGCGAGCCTAAAAAATCGTTTCTAATGCCTCAAAAATCGATTCTAATGCCACAAACTCGTTTCTAATGCCTCAAAACTAAAACCTAGAAGGGAAGGTTCACCCTATTTAGAATTTTACCATCCTAAAAAAAAAAAAAAACCAAACCCATGGCCGGTGAGTCGGCCGCAAGGTGGGTCGGCTGCGAGGTGTCTGGTCGCGGGCAAGATCCTTCCGGCAAGACCTAGCCATGGGTTCCTTCCGATGAGATCCTTCCCTAATACATATGGAACCATAATGAATTGTTTGTGTAAAATGAGCAAGACCAATGAGGCTATTGGGTTGTTTAGAAAGATGGAAGAAAGAAATCTTGTACTTGATGTAGTGTTATATAGCACAATCATTGATAGTTTATGTAATGATAGATTAGTAACTGAAGCTTTGAACTTCTTCTCTAAAATGACAAGGAATTCAGCCAAGCATTTTCACTTACAGTTCTTTAATTCAAGGCGCCTATGCAATTTTCGGTCAATGGAAAGAGACAACTAAATTATGGAATGAGATGGTCGAAAGGAAAATCATGCTTGATCTGCATATATTTAGCATATTGGTGGACACGCTTGGTAAAGAGGGAAAGTTGAAAGAAGCAAATGAAGTTTTGGATGTGATGACTCATAGAGGCATAAAGCCTAATACAATTACGTATAATTCTTTGATTAATTCTTATTGTTTGCAAAATAGAATGGATGAAGCTGTCAAAGTATTTAATACAATGGTTCGAAATGGTTGTTCGCCTTCTATTGTTAGTTATAACATATTGATCCATGGATATTTTAAAAATAAAAGAATTGATGAGGCAATGAGTTTCTTACATGAATTGTCCATAAAGGGAATTTTTCCCAATGTTGTCACAACAATCTTATCAGACGGTTTTGCCGAGTTGGAAGACTCCAGACTACGTTAGAGCTACTCCATGAGATGCAAGTTTGTGGCTAGCATCTAGATCTTCAAACTCGTGCTATTTTGTTAGATGACCTATGTAAGAATCTATATTTTTATGAGGCAATGACATTGTTTCAAAAGATGGAAGAAAAAAAGGTACACTTAGATATTGTGATTTACAATATCTTGTTTCATGGTATGTGTAATGCTGGGAAACATATGACTGTAAAAGAACTCCTTAATAGTCTTCCTACCAAAGGTTTGCAACCTAATGTTCGGACTTGCAATATAATGATCAAAGGGATTTGCAAAGAGGAACTATTAAATGAAGCAAGGGATTTGCTTGAGGAAATGGAAGAGACAGCAATAGCATGGTATGTATCATTTGTTTTTTTCTTTTTCTTTTTTCTACTTCACAAGATAAGAGATTAAAGTCATCATGTATGGGTTATGCAAAAGACAAAATATACAAATAACTCCACAATTGGGACTTAAATGGCCTCATTTGAATGCTTTTAATGAAAATTCCAGTCGCGTTTCTTGTTCTTTTACCGGATTCTTTTCCTAATTTAGATACAATAAATATATATTTTTTAGAATCCTAATTTAGAAAGAATAAATATATATTATAAAATGTTCTTTGACTGGATTCTTTTCCTGTTTTTTTGATTGGCACCGAGTGTCTAGAGCTTCACTCTGACTAATCCTGGGGGTGCACAGGCCCTCGGCAAGGAGCTTCCTGCAAGTGCACCTCGGTTAAATCAAAGGGCAAACCCCCAGTCCGATGGCCCCAAGGAGCAGTTTGCACGCATGAGGTGTTAAACCTTGGATCTTGAAGGGAGTAAACCCTCAAAACCAAGGCCTTCACCACTTGGGCCAACCCCTTGGAGTTGACTGGATTCTTTTCCTAATACTAGGTTTTAAGTGGGTCTATGACGAAGCTTGGATGCAGATGTTAGCCCATCAAGTAGTTGAAACCATTTGGAAAGAAGTTCAAAACTTATCGGATGAGCCAAAAACAAAATATTCCTCTACAATTCTTTTAGCTGCGGAATATGGGAATATTGAATTTCTCACTATACTTATACACACTGATCCTAAGCTCATATGGACAATTGATGAAAACAACCGAAATATATTTCATATTTCTATTATACATTGGCAAGAGAATATATTCAATCTAATACATGAGATAGGTGTTTTCAAGGATATCATTGCACCCCATTGTGACAAAAACGGGAACAACATGCTACACTTTGCTGGAGAATTAGCTCCTATGGATAGACTAAATATGGTATCGGGAGCAGCCCCTCAAATGCAACGAGAGATATTATGGTTTCATGTGTTAATATTATTCAAGCTTCTATTTTTATTATTATTATTATTTTTAATGAATCATTTCTTCTAGTTCCATATATATATGGGTCCTAGTTTAACTATTTAATTTACACTTCGGTTGTTGTAGGAGGTTGAAAAGATTGTGCCCATTGCACTCTCGAATATGAAAAATTCAAAAGGACAAACACCAAAGGATTTATTCAGAAAAACACGTGAAAATTTAAAAAGATATGGCGAAAAGTGGACGAGGGACACAACAACAAATTGCATGGTTGTGGCAACTTTGATTGCCACTATGGTTTTCGTTGCTGCTATTACTGTACCAGGTGGCAATGATCAAGAACATGTATGCCCACCAACAGCCAATCCTTCAATCTAACCCAAAACCACCTTTTTTGGTAACCCTTTTCCTTGGGGTTTGGACATTATTATACCAGATCATTTATTTATTGTTTTTGTTTGACACTGCACCACACCATACCAGAGTCAGACTATGGATCAAAACCTTAAGACATTAATGTCCACATTCATTTAGACACAAAATATACTTTTTCAAGCTTTTGATTTACCGGGAATTACAACCAAAAGGGAAAACAAAGCAAACGGGAAAGAAAAAGACATCAAACTAGGTCCATCTTCATCTTTGTCCACAGAATTAGGGCTGGGCAAGGATTCACAAAACCGCACTGACCAGCCGATCCGGCTGGTTTTTTAGTGATTTTTGCGGGTTGTGGGTTGGATTTTAGTTCTTTTTTGCGGGGCGGGCGGGTTGCGGATATACAAATTTTTTTTGCGCAAATACCTGCCCTGCCCCACGATTTACAACAAACTTAAAAAATACCCTAGCCTCTCTCAGTTTCTCATGACACACTCCTCCAGCTGCTCTCTGATCCTCTCGCCTCTCACTCCTTCCTCACGCAGTCAACCTCTAGAGAGGATTTGAGAAAAAAGTGGAAAGAACATAGGGAAAGCCGAGACTCAAAGAAGAATGTAAAGAAATCTGAATTTTGTTTCTAGGTAATTGTATACTAGCTGTAATTCATAAACTCTTTTTTTTTTTATTTTTTTAAATGGATTACAGCTTTAGTTTGCCACGTACCCATTAGCCATTAACTTTTGGATTACTTTTGTTTTTTTAATTCATTAACTCTTCTTTCTCTCTTAGTTTGCCACGTACCCCTCTTTAGAATTATCCACAATAAACATGAGCCACTCTTCCTTCAACACCAGTTGTAAGTCATTCACCCCATTTTCACTCTCTCTTAGCTTGCCACGTTATCCCATTCTAGAAGACTCATCAAACTACACACGCACAAGCCTTTTCCCTTCAATTTCTTTCTTCCTTACAGAGAAACCTTAGCCATTTCTCCTCCCTTCTTTCAGATATGACCTCATGACAAAGAGACGCAGGAGAGATTCGAGAGAAAGAAACGCAGATGAGAAAGAGAAGGAAAGAAGAAGAAAATGGTGAGGAGAGGGGGAGCCGAGAGGAAGAGAGATGCAGGGAGAAATACCCGTCCTGCCCCCCAAACCTGCACGGTTTTTACCCATCCTGCATACCCGATACTTGTACGGATTTTTGGACCAGGAACCTCTCCATTTCAAGGGAAATGGAGAGGTGCCGGTCAGTCATTTCATAAGGGTAATATAGTAATTTTATATTAACATTTAAATCAAAATTACTACAATACCCCTAAAAATACACTAACCGGCTCATATCCGGTTAAAACAAAATGGAGAGGATCCTTCTGCCGGGGACCAGGATCCTCTCCATTTCCTTTGAAATGGAGAGGAGCCGGTCAGTTATATCATAGGGGCATTATGGTCATTTCAATTTAAATGTAAATATAAAAAAACTATAATATCCTTATTTTTTAAGGAACCGACTCCTCTCCATTTCCTCTTAAATGGAGAGGATCTTTCTCCTTCTGCCGGATGTTAGGCCTTTTGGGCGGGTGATGGGTTACAAAATCCAAACCCGTATAGGGTGGGGCGGGTTTGAAAAAAGGGTGATACCCACCCTGCCCCGACCCATGCCCAGCCCTACACAGAATATTGAAATGTAATCCAACAGTAAAATTTTTCCCTCGTAATCAAAGAAAAGTTGTAGATAATGCTTAAGCTGAGTTGGGTCATCGTACCCTCACAGAAAATGAAGAATCCTATCGCACACAAAGCAGGTATGTAACAGAAATACAGCAATCTAACCAGTAGCTAGAGAGATAGAGCGAGATAGAGAGGAGAAGATGAAGAAGAAGAAGAAGAAATCCAAAAAGCACGACATCCTAAAGGCTACAAAGGAAGTTGTTCCTCAATGGGAGTTTTCAACTTATAATTACTGGTAGTACATGAGCTGCTGGGTAGTTGCAACACCTTGGAAACTAGGATCGCAGATAGGCTGACCAGCTCCAGCAGAACCCATTCCCATGGCTGCCTGCTTAAGGGCATATTGGCCCTGTGGATGCATAAGGGCTTGTGCACCCCCAATTTTGCTTAATGCAATTTGTCGTTCATAGGCTAAAAGGTCAGTAGCTGAAAGACCTGGCATACGTTCAGCAGTCAGTGGGGGAAGAGGTGTAGAAGCTGTCCCTGGTGGAGTAGGCTTGCTTCCCCATGAGCACTGCAACATTAACATACGCAAACAATCGAGCTAACTATTGCCAATATATATATGGTCAAGCCAATGAACACATCGGGACAAATTCCCAACAAATGTGTTTGCTCTTTAGAAGCAGAATCAGTCGTTCACCAGCAACAATCAGAACTTTGTTGAGAGGAAAAAGTATTCATGAAGAATACAGTATTTTCTTTGAAAAAAACAAAATCATACATGAAGAGGAAGAAAACCATTTCAAGCATGCAGGCCAAGCGCAGACATCACTAAACTATTCATTTTGTACAAGCAGTTAACTAATTGGTTTTCGAATTCCATTAACAGAACCCTGGTGATTAGCATATATCGTAAGCCAATAACACGAGTTCTGTAAGAACTTGGAGATGAGATATTTATTTCTTTTAGAACCTATACATTGAAAATAGATGTTGGTTCCAAAATTAAATCCCTCAATCATATGATATATGTTATTCACAAGTCAATATCAGAAAAATATTTAAGACCAACAATACTTGATTGTTACTTCTATTAGAACCCCACCCAACCCATAACCAAAATCTGCAAAATAGAGTATGCCAGTTTTATACCCAAAAATATAGTAGTCTAATAAAGAATGTACCTTTAATGGTTTGCCATAGAGGATCCGAGCATTCCCCATCTGAATAGCCAAAGCTGCTTCAGCATGAGTACTGTATCTCACAAAACCAAAACCTTTATCTCTTTGCACACGAACATCTTCAATAATTCCAGCACCAAGGACATGGAAATGATGATGGAGATCAACTGAAGTAACCTGTAAATAAATCAAAGCCTAATAAAGGAAGTAATTGCCCTTTAATTTAAAGCCTAATATGAAAACAATTTTCTCAACTAAACCATTTCCATCATGAATGATGAAGAAGAAAATCAAGACAAAGCAGGATCACCAATCAGCTCCCAATCCCATCAGTATAATTTGAAAATCAATTGCAGTTATACAACCTTATAGCCTGTCCTTGATCTCACTTGAACTGCCCACTCATCAACAATCTGCATAATTCAAAGATAAAAAAGGTGATTAGTGTGTCTTCCAACACTTCGTATGTGGATGAGCTGAGAATCAATGAAGAAAATCAATTTCTCTAGGCCTTATCAGCGTGAAGAAAGTTACCCAAACATCTTTGCATGGATATATGCTAATAAAAAAAGCCTCCCCATGTTTTCAATCTTGGTTGCTTGCTGGCAAGTGGTGCAAACACTCCAGACACCACTTGAAAAAAAAAAAAACAAACAAACTTCCAAGAGATCTTTCTTTTTCTTTTCTTTTCTTTTTTTTTTTTTTTTTGTGGAAAATACAATTTAATCCGAAACTTTGAAAAATACAATTAAAACATTTTTGGACATCACATAGAGATGAAATCCCCAACTTTGAAAAATGATGGTGTAATTAAAACTCAAATGCCATCATAAGATAGTGAGAGCATACTTAAAAGAGAAAAAGTTGTGCAGTCCAAATGCAGTGTTAAATACAACAGAGCCAATCAATTCTTATGCAAAACTTCTCATGATGTATGCCCTTCACCTTCCAATTAGGTTTAATTCATTTTAACCATTAAAGGTGCAGGTTAGTTGCTGATTTCTACTACCAAGAACTCCATTATTTTAAACAAGTGGACTCCACTTAAACAAATTGGAGCACTAAAACTACCCGGTTGAATCACTGGTGAGGGGGATGCCCACAGATGCTTGCATCCGCTGCAGTAACTTCTCTCTGTTCCTTTTTTTTTAGTGAGATTTTCCCAAAACCAGGATGCGAGTTTGTGTAGTCCCAGATTATACAAATTCTTATCTCTTCCTCCAAAGTGTTGAAAGAAGAAAGTACCTGTTTGGCCGCTAGAAGCTCATGACATTGCTCTTTCAAGGTTAACAGATCCTCTTGTATCTTCATCATCCTAGACACCAACTTCATCGGGTTTGCCTGTAGACAGCATATCAATACTACCAACCTAAAATTGCTTGACCTATGTTACCTGTCAGTCGAGAGCCCACCGTCCGCCAGCAGCGGGTTGGAAGACTCGCCCACACGCACCGGGTCGTCGTCCCACAGCTTGTTCGCGAAGGTCCACCACTCCGACGTCTCGTCCCTTCAGCACCACGAAATACGCGCTCAAGATCTAACGCTTGAAAATAACCAAAAAAAAAAAAAAAAAAACAAAAACAAAAGACTCGGTTGAGTGAAGTGGGAAACATGAATTCTTGATAAATCTAAAATCGGAGAGAGGAAGAGTCATTGTGGTGTTGGGGGTTACGGAGAAGATAAGGAGTCGCAGAGTGGAGCGGAGCGGAGCAGGTACTCATCTGTATTCTCGAGATGATGAAAGGGCAAAAAGGTCATTTAAAAGTGCAATACAAAAATCACGATTACATGAGAATTGACACGTGTGCTTTTGTATTGTTAGAACTTAGAACTTAAAAAAATCAATCCAAAGAGAGATTTTGAGTGACAACTCGATCTGCTGAGAGAAACGACGTCGTGTACTATGGTGCATAAGAACCCAGACCTCACCATCTTCTCTACAGAAAGCTTTGAGAGAGAGCGAAAGTTCCTCTTTATTTCACTTGGAGCCACGACTACATCAGATCTGCTTCTTCTGCTTTTCTTCTCTTGAGCAGAGCCACTGCATCAGATCTGCTTCTTCCGGAAATGGGTACGACTGCTAAGTCTAGAATCTCTCTTGCTTTCTTCAATCATTATTGTCATTTAAGGGTTTCTTTCCATGCTCTCAATTTTCTTTACTGTCGTAGTTTTAGTGCTACTTCTCCTAACCCTATCAATAGCGGTAGAGATATTGTGGAAAGCCCCAATCAGTTCTTGAAATCTGTGAGAGATCGATGCAGATCTCGAAGCTTTAGGAATCTTGATGATGCCTTAAGCGTGTTTGATAGAATGCTTCACATGCACCCTTTGCCTTCCATCATGGATTTTAATCAATTGCTAACTGCAATTGCAAGAATGAAGCATCACTCAACCGTGATTTCTCTTATTAAAGAAATGGAACTGCTAGGAATTGCTCCCGATGATTATACTCCAACCATTTTGATTAATTGCTTCTGCCATCTGAATCGGGTGGATTTTGGCTTCTCTATCTTAGCAAGAATTTTGAAACTTGGTTTTCAACCAGACTCTATAATTCTTACTACTCTTGTCAAAGGGTTCTGTATTCAGGGTAAAATTGTAGAAGCTGTGAAGTTGGTTAACAAAATGGAGAAGATAGGCTATAAACCTAATATAATTACCTACGGAACCATAATGAATTGTTTGTGTAAAATAGGCAAGACCAATGAAGCTATTGGGTTGTTCAAAAAGATGGAAGAAAGAAATTTTGAACTTAATGTAGTGTTGTATAACACAATCATTGATAGTTTATGTAAGGATAGATTGGTAACCGAAGCTTTGAATTTTTTCTCTGAAATGACAAGTAAAGGAATTCAGCCAGATGTTTTCACTTACATTCTTTAATTCAAGGCCTATGCAATTTCGGTCGGTGGAAAGAGACAATTAAATTATGGAATGAGATGGTGGAAAGGAAAATCATGCCTGATCTACATATATTCACCATGTTGGTAGACATGCTTGGTAAAGAGGGGAAGTTGAAAGAAGCAAATGAAGTTTTTGATGTGATGATTCAGAAAGGCATAGAGCCTAATACAATTACGTACACTTCTTTGATTGATTCTTACTGTTTGCAAAATAGAATGAATGAAGCTGTCAAAGTATTTAATATAATGGTTCAAAATGGTTGTTCGCCTTCTATTGTTAGCTATAGCATATTGATCCAGGGATATTGTAAAAACAGAAGAATTGATGAGGCAATAATTCTCTTTCGTGAAATGTCCACGAAGGGAATTTTTCCCGATGTTGTCGCTTACAACACTCTTATTGGAGGGTTTTGCCGAGTTGGGAGACTCAAGACTGCATTAGAGCTACTCCATGAGATGCAAGCTTGTGGCCAACCTCCAAATCTCCAAACTTGTGCTATTTTGTTAGATGGTCTGTGTAAGAATCTATACTTTTCTGAGGCAATGACATTGTTTCAAGAGATGGAAGAGAAAAAGGTACACCTTGATATTGTGATTTACAGCATCCTAATTGATGGTATGTGTAAGGCTAGGAAACTTACAACTGCAAAAGAACTATTTAATAGTCTTCCTACCAAAGGTTTGCATCCTGATGTTCGGGCCTACAATATAATGATCAATGGGCTTTGTAAAGAGGGACTATTAAATGAAGCTAGGGAGTTGCTTGAGAAAATGGAAGGGAACGGTTGTTCACCTAACCATTTCACATATAACATAATCATCCAAGGCTTCTTGCAACATAGTGAGACATCATGGGTGGTGAAATATCTCAAAATGATGGTTGAGAAGGGTTTCTCGGCAAATGCGACCACTACGACCATTTTGATTAATTTGTTGTCTACTCATCAAGTAGATAAAACTTTACAAGACTTTTTTCAGAAGTCTGTGTGAAAGCTTTCTACTTCTTTTATTTGTATCACTTTTATGGTATCATGTAGTGAATACTTTATGCATATTTGTAGCTGGGAATGTTTATGCTTTTTGGGGTCATATGGACAACGGAGTTAGCAAAATCATGATTTCTTTCTTCTTCTATAAATCATTCTTAGAAGTAATTAGTTCACTAGGTGGTAAAGGTATTTGTAGACTATTGTAATTTTTTTAAGGAGAAAATTTAATCAATCCTAGTGAAAATGAATAAAAAGTCCTTGTGGTGCCGAACTTATCAAAATTAATTTTGTAGCAAAAGTTAAAACAAATAGAAGAATTTTTCTAGTATAATGCATTACCATACATAATTCGATATTACATGAAATCACCTGAATTCAACAAAATCAATATCAAATAATGTACACTAGTTTTTGGCCACACTACATTATTTACCTTATTGTTTCCTAATTTCAAATCCTCTAAGCGCATGGTGGTTGGATCATGATGCTTGGCACCCAACCCTTCTAACATGTTCAATTGCTTTGGAAACTAGCCGAGAAGAGTAATTTGTTAATATCTTGAGAATTTGATTCATACCTCTCATCATTCCCTGAGATAGTAAAAATAAGTTGTTCAATATGGTCTCCTCGGACTGGGAATTTAGCTATCCCGGGTTGATGCAAAAGAAGCTTCTTATAGTTTGCTCGGATCATGCTCCAATTATTTTGATGAGGGGCTGTGTGCAAAATGGGAAGAGTGCTTTTAAGTTCGAAAACATGTGGCTTAAAAGAAGAGGGCTTGCAAAGTTTATTCTTGGTGGTATTCTCATTCTCACTTGCTCCCAAGCTTTATTTTGGCCAAGAAATTGAGAGCTCTCAAGGGAGAAATAAAGAGGTGGAATAGAGAGGTGTTTGGTAATGGGGCCAAATAAGGCTTTAAGTGAGGAGCCGAATCACCGGATGAAGTGAGGAAGTTCAAGGCTATCCGAGGAGGAAAAGGAGAGAAGGAGATCATTGGCCTCGATTTGGAAGCTTCTCTTACAAGAGGAAATTAGTTGGCGTAAATCGGTGGTTAAAGGAGGAGACAAATGCACTAAGTTCTTTCATCGTAGCTAGTAATAGGAGGAATAATTCCATTGAGTCCTTGATTGTGAATGGTTCCCTATTTGACCCTTTTGTATTGGTGAGCATGTTGTTAATTACTATGAATCTTTGTTCTGACCTCTTAGTTGAAGACCAAGGTTAGATAACCTTGAGTTTGATGGACTCAATGGCTAAGAAGCGTCTATGGAGGATCCGTTTGAGGAAAGGGAGGTTAAGGAGGTTATGACTTTATGTTTTGAAGAATTTATGAATGTTAGGTAAATTCTATGAAAAAGCATTAACTCATGTTTATTTCTCTTATTTTGAAAACTCAAGGGCCAAGGAGGTAAGGACTTGCCTATTAGTCTTGTGGGTGATAATTATTTAAGATTATCTCTAAGGTTTTGGCCAATGTAATGAGGAAAGTTATGGATAAGATCATTTCAAGTCACAAAATGCATTTGTTAAAGGGAGATGATTTTAGAATCCTCATTGTAAATGAGATATAGTTCTAAGTAATCAGAGTGTTTTATGTAAAGGACATGGAAAAGGATGCTTATGATTAACGCTTATTAGAGCTTTATTTTACTTATTGAGGAGGTGCTTTGGGGAGAAATGGTGTTCGTGGATCATTTTGTATCTCTTCGCTTTCGCTTTGATTAATGGTGTTCTCCTTCTTTAAATATCTCGTGTCCACAGATTCGTTCTCTCCTTCCTCTTTGTTTTGGTGATGGAATTTTAGTAGGATGCTTTGAGCTTTTTAGAGGGGCTGATTTTGGTTTTTGATCAATTAAGTGAGCGTCTTTATTTCAATGTCTGCTTTTGTCGATGATCCTTTGGGATACTTGACATTTCCTCTAATGCTAATCAAACTCATTTAGCTCTCCTTGTTTGCTTCAAGCTGGCTTGAAGGTAAACTTATCCAAATCGATTTTGATTCCGATTGGTCATGTGGAGGATGTGGGCAACTTGACTTTGCGTTGTTATGGTGAAGTGCCTTGAAGTATTTGGGTTCTAATTCAATTTGCTCATGAGGAAGGAATAAGGAGATCGATGTTGGTATAAAGTACATTGTGGATAACCGAGAGACATTTCTATCATGGGGTGGGATTGTGGAAATTTATCTCAATGGATCAAAATTTTAGGAGGTTTTGTAAGTTTGATGTTGGTGAGGGTTCCATGAACGCTTTTGGGATGATATTTGTGGTGAGAGGGCCTAAGAAGGAGTTCCATGCAAGTCTATTCAACAATTGCTAGATTCAAGGAAGTCCAATAAAATAATATGGAGCCTTCTAACAATAGCTATATAGAATAGAATATCCTGACAATAAACCCTCATGATTGGGAGGTGGGAGTTTGGCCTCTTTTATAAAAACTTTATGATTGTTGATATTGGACTTTTGAGCATATGGGGAAAGACAAGCCAATGGTGGATGCCTTTCAAGAATTGGAACACCTTTTGAGGTCAAGTCTTTCTATACCCATTATTTTGCCCTCGCTATGAAATTTTCCTTGAAGAGTGTTTCAAGTCCAAGGCCCTCCTAGAGTGGCTTACTTTTCACAACTCTAAATGATAGCAAGATCTTTCTCTAGACAATCTTGGGAGGAGGGGTTTGTGGTGGTGAATAGATGTAGACTATGTGAAGTGAAGGAGAAAATGATCATCTTCTTCTCCAGTGAAATGACTAAAAGGGACTTGTGGTGCTTTGCTCAATTAATTTTTATTATGCACTCCATCAAGGAGGCTAGAAGAATTGGTGGACAATATAATGCATTATATACTGAGTTTGGAAAATGGTCCTCATTGTATTTTGCAAAATATTTGGAGAGAACGTAATAATAGATGTTTTGGCACAAGGAACCAAGAGGATTTCCATTTTTTCTTGTTACTTTACTCTTGACTTGCCATAGGCTATTAGCTTTGTAGATTTTCTTCCTTTTTTCTTTCTCTCAGTCCCTTTTGTATACCTCAAGAGTAATTTGTTAATATCCTGATGCTTTTGATATAATATCATCTTAGATAGTAAAAAAAAGTTGTTCAATACATAGTCCTAAAAAACACTTACTTGCATTCTCAATGAGTAGATCAATCGGCTATAGACCACGCTTCATAAAGCGAAGGTCACTAGTTTGAATTTTTCATTCCCCTTCCCTTGTGTGGACATATATATATATATAATAAAATAAAATAAGAACAAACAACCTTACTTGCTAGCTGCTTTTTGTCATCAGTAACTCATTAACCACCCATCTAGCACATCACAAAAGGCAGTTAATCCTTAAAGGCCTTTTAAGATCCAACTCACACAAGAATAGATCACAAATGCAATGCATGGCTGACCCTTGTTGAATATGGCCTCAAAACCTATTTAAAGATCATTAGGTTCGTCTTTTTCATAAGTTAGGTACTATTTATGATTGAATTTGAATCCTAGGGGGAGAAATAAAAATTTGCAAACCTAGGTACTAATAAAATATGAAAAAACTTCACTTTAGAACTTTATTACCGCGCGCTTTGACAAGAGCCCTCAAACTCCAAAACCTCTCAATTTGAACTCTTTTGTCAGATTTTAATCGTTAAAAGTGAGACAATGATATTTATATCCCTAACTTTTTTTATAAAATTTCAAATTTACCCTTAATTTCAAATTAAAAAAAATAGGGATATTTTGGTCCTTTTAGGTATTGCCGTTAGAAGTAAATCTAACAGGGTTCAAATTGATTGCAATTGAAAGTTCATAATTCAAATTGAAATGTTTTAAAGTTTGGAGAGTCTTGTCAAAATGCGTTGTAATTCAATGATGTAAAATATAGTTTTCAAAAAAAAAAAAAAGTATTAAACTCCAACTAAAATTTTGTCCACATATTTCATGTGATACATATTAAAAACATATTATAATATTAAAAAATAAAATAAAAAAGCTCTTGCAACCTCTTGTACACGCCAACATGATTAAAAAACATAAATCAATTTAAAAGATTTTGCTTTTATCAAATCTTAGAGACAAACAAGATTACAAGAGTACCAAGTTTGATTACTAATCGAATTGAAAGCCGAGAATTTGACACGTGTGCTTGATATGGTTGGTAAAAGACCATCCAAAGGGACATTTTTGACAACTTCGGTATACTGAGAGAAACGACGTCGTGTGCTCTGGTGGATAAGAACCCAGGCCTCCCCCATCTTCAGAACGCTTCGGGAGATTGTGAAAGTTTGTCTTAGAACATCATAGTAGCTTTTTCAAATTTTTCTTTTCAAAATGGCAAAATGTACACTTTTTATTAATTTAACAACTCACTTGTTTAAAGCATCAGTTCAGCCTCTCTACTCTAATAATTTATTTTCACTATTTCATTAAAATATTATTCACTTTTTGTTAATTTAACAACTCACTTTTTTAAAACACCAATTTTAACCTCTCTACTTTAACAATTTATTTTCACTATTTCATTAAAATATTACTTTTTTAAAATTTGTTTATCCATTGTCTCTCGGTGCTTGAGGACCGCCGATGGGTGCAGTGGCATCTCTGGAGTTCAAAGAAACATCAAGGGTAATCGTCCAAGTCCTTAAATTATCAAAACTTACAGGGTGATCTCGAATTGATCTACGCTCTTTGAGCTCAACGAAAACTCTCCATTATGATTTTGCGATTGCGAATGTCTCTGCCACTCGATCCTGACTAGTATTTGTTTCCCTAGAAATTTGGATATTTGACGGATAATCCGAGATGGGTTTGACTGAAACCTTGAGGTCCATCATTTGGGAGCAAGAATCATACCCGGCATATGAGGATTTCACAATCCTGCCCTTCTTTGCTCTCTTCTTCCCCTCTGTTCGATTTTTCCTTGATCGGTTCATTTTCCAGGTACTCTCTCATATATATATATATATACAAGCTCAGAATTAGATGTGCTGCGGAAAGAATCAGAATCAGATGAGAGGGCTGCGGAAAGAAAAATGATTGAGAAATGAAAAGTAAAAAAGAAGAGAAAAAATATAGTTATTTAATGAATAGGGAGTGAATAGTAATTTTTATGTTTAAAAATTTATTGTTCATGATGTTGTTATTATTAATATTATTATTTGTTAAGATAAAAAGGTTAAAAAGTGACATTTTAAGTTATTTTGATTAAATTATCTTTTTAAAATAATAAAAAAATGATTTTAAAGAAGTTGCAGTGGATCCTCTTATATCTTTTAGAGCATCTCTAATAGATGCTTCAACGTAATCATTTAGTTAAATTTAACATTTTTTGTTTCATTTTCTTCTTCCAACAGAAACGCTACTTCGAAAGTTCACCCAAAATGCGCTACAGTGAACTTTCATATAGGAAAGTTCACTGTAGCGACTTTTACTATTATTCTATCTTCCTTCTTCTCGCCTCTTTCGTTCTCTCTCCCTAGTTCACAAAACACTTTTTTTTCCTTTTCTTCTCTTTCTCTCCCACTTTCTCTTCTTCGCAGATTCAGCAATCTTGGCATCAGCTCCTGGAGCATGACGAGGACAACGAGCTTTAGCTCTTGGAGCACGACGGTGACGAGCTTGTCTTGGAGCACAACGACGACGAGCTTGTCCTAGAGCACGATGAGCTTCAAATCGATCTGGCGATCCCGGCACCTACAATTCCATCCTTGACAAATTTAAATCGGCTCAAAGACGGATGGGTAATAACCCATCGCCAGAAAAGACAAAGAAAAAGGAAAGAGGAAAGAGACGTTGAGGCAGGAGGCTTATAGAAAAGGTCAGGCCACCATTACCGAAAAGCCCATACCCACCAAGAGATTTGCAGGGATTTGGTGTGAAATTTTGCAGGGATTGGGGGCGAGAGGGAGACCAGAGATTGGGGAAACTGGTTTTGCTGTGATTATGTGAAAGAGAGTAATGAGAGGAGAGAGAGACGAGAAATGGAGAAGAAAAAAAAAAAGATAAAATAATATTTAATTAGAACAAACAGTTAAAATAGAAGGTAAAATGAAAAAAAGTGGTATTTTGAGTAGCTAAAATGAAAGGCTTTGTTGGAGATGCTCTTAGGGTTCAAATCTTCTTGTTCTTCTTATTTCTCTTTTAAGTTCTTGATCCACTGCCATCAGATCTGCTTCTTTCGCTTTTCTTCCACTGCATCAGGAAATGGGTACGACTACTAAGTCTACAAAGTCTCTTGCTTTCTTCTTCAATCATTATTTTCATGTAAGGCTTTCTTTCCATGCTTTAAATTTTCATTATTATTGTCGTAGTTTTAGATCTACCAATAGTCGTAGCGATAATGTGGAAAGCCCCAATCAGTTCTTGAAATCTGTGAGAGATAGATGCAAGTCTCGTAGCTTTAGGAATCTTGATGATGCCTTGGGTGTGCTTGATAGAATACTTCACATGCGCCCTTTACCTTCCATTATGGATTTTACTCAATTGCTAACTGCAATTGCAAGAATGAAGCATCACTTAAGCATGATTTCTCTAATTAAAGAAATGGAAATGTCAGGAATTGCTCCCGATGCTTATATTATGAGCACTTTGATTAATTGTTTCTGTCATTTGAACTAGGTTGATTTCGACTTCTCTATCTTAGCAAGAATTTTGAAACTTGGCTTTGAGTCGAGCTGTATAATTCTTAGCACTTTGGTCAAAAAGGCTTTGTATTCAGGGTAAAATTATTGAAGCTGTCAAGTTGGTTAACAAAATGGAGAAGATAGGCTACAAACCCGATATAGTTACCTATGGAACCATAATGAATTATTTGTGTAAAATGGGCAAGACCAATGAGGCTATTGGGTTGTTTAGAAAGATGGAAGAAATAAATCTTGAACTTGATGTAGTGTTGTATAGCACAATTATTGATAGTTTGTGTAAAGATAGATTGGTTATTGAAGCTTAACTTTTTCTCTGAAATGACAAGTAAAGGAATTTAGCCAGACGTTTTCATTTACAATTCTTTAATTTAGAGCCTATGCAATTTCGGTCGGTGGAAAGAGACAACTAAATTATGGAATGAGATGGTGGAAAAGAAAATCATGCATGATCTGCATACATTCAGCATGTTGGTGGACACGCTTGGTAAAGATAGGAAGTTGAAAGAAGCAAATGAAGTTTTTGATGTAATGATTAAGAGAGGCATAGAGCCTAATACAATTACATACAATTCTTTGATTGATTCTTACTGTTTGCAAAATAGAATGGATGACGCTGTCAAAGTATTTAATACGATTGTTCAAAAGGGTTGCTTGTCTTCTATTGTTAGCATATTGATCCACGGAAATTGTAAAAACAGAAGAATTGATGAGGCGATGAGTTTCTTACATGAAATGTCCGCAAAGGGAACTTTTCCTGATGTTGTCACTTACAACACTCTTATCAGAGGGTTTTGCCGAGTTGGGAGACTTAAGACTACGTTAGAGCTACTCCATGAGATGCAAGTTTGTGGCCAACATCCAAATCTCCAAACTTGTGCTATTTTGTTAGATGGTTTGTGTAAAAATGTACACTTTTTTTAGGCAATGGCGTTATTCGAAGAGATGGAAGAAAAAAAGGTACACCTTAATATTGTGATTTATAGCATCTTGATTGATGGTTTGTATAATGCTGGGAAACTTAAGACTTCAAAAGAACTCTTTAATGGTATTCCTACCAAAGGTTTGCATTCTGATGTTCGGACTTACAATGTAATGATCAAAGGGCTTTGCAAAAAGGGACTATTAAATGAAGCAAGGGAGTTGCTTGAGAAAATGGAAGAGAATGGTTGTTCACCTAACCATTTCACATATATCATAATCATCCAAGGCTTCTTGCAACATAATGAGACATCATGGGTAGTGAAATATCTCAAAATGATAGTTGAGAAGGGTTTCTCAGCAAATGCAACCACTACAACCATTTTGATCTACTTGTTGTCTACTAATCAAGCAGATAAAACTTTACAAGACTTTTTTCAGAAGTCTGTGTGAAAGCTTTCTACTTCTTTAATGTGTATCACTTTTATGATATAATGTAGTGAATACTTTATGCATATTTGTAGCTGAGATTGTATATGCTTTTTGGGGTCATATGGTATAGTATTTTATCTGCCTAAGGTAATATCGATTGACTTTTGGTTATCACTTATTTTTGTTGTTTCTATTAATATTTGAGTCATGTTATGATGTTCATGGTAATGAAGTCACCTGCAGGCTCTTTGTTTCAAATAACTGACTTGTCGCATAACAGCTTGATTATCACCCCCACAATTAATTTCTTTTTTTCTTTTTTTCTTTTTATTTTATTATTATAACTTTAATATTGATCCATTAAAGGGTGGTTTCTTTTATTTCAAAATTCTTAGTTATTTGTTTATTTGTTTATGCAAATCCTTCAAGATACCTAAGCATTTAGATTCATTTGTACTTCATTCTACCCATTTTGTATCTTCTTGACAAATGAAATTAATACATTTCTATTGGTACAATGAATTCAATGAATAATAAAGTTGTTTCTCATTATGTTGGTACAAATGAAATTAATACATTTCTATTGATAACCCAAATAGAATTATCACCTAAATCTATTAGCAATGGGTCAAATAAATGACTTGACTTATTGAGAGAATTGATACCACCATGAATCGTAGTTAATAAAGGCAAAGTTTTTCAAAAGGAAAAACCTAAACAACAAATGCAACAAGCGAGCTTCACAACAAGAAAGCATGCACTAAAAGAGGGTGAAAAGGAGCGGCCCAAACAAGGGAAGCTTGAGTAAAATTTAAACAAACCGAGCCCAAACAAGGGAAACTCGCTCAAGCTCGACTCATTTACACCCCTAGATGGCATACATGATTTCTTCCTTCTGTAAATTATTCTTAGAAGTAATTAGTTCACTAGTTGGTAAAGGTATAGGTAATTGTAGACTATTGTAATTTTTTTAAGGAAAAAATGTAAAATCAATCCGTGAAAATGACTAAAATGTCCTTGTGGTGCCGAACCTATCAAAATTAATTTTTTAGCAAAAGTTAAAACAAATAGAAGAATTTTTCTAGTATAATGCATTATCATACATTCAATATTACATGAAATCAACTGAATTCAACAAAATCAATATCAAATAATGTACACAAGTTTTTGGTCACACTAAAGTATTTACCTTATTGTTCCCTAATTTCAAATCCTCTAAGTGCCTGGGGGTTGGATCATGATGCTTGGCACCCAAACCTTTCCAGCATGTTCAGTTGCTTTGGACTATAGCCGAGAAGAGTAATTTGTTAATATCCTGAGAATCTGATTCATGCCTCTCATCATCCCCTGAGATAGTAAAATAAGTTGTTCAATACATAGTCTAAAAAAAAACACTTACTTGGTAGCTGTTTTTTGTCATCAGTAACTCATTAACCACCCATCTAGCACATCACGAAAGGCAGTTAATTCTTAAAGGCATAAAATTCCTACAAGAAACATTGCCTTTTAATATCCAACTCACACAAGAATAGATCACAAATGCAAGGCTGAACCCTTGTTGAATATGGCCTCAAAACGAATTTGGTTGTATCTTGAGAGATCATTAACAAGCTCTAGCCTTTAACCACCCACCCCCATCATGGCTGCCCCACCTTTTTCCCATGAAAGTGCTTATGCCATAATAAATTTTGGGGCTAAATTGGCTCAAATAGAAATCTAAAATAAGGGAATGAATACAGCAAAGTAGAAACCTCCTCCCATCCTTTTATTTTATCAGAAATTTACGCCATGTTGATTTCAGACATGTAATATGAAAACAATTTTCTCAACTAAACCATTTCCATCATGAATGATGAAGAAGAAAATCAAGATGGAGCAGGATCACCAATCAGCTCCCATCATTATAATTTGTAGAAATCTGCAAATCAATTGCGGTTATACACCCTTACCTGTCCTTGATCTCACTTGAACTGCCCACTCATCAACAATCTGCATAATTCAAAGATAAAAAAAGGTGATTAGTGTGTCTTCCAACACTTCATATGTGGATGAGCTGAGAATCAATGAAGAAAATCAATTTCTCTAGGCCTTATCAGCATGAAGAAAGTTACCAAACATCTTTGCATGGATATTTGCTAAAATAAGAAAAGCCTCCCCATGTTTTGGTTGCTTGCTGGCAAGTGGTGCAAACACTCCAAAGTCCAAACACCACTTGGAAAAAAAAACAACCTTCCGAGTGATTTTTATTTTTCTTTTTCTTTTTGGAAAATACAATTTGAAATACAATGAAAACATTTTTGGACATCACATAGAGATGAAATCCCCAACTTTGAAAAATGATGGTGTAATAAGTACGACGGCCAAAAAAAAAAACGATGGTGTAATTAAAACTCAAATGCCATCATAAGATAGTGAGAGCATACTTAAAAGAGTAAAAGTTGCGCAGTCCAAATGCAGTGTTAAATACAACAGAGCCAGTCAATTCAAATGCAAAACTTCTCATGATGTATGCCTTTCACCTTCCAATGAGGTTTAATTCATTTTGACCACAAATGTGTGGGTGAGTTGCTGATTTCTACTACCAAGGACTCCATTATTTCAAGCAAGTGGACTCCACCCAAACAAATTGGAGGACTAAAACTACCTGGTTGAAATTAGCAAATGCTGGATCATCGGAATCACTGGTGAGGGGGATGCCCACAGATGCTTGCATCCGCTGCAGTAAACTTCTGTTCCCAACAAGAGTGGTCCGAGCCTTATCAATCAAATCCTGAAAATGAAATCAGCAAGCAAGATCAACTTCAGAGTGCCACTCCCTCATCACCTTTTTTTAAAAATTAAAACAAAAAAATTCTAAGACTTAATTAAAAAAACGCTTTCCTTCTCTTTTCTAATCTTCCTCCATATTTTTATTCATTGGTTTGAAAACCATGGAACAGAAATCCCCACTCATTGCTTCATACAATCGGTTCTTTTTTTAGTGAGATCTCATTTTCCCAAAACCAGGATGCGAGTTTTTGCAGCCCATATTACACAAATTCTTATCTCTTCCACCAAAGTGTTGAAAGAAGAAAGTACCTGTTTGGCTGCTAGAAGTGCATGACATTGCTCTTTCAAGGTCAACAGATCTTCTTGTATCTTCTTCATCCTAGAGACCAATTTCATTGGGTTTGCCTGTAGACAGCATTCAAAACTTCAACTTCCTCCACCATAACGACATGTTGAGTAATACCCAAAAATAAACGAAATGTTCGATAAAATGAGAAGACTATGCTGTTCAGGTTCTATGTAACCAGATGAAAGAAAAAGAAAATCGGAAGGTCCACATTAACAATTACTTGGTTTCTCTATGAATGAATAATATAGACTTTAAATGAGCCACCGAGTAAAGAAAATAAGACCCTTTGAGGTTTATTTTCTTATAATTTTTAGGCAAATCATCCAAAACTCATAGTACTCATTGCTTTTCTGAATCAAATATTATCTTTAGAAGCCAAATCTTGAAGACGAAAAGTTCGCTATTTCAACAGTTTCCCCGCAATTCCCCATCAATCAAACAGTGCCTACGGCTACAATGACAGACTGAATTAAATAATCTGTTTCCAAAATAGATGATTCAAAAGAAAGAAAGCAATTCAAATTTAGAAATAAATTTTTTAAAAGAAACGAGAAACGTCGAGTTTCCATAGCTATACGTTTTACAAATTCCTCAGCAACCAAGCCTGACCTTGTGTCTCAACCCCCCCCAAAAAAAAGATTCACAACTTAAATTCTTGCTTACTAATTAAATGCTTACCTTGTCCGGATACACCTGTTGAAACTCCTTCTCGAGCCTGTGCTGAACCACCATGAGATCATGGTTTGCCTTTGTGAAGAGGTTCACCAATCCCTCCGTTGCTTGATGGTGTTCCTTGTTGTTGTGCCCCATTATCCCTCTCTCTCTCTCTCCCCTAGGGTTTTTCACGCTCAGAAATTCCCCCGCCTGAGCCCTTTGGGTTTGATTTTTAAGGCGCAAAATTTTTATTTTTTATTTTTTAAAAAAATCTGTGCTACAAGTCGTTGAAGGCAATGAAGCGGGTAAATGGGTTAGAGCTTACTAAAATTAGTAAGTAACGTTTTTTTTCTCTTTTTTTGTCCTTTCTATATTTTTATAATAGATATGCTCCATAAAATGATTTTCAGAAAATAATTTTTATATTTTATGGTGTTTAATACAATGTAAAATAATGGTAAAACAAAAATTATTTTCTTTTGACCAGAAAACCCTTCATTAACCACCATAAATTGGTTTTCAATTTTAAAATCCGTAAATCAATTTCTGTACACGCGTTAAACGCAATAAAATATTTTCGACAAAAAATATTTTTGAAAATATTTTTCAACGAAAATCATTTTACAACATAACCATAATATTAATGTAAGATCGAGAGAATACTAGTAGAACACAACGAGTCACGTGTAATTTCCTTAAAGCTTCGATAGCTTAAAGAGAGAGAAAGGAATCACTAGTAATGTCAATAAAAAAAAATTCAGTTAATTATAATAGAAATGTATTTTTGTCATTTTAACAAATAAAAAGATAAAAATACATATTCATTATAACTATCTAAATATTCTTAATTTTATTTTAAATGGAGAGTATTATGTTACCCAACAAAGGCACATTTACTCCCGAGTAGGGCAAGATCGGCATATGACATATTCTATCTTCTTAGTTTTACCATGTTCTTAATTATTTCCCATTTATTTTGTTTTTGTGTTTTCTCTAGCAGTCTCTGTTCTAACATAGAAACATGCCTTAATCGATCTTCTACCTCTCTCTGGGGACCGAAACGTGGAGCGAAAATGGCGAGCGAGGAAGAGAGACTTCTAGAGAACCAGCTGGAGCTTCAATTGGAAGAGCAAAGGGACTCACTTGCCATTCTGAGACAAGCCCTAGCCTCTGACCCCGCCAATCCCGAGCTTCTCCCGGTACGTCCTCTCTTCATACAGAAGAAAACGGTATCGTTCTGTTACGAATGGAAATTTGGACCTTATCTTCTTAGGTTTTCCGTTCACCGCGATTAAAGAAAATTATAGAAACGAATTGACTGTGACAAACACGACTATATGGCTTGTGCGACTTCAATTTTTCTAATTTTATAGATTAGTGGCAGAATTGGCTTATTTATCTTCCCAATGTGGGACTGAGATGTTATAAAAAGACTCTGGAAATATGCCTGTTTGTGTTTAATGGAAGACTTATTAAGCATATATAAATTATAGCCCCCATAAATTGTCTTTTGCGTCATTCTCATCATTGCAGAGCTTCTGTTTGTTCCCTTGATGAGTAAATACTGTTTCCCCTTGTTGATTTTTTGATTCTTTTATGGATTCTTGTTTCTGCATGTATTTCTCATATTACCCAATTTCTATGGTTCCCACGGATCCTGTTTTGGAGAAGGGCATGAACTCTGAGCTTAGAGCATCATAATTCATAAACATACAAATTTTCTACAATTAAATTGCTCGCTAAAGCTTCCATTCGGTAATTATAGTTAAGATAGCAAGGTGCAAGTGATCCTTGTATCAGCTAATGCTAATCATTGAAGAAAGATCAGAGCTTCTTTCTGTTTCCACAACTTTTGACTTTATGGTTCCCTTTATCAAAAAAATTGTGTAACTTCTGTTGCAGTTGTTTTACATTCCTTTCATAAAATGAAAGGGAATGATATAATAGTCTTAGATCGATTAACCAAGACTTATTATAGGTAATATAAAGATAAATTTGGTTGTTAAAGGCTGTCATTTATTGCAAAAACACACATGCATAGAGACACTCGCAGGTGTATCTATGCATTTATGATTTTCAAATACTATAAGTCTTGGAAAATTAAGGTTAGGTGTAATATCATTGTGGATCCTACTACTTGCTAGACTCTGCTGTTATATCGTCTCAGGTTCATGAGGAGCTTGTTCAGGCAATAAAAGATGCAGAAGAAGGGCTGTTTCACCTGAAACGTGCACGATTACTACAAGAAGCTGATTCAGTGCTATTTGGTTCCAATGATACAGCTGAGGATGTTAAAGTAGAGCCCCTTGATCCAGCAGATGTTGAACTGGAACCGCTGGAGGAGCAAAGCTATTCAGTTGGATCAAAATGTCAATTTCGTCACAGTGATGGCCGTTGGTATACTGGTCGAATCATTGAGTTGGATGGTTCTGATTCTGCAAAGATTTCTTTCCTCACTCCAACATCTGAAAATATGTTGGTATGTACAATTTTTTTATCGTCTGTTTTCCTGCGTGGCTGTATCAAAATTGTATATTTCTCTTTTAATTTTGAGAAAAAAAAAAAATCTCCTAGATTTTGTTTTAATCTATGTAGTTTTCTCGATTGCATGCTCAAATTAGTGCTACAACTAATGAAATTCAATCCACATATAATATTGATTGAAACCCCATGGTATTTGTGCAGATGTGCAAGTTTTTTCTACAGCAACGATGTCGATTTGGTTCTAACTGCCGCTTATCACATGGTATGTTAATTGTTTATATTATCTGGACCAGGAATCCTGCAATTCATTTTGAAAAGTCTCACTCTTCTGATGCATGCGCTGTTATTACCATTCATGGCAAAGCAATCATATGAGATGAATGTGATGATATAGCCAACCTATATATTAGAAATTCAGTTGTTAATATTATTTTTAAACTTATCAAAAAAATATATATATTAGAAATGCAGCTGGCAAAGAATGATAAATGCCATTATGATTTAACCTAGAAAATCAAAGAAATATTCTTGGTCTTGATTTTGCTTCAATATAGGAGATTAAGAGATTTGAGATTTGTTTGATGAGTCTATTTCCGACAGAAGAGAAATGTGTGGACTGTGATAGAAGTGCTGGCAACTGCATATGGCAATGTTGGTTTTGATGTTTCTTAATGAGTTATTATTAACATATTATATAGTTTTTTTTTTTTTTCTTAATCAAAGGATACATAGTTTGATTTTTCCGTGTTACATCTAATATGTAACTAAGGAAAGTGCTGCTTCTATATGCGTCATACAATGACTACAATGCTATTATTAATTTATTACCCTTAGTGTTTATCATTTGGTCGTACAGCAAGCAGCAGCTTAGAGCCCTTATCGATTTGTATGTGTGCAGGCATTGATGTCCCATTGTCCTCCTTGAAGAAGTACATCCCAACAATTTGGAAGCAATCACTAGTGGGTTCCAGTATTTGGGCAGTATCCGATAGTAAATTTGGCATTTGGAGGGAAGCTGAACTTGAATCATGGGATGACAAAATTGGAGTAGGACAAGTAGTTTTTCGAGAGGATGGAAGCTCTGCAAAGCTTGGAGCGGATGCAATCACATTATCTGAATATGCTCAAGTGATTCATGAAGAGGAGAGTGATTCCAGCTCGGAACTATCTGATTGTAGCGACAATGAAGAAGACAGTTCACAGGGTATAGGGTTTCTCAAAAGCACCACCGAACAGAGAGGCATACAGACAGAAACTACCATATTTGCCAAGTGGGAAAATCACACCCGTGGCATAGCTTCCAAGATGATGGCCAATATGGGTTATCGTGAAGGGATGGGTTTAGGAGCATCTGGGCAGGGAATGTTGAATCCCATTCTTGCGAAGGTCCTGCCACCGAAGCAATCTCTTGATCATGCTCTTGAGAATTGCGAAGGCGAAGAGACCAAAGAGAAGAACCAAGGGAAGAAGCGGAGCAGAGGAGGTAAGAGAAAACGGGATAAGAAATTTGCAGCATTGGCTCGGGCAGCGAAGGAGGAAGAGGAATCGAGGCCAGATGTTTTTAGTCTTATCAATAGCCAACTCGCAATGCATGGTGAAGCTTTAAATGGTGGGGGCTCGGGAAAGAAGCAGCTGCAAAATAAAGGTTCTGGAGAGGGGAAGAAAGTAGACAGGCGAGATCTGATTGCTTATGATGATGAAGTGAAGGACCTGAGGATGCGAGTGGAGAAGCTTGAGGAAATGGTTAATAGAAACAGGAAGGAGAAGGTGGTTTACGAAGCTGCCATGAGAAAGTTAAACGAGACTCGCAAAGCTTTAGCACAGGCTGAGGCAACTCATGCATCTGCATCAAATGCAGTTGCCAGCGGAGAAAAAGAGAAGAGATGGCTCAAGTTTTAAGTTTTTTTTTTTTTTTTGGTTATCATTTATGTATCACGAAGTAGATTTCACAAAAAAAGGTGGAAATTAAAATACAAAAACTACATCGAAGTAGGCCATGTGAGGTAGCTATTTTTCCCGCCACATTAGAGTTGTTATATTCCTACTTTTTGACCAAAAACAGTTACCCTTCTTGGATCAAGCACGGTATTTTTATGGAGTAACCAGTAATTACTCAATTGTAAATTATTGTTAGTTGAATTGAAAGATTGATCATTTTTTTTTTGGTGGGTTGAGGAATTATATAGGGATGAAAAGACGGGTAGTTAATAACCGCTAAGCGTTAATTGCACTAATCGTTAACTGTTAATCGTGTATATATATATATATATATCATGAAATGATGTCGTTTTTTGTATTTAAAATCTAGAAACAATATCGTATTATCCTAGAAACAACATCATTTTGAATTTATTTATTTTTTAATTTTTTTTGTTTTAAAAAATAGTTAGTGGTTATTATAGTTACTAACTGTTAATCGCTAGTTAACCGCTTATGTGGTTACGGTTAGCCGTTTTAGCCAATAATCGCTAATCGTAATCACCTTTTTACCCTTAAAATTATATTACACTCTCAAAATTATCATCTAATTTATAATATCTTTTCAATTTTTTTAATTTGATTAATCTACCCTATAAATTTGTTATTGAGATTGCAATGTCTCTTGCTGGAATAAATGCAGAGTTTATCTCCTCCTTGTAAAGTTATTCGAATTTAGGTGCAAATTGAAAAGCTAATTATACGAATTCCGATCCCAAGTGCAGCACGTTTGAAAATTTTAAAACCAGTTCGGATGCCCATGGGTCCAGCCACACACCATGAGCGGCCCAAGTCTCCACGAGTCCACCGTTAGTCTCACAAGCTGATTGCCACCGGCTTTCGGCTTTAAACAACGTCGCCGTTTGGAAAGCTATCAACTTCCTCACCCCCAACTTCCAAGCTCATTGTCATTCTTCCCCTCCAAGAACCTTGCCACAACGGTCGAAACCCCCCCAAAACCCCTTTTTGTAAATCATAAAACCCTTGGATTTTGTTGTCTTTCTTTTGGCTTTGAGATCAATGGGTGAAGAAGCGAGAACAGTTGATGACTTGCTTGGTACCAATCCAAGAACTCCGGCGCCACCGCCGACGATCGGGTCGTCGGTGATCCCTATCGTCAACAAGCTCCAAGATATTCTGACGCCGGTGCGGGGCCAGCTGGCCCAGATTTCACTGCCGCAGGTGGCCGTGGTGGGCAGCCAGAGCAGCGGCAAGTCTAGCGTGCTCGAGGCGCTGGTGGGACGTGACTTCCTCCCCCGCGGCTGCGACATCTGCACCCGCCGACCACTCGTCTTGATGCTCGAGAACTGCCCTCGCAGGCCCGACGAAGATGGAGTAGCGGAGTGGGGTGAGTTCCGCCACTTGCCCGGCAAACGCTTCTACGATTTCTCCAAGATTCGCCAAGAAATCCAGGTGATTTTCAAAGTGGAGTCATGTAGTTTGTAATTAAATTCACTGATTCAGTAATTCTTATCAGCTTAGATTTTTAGAGATAGACGATAATTTCTCTAATTTTGAAATGGTTATGTGATTAAAATTCACCATTTTCTATTTTAGCCTTCGGGAAATGCGATAATATATTACAGTTAATTGAAGCCTTGGTGCTATTGAGCCTGGGCTGCATTGCCGAAACCCTTTATTTTAAGTATTGAGAAAATTATCTAACTTTGAAATGGGAATTAACGTAACAATTACGAAGAGACATGCCTATATTAATTCCGTTTTGTAGTTTTAAAAAAAATATATATTTGGTGAGCATTGTTTATGGTTAGTGCAGGCGGAGACCGAAAGGGAAGTTGGGTATAACAAAGGGGTTTCAGATAAAGAAATTCGCTTAAAGATTTCCTCTCCAAATGTCCTTAATATGGTCCTTGTTGATCTACCTGGTATTACCAAGGTTCCTGTGGGTGATCAACCCAGTGACATTGAAGCCAGGATTAGGAAGATGATAATGGCACATATCAGGCAAGAAAACTGTATTATTTTGGCAGTTAGTCCTGCAAATTCTGATTTGGCAACTTCTGATGCGCTTCAGATGGCTAGAGAAGCTGATGTAACTGGTATGACAATGGATTTATCTCTCTTTTCGAGTAGTTGTTTTATTTCCTGAATAAAATGTACTCATCTGCGTATAAATGTATGCATTTGGTTCTACTCTTTGATACCTGATGTGGTCAAATGCTGACATAAATGCATTAACAGGTTCTAGGACAATTGGTGTAATCACCAAGGTGTGTGTTTCTTGCCCTCAAGAGTAAGAAGGATATTTTCATAGTTACCAGTATGTAAATATGCTAAAGTAACAGTATAATATAGTAATTCTGTATTGTCTGTAGCTTGATATAATGGACAGGGGTACAGATGCCCGTAACTTTCTGCTTGGAAAAGTTATTCCACTTCGCCTCGGCTATGTTGGTGTTGTCAATCGCAGTCAGGAGGTATAAATAGTTATAAACTCGTTTTGCAAGATTTGTATGATCTATTTGCACTGTGACTAACTGTCTGGCTGTGGTCATTACTCATGTGAAAAAAAAGTGTCTTTGATTGTTTTGGAAAAGAGGCAAGGGGTTCCAGAATTAAGAAATTACTTGAATGGTAGCATAATTTAAGCTGCAGCACAATTTGATTCTTTGAAGTTCAATGACCATCGAAAAAGGCCTTACTCTCTCAACTTGGCATTAAATGGCATTGTTGGATTATTTTGCCTCTACAGCTCTGTTCTTTGTCTTTGGTTCGTGTGCTTTAAGAAGGTTTTGAAAAGAGGTTATGAAAACTAAATGTCTGGAACTTAAAAACTCCTTCCTTTATTTCATTTTTTTTTTTATATCTTTTTATAGGGCCACCTGTTGTAGCTTTGATCATTCATGAAAGCAAATGGTGTGGTACTACATGTGGCTAATGTTTGCTACTGAATAATCTGTGGCAGCATGGATTTTTTGGTCCCTTTGAAAAGCTACTGAGTCATCATGACTAAGCGCAAATCTTATACAAAACAATATTCCATCTAAGGGGGTCACCTTTGCTAATAGGGCCTCTGGTGAAGGTTTTTCTTTTTCTTTCTTTGATCAACAATTGGACAGCTGAAGCCATTTTGTATCTTTAACCTATTAAAGTGGGCCAATCAAATGCCAGGTCCTCAGCTAGTTATAATCATGCTGTTGCAGCAATATCTGCCTGACTATATTGCATTTAACCAAACCAAAACTGTAGAGGAGGTGAACCCTGTTTTAGTTTCTTTTCTGAGGGTACTTTAAGATGCTCAGAGGTAATGTCTAGATCACCCTTCCCTTTTTAAAAAAACTTTCTTGTGCACTATACACATGAAGAGTCTAGAAGGCATCTCGTTTGCTTTGGTGAAGCTAGAAGCTTTTGTTAGCAGTTAGCAATGTGTAATGTGAATCTTTAGCGTTTGTTCTGCTTACTATATTGAAAAGCCATTATTAATTAGCCTTTTTATCGTGAATGTTTTGTTTTGCTGTGGCTATTACTAGTGAGTTATATCAATTTTTATTATTGTGTCACAGGACATCAATAAAAAACGGAGCATTGCAGATGCTCTTGCTTACGAGGAGCGATTCTTTCGTGATCATCCTGTAACTTCACTTTTTCAAATGATAATTTTGACTTCACTGATGATTTACATTTGAGGTGATTTTGAATATTTTGCATTTGTTAAATGTCATACATGTGAAAGGTATATCATGGCCTATTGGATCATTGTGGCATTCCCCAGTTAGCAAGGAAGCTGAATCAGGTTGGTTTGCACCCCTTTCTTCAGTCTGGATATTAGCATTTGTCACTTACAAATGATTATACTGAGTTTCTGAGTTAAGCTTATGTGTTTCTGGTAATTGTTACATATTTTATTAATTAGGGGTTAATAACGAGTGTAATTCCATTTGGCTTATGACAAATGTAAAAGGTCCATGGATGACACAGACAAGAAAAAGCCGAGTGCCTTTCTTTGCATGTAGATCACTTAATGCATATCATGCATGATGCATGTGTGAGATGTATTATATGATGAAAATTCTTTACTTTGTACTCATTCAGCTTGTCGCATGTGGAAGTAAAGGAACTTATCAGAAAAAAAAAAAAAATGTGGGGGTAAAGGAAATTGAAATGTTAGTGATTGTCCATTTGTGATTTGGACAATTTCATGCTCTTTATTATTTTTTTGTATCTTTTGTTATTTTGATTGATTTTGTTTTCCCATTCAGATTTCTTGCTCTTTATTATTTTCCTTTTGTTCTTTTGATTGGTCTTTTTGATGTTGTTTGTTTCATATTCAGATTCTGGAGCACCATATCAGAATGGTTCTCCCAGATTTGAAGGCTGAGCTCAATTCTTTTATGATTGGTGTAATCAAAGAGCTGAGAACATTTGGAGAAGCTATGGAATCTAGAGTGAGTTAGCAATATAAAATATACAAGTTGTTAGAGTATTTTTAGTAGTCTCTGGTGCTTATAATGTAATTTGGAAGTTTGGGGAACTGGTGATATACTATTTCCTGTACTGCATACTGTTATTCCTTTTGGGACCTTGTAAATTTTGCTTCTTGCTTACATACATTAAGTCACTTGGACTTCTTCATGGGATCAGAAAAAGTAGTGACAAAATTCCATATTTAGATTTATAGTCTGGCGTCTGCTGGCAACTGTCTATTTGTGCTTTTAGAAGGAACTACTTTAGAAGATATGGGTAAGTAATAGTTGTTATTGCCTTGCAACTAATACTTTGTGTGTCTCATTTGTCTGGTAATCTCTTGGCTTTTAAGTCGTTGACTACATCTCATATCTGTACGTGCTTACCCCTTGTTTTGCATATGGAGATTTGCACTCACGTTCACTTTTATTTATTATTATTTTTTATTTTGGTTGGGTGTGTGTTGAAAAGGAAGATTGCTAGTTCTGTAATTTTCTGTTTCTATTCTGTCTAAGCATTTTTTTTTCCTTATTCATGTGCCATTAACTAGGGGGAACGAGGAGTGATTCTGTTGAACATTTTGACAAGATATTGTGAAGGTAAGAACTTTCTTGCTGTGATAATCATTAAGGATTTTCACAAACTTATCTAAATTGTTTAATCATTTTTCTTTTTCTGTTTGATCTTTTTTTTTTCCTGGTTAGTTTTTTTTTTCCTGTGTACTTGGGTGCAACCTTTGGTTTTTAATGAATTTTCTATTTATTAAAAAAAAAAAAAAAAACTAACTTATCTAAAATGTTAGTGCATGTCTATCTGTAGAGTGCCTACTTTGTGTTCATTTACTTGATTAGTGTTTCTGAACTTTTTAGTTTTTTTTTTTAATCGTCACTATCAATGGGTTAGTTTATGTATTTTTTAAGCCTAATACATTGCTATTGGGTGTTATAAGTTGGAAAAAATATTTGAACTTCACACTATTGTTATGGGCTGGGGAATATTTGGACCATGGATTCTCAGGGAATGTTAGGGGATAAGTAAGTTTTCCTGTCATGAATATGATAATTTGTTTTGCCCCCTGCGATTCTAACAAAATTTGCTTTCTTTAATAAAAAAAGAATTATGATAATTTGTTTGAGGTTCATGAGATAATTCATGGTCATTATATCATTATCTCTATAGCTATCTCTCTCTTGTAAACTACCCATGTACGCTGGGTGACACCCTTCCTTTCTTCTTTAATATAAACATTTACTTATCCGCCCCATTCCCCCTCCCAAAAAGAAAGAAAGAGGGAAAATCTCTAAAGCCATCGTGTGCCTTTCTCTCTTCCTATGCCGGTCTTTTGGTTCAGTTTCCTTCAATTCATAGTACCTTCATCATAATTCAAATTTCTTGCTACGTTATGTATTTGGTGGATATCTGCAATAGCCTAAGCCTTGGGAATTAAGATATCCAACTCTTGCAAGAGAATCCATATTCTAACTGAAGTGAGATTTTATGGGAATCTGTTGCCTACAGGCACCTGGATTTCCTTGACAAACAAGGGAATGCAAAAGATCCTCTTAGGAGTTTGAGAATCCTGAAAGATGACCAAACCAAAGTACTTTAGTTGTAGACCAAGTGAGTTCTTTTGCTTTGATGTGACAAAACACAAGATGTATGCTATTTTGGTCATTAGTATTGTTGTAGATTTATCATCTGCTTTCTTCTAGTTCCGTTCTATTTGTGATGAATAGTCCAGTTAGTGTGTAAAATGTTTTAAAATAAAAGGAAACCTCAGAAAGTCTTGTATCTAAGCATTGATGCAATTGTTTACTTATGGTTTTCTGTCTTCTCTGGACTTGTAATCTTAAGTTCTTTGTGCAAATCTATAAAATTCAAGTAGTACTTGGTTACTTTTTATGGGTTTGCTGCTATAGCTGATATCCCTTGGTTTTCTCTTTCATTGCTAACAGCCTTTTCTGCCATGGTGGATGGGAAAAGTCAGGAGCTGTCAACTAAAGAATTGTCAGGCGGAGCCAGGATTCAATATATTTTTCAGTCAATTTTTGTAAAGAGCTTGGAGGTGCATGATTAATTTAAGCACATCAATTTTTTTAGTGCTGGTTGTTATCCGTTCAAAAGTTTTATTCTCTGACATGTGCTAACCTGTAGCCATGTAAATTCAAATCTCAATTGCTTTGTTCTGCTTAATCCTGTTCTTTGGGTTATGGATGCTCTAAGATTAAAATAAATCATTATATCATGAGTGTCACTAGATTACTGTTATTGAATTATATCTGTAGCTGGTGTTAAACGTTATCTAGTTATTCATTTGTCTGCTGAAAGGTTATTTGTGACAACTTTTAACCATCAAATTAGCTGCTAACTACCTCAGAGTATTTGTAGGAAGTGGACCCTTGTGATGATCTGAATGATGATGACATCCGAACAGCAATTCAAAATGCGACTGGTCTGAGAAATTCTTTGTTTGTGCCAGAAGTGAGAATCATTATGATTAAATATGGTGTATTTGTTTTGCATTTCCCTTTGGTGATTGGATGGTAAATTCTGGCATTGGTGTTTAAGGTTCCATTTGAAGTTTTGGTCAGAAGACAAATCGCACGGCTGTTAGACCCTGGCCATCAGTGTCTTCTATTTGTTTATGATGAACTGATGAAGGTGATTTACACAACTTGTGTTTGCTATGCTCGTATGAGTTCCAGTTGTGTTAATTTTGTGATGAATTTCAAGATGTAAATTTTTTATTTTTTTTATTTTTTTTCCACTGCAGATGAGCCGTGCTTGTGAGACAACTGAATTGCAAAGGTTTCCACTCTTGAGAAGGCGTATGGATGAAGTCTTGGGGAAGTTTTTGCGTGATGGTGTAAAACCAGCTGAGAGAATGATAGAGAATCTTATTGAGATGGAGGTTATCTGACATCTCTGCTCAATTAGTTCTTTCTAATGCTTTAGTTATTGATTATAAAGGCAAAGCAGACACAAAATCATTTATAGATAAAACAACTAACTTCATGTTGCATCTGTCATAGTTGACATTAACGTAGGCTCACTGTATCTTGGAATTCAATTGAAATCTGGTATGACATATAGTAATATCTTTTAGAAAGTGGTCAGAAATTTCAAGGGTTTTTTTGGTGTTAAAATCTTTGTACAGTGTCATTTGGTACCTTCCAAGAGGCTTGTTTGATGTTAGATCATTCTCCAACATTCTTATTCCCCATGATAGTTCCTTTCCCTTGGAGGGGTATAAGGTTCCCCTGAGAGTGTTGTTCTTTACTTGGTTGGCCGCATTAGGAAAGATCCTCACCATGGACAATCTATGGAAACGATATGTCATTGTGGTTGAGTGGACTTGCATGTGGAAGAAGAATGGGGAGTCAGTGGATCATTTTTTACTCCATTGTGAGATTGTCAGTGCTCTTTGGAATACTATCTTCGGCAATGTAGGGTTGGTTTGGGTTATGCCTTATTGGGTGGTAGATCTTTTTGCTTGTTGGAGAGCGCTTACTGGTAGGTTTCAATTTGATGTTGTTTGGAAGATAATTCCATCTTGCCTTATGTAGTGTCTTTGATGGGAAAGACACTATCGGAGCTTTGAGGGCCATGAAAAGACTTTGGTGGAATTAAAAGCTTTATTCTTTAAGACCTTTTTATCGGGCTGCAGCTTTTGATTTTAATATTTTGAACTTATGTGTGCTTTTTTTTTCTTCATGCTTCTAGCTAGGTGTCTCTCTTGTATACTTACTGTGTATATGGGTTGCACCTTTATGCTTTTTAATGAATTTGTGATTACTTATCAAAAAAGAAAGCAAGAACTTATATCTTGCTTTTAATAGAAATAAAACCATGGTGGTGTTGATGGGGACACTTGATACATGCCAGTGACTACATGTGCATTTGGGTCCTAATCTCGAAGGACGACCAACCTTGAGAGCTAGAGATTTTACTTTTGGTATTTTTTATTATGTTGCATTTTATTGTTATGATATTTTATTTTTCAGTGTTGTGTCATTTAGACTTTGGACTCTTTTAATTTAGTTGGACCTTATGTTATTTTAGTGGGCTACCAGCCCAAGGGAAATTAGGGTTAGGGTTAATTCCTAGTCTATTTAAGCATAATATTGTACTCTGATAATTAGTTTTTGAATAAATAAAGATAATATCGACTGTTGTTGTCTTCCCCTCCTGATTTCTTCTCTCTCCCGCGCTTCTTTTTCTTCTTCTTCTCTTTTACTTCTCTTCCCACTCTTCAAACTATCTTCTCCATTGCTTGTTGTCCTGCATCACTTGGCTACTCAATAGCATATCAAAGAGTTGAGGAACTTGTTTCCTGAGATCAAGCATCAAGAATCACTGAAAAAGTTATATTATTCTTTCAGCTTTTGGTAGCTTTGAAAATTTCATGCTTCTATCACTCAATGCTGTTGAAATCATATTTGTTAAAAAGAAGCAATTGTGCTTAGTTAATACAAAATTTTCTGTATGCTGTTTTCTGTCCTGACTTCTATTCATCAAATAATTTCATTAGAGCATTTGATGGCTTTGATTCTGCTGCTTTGTTCACTTAATGCTTCTGGAATGAAAGTGATTAATTCATTTGCTTTCTTGGTTCCCACATAATAAGTGATTGTGCTTTAGTTACACT
Organism: Carpinus viminea; assembly: GCA_013348765.1. NCBI lineage: Eukaryota > Viridiplantae > Streptophyta > Magnoliopsida > Fagales > Betulaceae > Carpinus > Carpinus viminea. The sequence continues at coordinate 16,220,941 of CP054670.1, read as the reverse complement.
GAAGTTTCATACTAAATAGCAATCTTTCTATTGATAAAAAAATGTCTCATTTTCAATGACATCAATTCTGACACACACAAATGCTGACATGGTTCACTGCTGATTTACAAACTTATTTCTTTCAGATGGATTATATAAATTCTGCAAATCCAAATTTCTTAGGCTGGACCAAAGCTGTGGAGCTTGCTAAGCAAGCGTTTAAATCATCACAGGTATCTGCCTCCACTTTGTGGAACTAAATATATAGTTTGAAGGTAGCTGACAGAATTAAGATTAAAAACCATGGTATATGCTTGTAAATGCATAAATTCAGTGTGAATATGGCATGATGTGAGTTGAGAACCAGCAAGACACTTTGGAATTCATGATCCATTTGAACTTGTATTAACAGATCTGAATCAATTGCATATGCAAATTTTGCACCACTTTGACTCTATGATTGAACCCATTGACAGCCATACCATATAGTGTTTGCCCATATTACCTTGAAAACAGTTTGTTCATATTATTCAGGGCGATATTGATGTTGAAAGGGTACCCACCTCAGGGAGGGGCCAGAAATCAAGAGCTGCTCTCCCTAAGTTGGTTGTGAATGGCATTTTTTCTAACCAGGTATATTATCATTTTCACAGTAGACAATTTAAAAAGGGAGGGGGGTGGGGGGAAGAGTAGGAAATTTAGCCAAAAAGATGTGTATAGTCCTTACTATTAGAAATTGGTCTTGAGCCTAACTCAACTCAAAAGTTAGCTCAAGAGTTGAGGTTTTCCCTCACCCTTATAAATGACCAATCTCCTTAATACCCAAACAATGTAGACTTCCAACACGCCCCCTCACCTGTGACGGGAGGACATCCAAGCCAACACGTACAGCAAATGGGAGATGGTGGGCCACAATCAATGGGGCGAAGCTCTGATACCATATTAGAAATGGGTCTTGTGCCTAACTCAACTTAAAAGCTAGCTCAAGAGTTAAAATTTTCCCTCACCCTTATAAATGGTCCATCTCCTTAATATCCAATCAATGTGGGACTTCCAACACTTACAAGGAGAGAGTGGAGGGAGCAAATATACAAGGCCAAGAAGTATTTCAGTCGGGTGGGAATGACTCTAACATGCTCCTAGGTTGAGGCCTTTCTTTAAGATTTAGATTAGCTTTCTTGTAAATGGATTTCTAATCCAAGGGAAAGGAGAAGAATTTTTTTTTTTTTTGAAAAGAATATATACTAAAGAAAATACTGTGCTGAAACATCTTTATTATTTGCTCATACCTCCACTGGTCTCTATACTGTCCTTTGCTTAATTCCAACACGGGAATATTCTTTTTGATCTACCTTGACAAGAATATTTGTATCCAATATGCCATGCATTATTGTTAGAGGCTAAGCATAACCTCTAGGCACCACAACCTTGTATTGTCCTTGGTGCTTGTAGAAAAGGCACTCACTTGAGTACAGTAAGACACCAATTTCTAGACATTGTACAAATATAATGAACTAAATTATAAAACTAATGAAGTCCTATCTGATTCAGTTGTATCTCGAAAACTTATATTTATTGAAGCTTGTATACGTTTTAGAGAATGAAATGAAGAAAAGATTGGGTATTTTCTTACTCTTCTTTTTCTTTTTTGTTAACAGAAAAAAGGTGCTAAGAGATTCTGCATTAAACTAAAGATTTTTTAAATCAAACAAAAACAAGAAAAAAAAAACAAAATTCTAATTCGATAGAAGTTAAAAAGAAAGAAAGAAAGAAAAAGGTATCCAATGCACAGTTTATGTCTTATAGAGTAAAAATGCAGATAATCTGGGCTATTGTGTACCTTTTGAGAAAAAAATAATTTAAAAGTAAAAAAAAAAAAAAAAAAGGTAGAAAAAAATTAGAGAGTTAGAGTAGAACTCAAAAAAAAAAAGAAGGAAAATCCCTAGAGAGAAAGACGTAGGTCTTGAAAACACTCAACTCAAAGAAACTGAAGGAAAGAGAGAGAGGTTGGGGGGGGGGGGGGGGGCATGGACTTGAATGGACCTTCGTAGCCATACTTTCCTACTCACTTTGATTGATTCCTAGCTCATCACTTTTTCTTTTTTTTTTTAAACCATGTAAATAAAAACAAAATATTAAGTATATGAAATTTTACGGGTGCTCTTCTCAAGTGCCGGGACTTCATAAAAGGCACTTGCCTAAGTGCTAAAATGAACACCTCAGTGAGGGCGGCTTGCCTTAAGGCTTTACAGGCACCTTGCCCTGCCCAGAGCACCCTTTAATCATCTTTAACAACACTGGTATGTTTACTGCATGTCTAACCAACTATTTGTTGCTCTCCATGTCACGCAAGCCCAAACATGTTATGTTTATACTTATGATAGATTACTTATATTGGTATGAAGAGGCATGGTGGATATGAACTGAGCTTGATCTATGTACCTGAAACCTATTATCAAACATAGCATACTCCAAAATTTGGAAAGTTCTAAAAATTATAGTGAAATGATGAATGTCACAATCTCCTTTCCTTTGTCACGTCATGGTAACCAAAATTATAGTGATTGTTTTGATTGCCTCTGTTTTGCGTGGTTCAAATTATAGTATTGTACTAGCTATTGGTTTAATATCATTCAAATAAGTATGGGAGATAAAAATCAGTTTCTGTTAAGAGACAAGGATACATGACAAAAATGTTCAGAAAGTTTCCCAAAAAATCATGGAAAAATAATGAGTAAGAAATTTAAATAGCTAATGAAGAAGGGGCAATCAATCTAGCTTTCTGCCACGTTTATACATATCAAATGACACACAGAACATTTCAGTGATAATTTGGTTTCATAAAGCTATTCATGTGGCTGTATCTATTGGCCTGATGACATTATTGGCTATGACATTTGGTTTTTACTATTGCCACAGAAATGGGTTTTTTCTCCCACTATTTAAATCATACTTAAACTCCTTGGGTTATTCATTTTGCTTTCAATTATGTCCTTTCATCTAAATTTTGCTTTGCTTTTAGCAGGGAAGTCATCCTCCTTCAAATAACGAGAGACCTGTACCATCTGGTAAATTCTTTTTTACCTTGATATTTTTTCTAAGTTTGGTTATCATTCTTTACTTGTAGGATAGTTAGCATGCATAATTTTCTAGTTTGGTCAACTCTAATTCAAATGGCACTTCCTTCTCTTTAAAGAGTGGGGTGGAGGGTGAATTCATGAGTTCAAGTTCTACTGTGTGTGTAATTTACCATTAAAAAAGGAGTGTAATTATTGTTGTATCTCTATATATAATTCCGTAGAGAATTTCTTCATCTTTTTACTTTTGCTTGGGATTTCATTCTTTGTTAATAAGATATTCATTTTTTAAATAAGAAAACCATCTAGCCAATGTTAATAAGATATTCATATCAATAATAAGAAGAAAAAAACCTCATGTTTGATAAGGAAAACCGATTGTATGGTAATTATATTGGTGCAAGAATAGTACTTTTGGTTTGGGATAGTATAGGTAAATAATCACTGTTTATGGTGACCTATGCTGCAAAATCTAATTTTGAGTGTGACATGTTATGTGCATGTGCTTATCATGCATGCTAGCATATAATAATCTTCTGATGGAGCATATGTGCATTATACTCCATAGACTCATATGGAGTATATTGTGATAATCGTGTAAGCCACGTGCATAATTGATGGAAGATAAGAAGGAAGAATTCTTATTATTTCTCAATACCTCAATGATACATCTAAACTTGTTTATACAGAGAAGTAACACACACTAATGTGGAATTTCAATAAATGAGAACGTGTATGGAAAGGAAATCAAATCTAGAAATCAAATCATATTAGCTACATATCTTCAACAATAACAAATTTCAATGTATTTTTGTAACGGCCAATTTTATTTTCTCACCCTAAATGATGAGGTCAGTTGCAGTGTCTCCCCAACTTTAAATTTGAGCAATCTGCTTCCTATAGTTTTGCGTTAGTTGCAATGTCTCCTTACCGTTAAAGTATCTCCAATTTTGGTTATACTTAAATCATTAATTTCGTGTGCTTATCCAGTGATAAAGAAAACCAAAAAGGAAAAAATGAGAGAAAAATAAAAGAAATGAAAGAACTCTTTAGTTATATATTTTCACCAACAAACTGTAAATAAACAAACGAAGGATAGTCCCTCTTTTTTTCCTTCATGATTCATGTGATAAGCATATGGAAATTAAGATTACATGTGACAAGAATTGGATATATATTAACGACTGGGGAACATTGTAACTAATGTCATTATTTAGGGGTTGACCACTTAACTTTAAAGTTTAGGGAGGATGTTGTAGATGACCCTTTGAATCAACATTGGTTTGGAGTGGCTCTTAGGTTATCTTGCTGACTAATTATAAGATGAAAATAGAAGCTACAAGAAACAATTGAGATATGGATTGACTCAATCCTATGCGAGACAAAGGGGATGTGCTTTGGATGTGTAGATACCATTTTGACTGTATCAGCATTTTAGAGTGGCAAAAGTTATGTGCCCTTCATTGTTAATGTTGTCAATAGCATGCTTTTTGGTATTCAAAATGTATTAGTTGAATTTTGGTACCAGATAAGCTTTTCTACCTTTCATAATTTGCGGAAGGATAAGTGATAAAAAGTTTCAAATATCTTTTAAAGAAAAAAATATTTTTATTTAATAGTCGGATAGAGGATATGTTTCTGTGAAATCCACAGAAGTTGCTGAAATTTTCTGAAACTGATAAGCATTTTTATGTTGTGTACGTATGGATGGTTATGGACAAAGATTTGCTCATTGTAGTTGCTATGGTCATTGATCACATGAGCAGTAACTCTTTTAATTAATGCAATTATTCCTTTAAGGAAAAAATTTGCATGAGCAGTAATATACTAGTGCAATGTAGGAGCCACGAAGACTTGGGGAATCTCATCAATATTTAGCAGCAGGGCATCATCTGGAGAGAGGCAAGCTAGCAGATCTCTTAGTGAAACTGGTTCATTCATGGAGCAGACACCCTCTACAATCCAGTTGAGAGAGGTAATAGAGTGGTTCACAGATGTTTATTTATGAATCACTAATTTGTTATTTATTATCTATTTCCTCATTTTCCAATTTTTGTCATTCTCTTCCCTCTGCTACTTATTCCAGCCCCCATCCACCTTAAGACCACTTGAAATGACTGAGCATGATGAAGTTATGATAATTGCAACGAAATTAGTTTTGCGGTCTTACTATGACATTGTCAGAAAGAACATTCAAGACTTAGTTCCAAAAGCTATAATGCACTTTCTGGTAAGGCCTCTGCCCTCTTAGTCCTTGTCCTTTTGTTCTGCTTTATATTTGGGTTATTTCCTTGATCCTTTCTTTTTGACACCTTATCCAGTCCCTTTAAATGTTTTTGTTGTTGTTGATGTCCTCTAGGTGAATCATACAAAAAGGAACCTTCATAACGCCTTTGTACAAAAACTGTACAGGTATGTGTTTAACTGAGGGAGACTTTGGTCTTTTGCTTATTTCTTCATCTTATTATTATCACTTGTTGGTCCTATTGGATTTGAATTCTTAAAATTTTCTATATTTTTTTGGGCTTAAAATTTTAACCTTTTATTATCTTAAAAAAAAAATCATAACTTTAATTCATGAAATTATCCTAGAAATAATGACAAAATATCTAGTATGTTTGATAAGCGATCTACTTTTCTGTTTGTTCAGCTAACTACCGCACTGTATTTTGATTAGCATGCATTGTTGTAGATCCCACTTTGTGCACTAAATACATGCGTAAATGATCCATTGGGTTCCAATAAGATAGCCAGTCTTTCGATTAGTTCCTCATTACTTATTGTTATGACTAGTTCTTTTCAAGTATAAGCACTTGAAATAGTCCTTAAAAGTAGGTCTCTTGAAATGTGAGATATTAAAGTTCATGAAACATTTGAGATCATATATCAATTGAAATTGTTATATAGACTCTGGTTTTCATTATGGTAGCATTATCATAATCGAAACTTCTAGTCATAAGAAAATTCAGTGGTGTTGGGACTTCAAAGATATGAGAAGCAGTCAATAATAGCCTAAATTGTGTAAGCACTCTTGACACAAGAAAGAAACTGTACTGGTGAGGACTACCTATCCTCCAGAATCCCCGGATTCATCTTATTTTTAGGCTTGCTAATCATAAAACCATGGATTGTTTTGAAATATTCTGTACACTGAACATCTTTGACTTTTGTGCTACTTTATTAGAACATCATTTAGAATCATTGAATATAAGCGTTGATGGCAAACTTTGAGCATATATTTACTGGTAATTATGCAGAGAGAACCTCTTTGAAGAGCTATTGCAGGAGCCTGACGAGGTTGCTGTAAAAAGAAAACAGATCCATCAACTATACGATGTTTTGCAAAATGCTATTCAGGTAGCCAGCGTTTTTAATAGTACAAATATTAAATGTAACTTGGGTCTCCCTTTAGCCTATGTTTTAATGGGCCCAATTCCCAGAAAGAAAGTTTTCAGTTATATCATGGAAACCTCATCAACATAACTGATCTGAAACGGCTTCAGTTGGTTGTATAGGTTCCATCTTCTCTCTTCATGTCCTTGACAGAATGACTCATTTTGAATCATATTTAGCTTTACCATATGAACTTTGGTTACTTCTGTTGGACATTATGGGTTTTGTTATTTCTCATTTAGTAATGCTATTTATACGATTGTCATATATTTGAAATGATGTGATAGTAAAAATTAACATTTGAATCAAACAAGGGCTTGTCAAAAGAAAAATCAAGAGTTAATTTTTACTACCACGTCATCCTGTTCATATAGCAGTCTACTAAATAGTATTTATCTTTCTTCCTCTGGTGAAAAACTTGAACTATCTCTTGTTATTTGCAGATACTCGAGGAGGTTGAATCCGATGTTTTGCCCCAAAGTTCAAACTTAAGATTGGGTGCTGATACTACAACTGAATTGCCAAAAACCCCCAAATATTCTTCATCCTCTCTACTCTCGACAAATTATAGTGATAGCAAGTCATCCCACGTACCATCATTTACTGTTTCTAGTGCTCGTAGATTGTTTCACTCAGAAGAGCACTCAAATGGACTATAACCATCGGATGGGAGTGCTGGATCCTTAATACTACACGATACAAACACACATATGTCAGCTTGTATAGTGCTTTGATTTCTTGTATTGAAATTCAGCTAGTGGCCCGAGTTTACTGCTTCAATATTCTTTCGGTTATATTCGAAATTTCTTTGGGGCCAATTACTTAACAAAAGAAATATATTCTTTGGTTATATGAATGGAGTTAATTGTTTGATGAGTAAATGGTGTAAATCTCTTATCTTTACTTTCGTTTTATTTTGAGTACCTATCTTCTTTCAATTGGAAGTCTTAGGCTATGTTTGTTAAAAAATTTGTTTTATGCTTTTTGTTTTCTGTTATCAAAATAAAAACATTAATAAACAATTTAAAACACACAACATGACAATTTTTTTCTCCTTCTTTTTTTTTTTTTTTTTTTAGAAGTAGGGTTTTACATTTGTTTGTGTTTTCCAAAATAAGCAAGTGTACTTATTGAAAATATTTTCTCAAACATCTCTCAAAAAACAGTTTTTACATTTATATCATTTTTTTTTTATATGTCTACATAAGAGAGGGAAGGGACATTTATATCATATTGAATATTTTTTCAAGCTAAAAATAAAAATTATCTTCCAAAGTACATTAACAAACTTACCCATTTGTAATACATAATGTCAAGTCATTTAAAAATTAATATATTTATCATCTCTAACATATACATCATTGAATATGTGAAATTTAATCTTGACCACGGAATGACTCATTTCTATTCCAAATGAAATAGAGAAGATCCTATTCACATGCGGTGTTGGGTTTAATCCATTAATGGAGAGGAGAGGCATTTGATGATTGGGAGGGACTGGATGATTCTATTTGTAGCTTAATGTTACTATTTGATTTAGCAAAACAGGGGAAAAAAGAGCAAAAACATGGGCAACTTGGTAGCTCATAGAGGAGAAACAGAATTTCTTTGAAGCCCAAGTTGGAGAAACTCGGGCACACGTGCAATAAAAATCTTGATAGTAGAATAAACACCAACACCATAATCCATATTTGAGTACTATATATTATCCCTTCCAAGCAACCTTGTAATCCTATGGTCTTTTACAATCTCCTATGCGTCCTTATGAAGTTTGTCGTGTTCAATGTAATGGCAGCTGAGCATCCATAGGCTCCTGCAGAGCATACGGTTGCCGATACCAAAAGAATGGCCTTCCACTGCCTTCCAGACACTAGAATTGCCAATGCGGCCAGTGCAAGAGCCATAGCAGAAAGGGCATTTTTCCAGGCTTGGAAAGCTTTAACGATACTTCTGCATGCCTTGCAATGTATTACATGCCGAAAATACCGGTTGGCCAAGTTTGGGGCATGCATTGTTCCAATCCCTCCCTTAGCCGGTAAAGATGCAGAAATTCCGGCAACCAGTCCGGCCGGTGCATGTTCAACCACAGCAGGCTCTTTAGGCAAGGAAATAGTGCTATGCCCAAAATGATAAGGCATCCCATGCCCCACTTTGTCCATCCACCTCCGGTATTCAGCTACCCATGTATCAGAGGATTTTAGATTAAGGTACAGCTCCTTTGTGGGAACTTTTTCCTTCATTAGAATCTCATTTTGGGACGACAGGAAACCCATATCTTGCTCAAACACCTTGCCTGCATTTTGATGGAAATACCACTGCGGGAACAATTTGGCCAAGGGGGATCTTTTTGTTCCTCCAAACCTTACAATAAGCATGGATTTCCCTTGTCCAGTCGGTCTACAAAGGAACAGGCCTGTGAAGTAATGCTTCTCACCCTTCTCATCGACAATCTCCCGGTTATTCTGAAGAACACAAGGGGCTTCAAGCCGTAAGAAGTTTTTTGGGGGTTCATCTGTTGCCTTTCCCCACCAGCCGGCAAATCCTCGATCGGTACGTTCGGTCACCTCAAAACGCAGTGGCTGAGCATCTTCTCTTTTTGCACTCCAGTCTGTTCTATCATGCGAAATTGGGACGTGGGCTGGATCCATGAGGTTCTCGAGTAGTATAGAGTGATCATATGGAAGCTCATGGGTGGTTGAAATATCCTGAAAACCTGGCCTGGCAAAATTCTCAAACCAAGGTAGTTTATCAAGGTTCGGTGGTGTGTTCTGAGACATCCATACCCATATAACTCCTTGGGAGTCCCTAACCTCGTACGTTCTGAGGCAAGCTGATCGAGGAATTTTGGCATCAGCTGGAAGCTGTAGCGAAGAAATTCAACATCATTAGTTTGATGAAAATACTTGGAGTACTACTGCTTTTACTATAACCTCTTACAAACTCATGTAACAATCCACATTCTATTGACGTGGGTGGCACGTGGACTGTCATGTGGCAGTCCACATTTTAGCGGTTGACGTAACAAGTGTTATGCGAACTATCATATGGACTATTGCGTCAGTTTGTAAAGGACTTGTAGCCAAAGATATAGTATAATTCTAGAAGTAAATGAGGCATTTCTTGTATCAAAAAAATTGGGAACAAGGTAAACTAAGACATACCTGAGGTATCTTAACACATTTACCTTCTTCAAATTGCCAGCCATGGTACAGACATTCTAGTCTTCCATCAATCAACTGGCCTTCAGAAAGTTTTGCTAACCTATATGAAGCAGTGAAAAGATTAAGGTTTTGTTCATCATGGAGTTCAAACTTCAAAAGTTATATATCGTATCTTTTTTACGAGTAATCAAAATATTATCAAAAAGCGAAAAGCACAGCCTAGATCCACATGAAGTATACAAGAAAGATGCCTAACTAGAAAGAGAAAAAAGAACTAGAAAATCAATATATATTGCATTAATATGCACATTATCAACTATTTGGCACAATGTTTATTAGTGCTTACAACTTGGCTGAGTAAGATTACCTCGTATTCAAATACAAACTCCAAGAAACTATAGGTTCATCATAAACATGATATTGTAAAAACCTTATACCAAAGATTCAAAATGCAAAAAAACATAGGGCCCGTTTGGATAACGGAATAGCTATTTCATCAGGAAAATGAATAACTATTCCTAGGAATAAAAGATTGTGGAATGGAATAGCTATTCTTATTCCTTAATTTGGTTATAACGATGGAATATAACTCTTATAATGTATTTCTTTGTTTGGTACAATCTAATATGCTGGGGAATGGAATCATGTTGTAGTCAAATTTCCTAAAATACCCTTATGATACAAATACAATTTATTTTTATTAAAGACTTTTTTTGTTTATTTTTGAAACATAAATAACTATATTATAATTTTTATTTTTTTTAATTCCATCAAGTAAATGGCATTTTTTTCATTTATACTACAAACAAACGGTGACAAAAAAATGGAGTTGTGAATCTCAATCCTCAAGAGAATTTTTGGTAAATCACATAGCAACCCTTATCAAAAAACATAAAACAAACGGCAGTACAAAATAAAAAAATAAAAAAAAATAACTGAAAAAAAACGCAGCACAACCACAAACACAGCAAGACGATAAGAAACACTTTTTTCAGCCATTCGTACACCTTTCAGTTTGAGGAAGACAGAACGCCGAAAAAAAAAGAAAAAGGAGAGAGAGGTATGTCCTCAAACAGAACGCCGAAATAATTAAAATAAAAAACAGAATAGAGAGGTATGAGCACCGAAACAAAGAGAGGGGGTGAGAGAAACACTTTTTTCAACCATTCATCCTTATGTTTGAGGAAGACAGAACGCCTAAATAATTTTTCTGTTTTGTATCAATTTATTCTAAGATGTAACAACTTAAGAAAAGTGTTAGCTACATATAAGTTATCAGTCTAAAATAACTACTCAAGTTGCAGTTGGAGCACTTTAAAATCGCTTTTAAAGTCCAGATTCATCTAGTAAGGAGTCAATATGAGACTTAGCACCTATGAGCTCCTTTATAATTCATCCACTCTATGTGTGCTAATCATCTTTACAATCCGAGACTAGGGTGTTTCAATCTCTCCCCTCCTAAATTCCAGACACCTTCCTTGTTATGGCCACGTCATGCGGTGTTTCACTATCTCATGGTGTTACTATATTACTCTGATATATTTGTGCTATCACTCCAAAATAACTAATCAAGTTGAAAAATCCAATTTCAACCTCAATGTTGAGATCACACACAAACAAAGAAACTCCACACCATGACACCATCACTATAGAAATTCAATCCCCGTATAGGCTATAGCATTAACAAACAACTCAAACATACAAAACACTCAAACACGTACATCACAACCAAAAAGCAAAAAACAGAAGCATTAGCCAACGACCCGTACATGTCGGCACAGGACATGCTGATCCGATTACCTGTGGGGGCAGCGATCTTCGTAGCAGCGAAGGTGGCCATTGCCGTCCCTATACAACACGACTTGCTTGTCAAACACGGTGAGACCCAGAGGTGCATCATCGGGCAGGTCCTGGGCCAGGTACAGCGGGTACCATTCTTGCTTCCAATCGTAGTCCGCCACGACCCTCTCACCTCGCCTTTCCTCTTCACTGGACGGACCCACAAGAACCTCCTCCTCCTCCTTCCCATCGAGCACCGGAGGCGCAGCTTTGACATCCGAGACCGCACCGCACTTGGCGCTGCTTTTTCTTCGTCCGAAGGGTTGTGAAAGATAAGCCGGCGGTGGTTTGTGGGTGGGTGTACATAGAAAGAAAGAGAGTGAGGTGTTGTGGGAGGGAAATCGGAGCAACAAAGCCATGCTTGGTCGTCGAGTGTAGAGGGAGAAGAGAGAAGCTATTGGAAAGGAAATGCTCAGGAAATACACAGAGGAAAAGATGGGTGTTGCTTGCAAGAGAGTGGCACCATTTCTGGCCACACAATCTTGGAAGTTAGAACTTAGAACCATTGAATTACGGTCCGTGAGATACTGAAAAGCAAGTGACTCACTCTTTTACACGTCGTGTTGTTTATAGGAAAATGTTACATCCTTTGGAACTAGGAGGACACGAATAGAACATTAACAAAACCTAACATTTTTCTTATTTATATATATAAATGTTACGTCCACTCTCCTAGCATTTGTCTATGTGTATATATATATATATAGACGCACACATGTAAATCAATCAGTGTAGTGGACGTGACATTTCTCATTACATGTAAATAATGAGAATATTTATAATGCGGTCGAGGCAAATAAGGAGGGTTTTTTACCCACCAATAACTGATTGCCAAATAAACTTTGGAGCAAGAAAATAAAATGAACACAAAACACTTGATTTCTCCTCCCACAGCATGTAGCCACCTTGCCTCCACTAGTCGCCGCCAAAGTCGCCCACTGCCTCTCTCCCTCTCTCTCTGTGTCAGCCCATGGCCAAGGGGTGGCTCGCCAGTCGCCGACCACCCCCAACAACCTTTGGAAGTGATGCGGGCCACCCCCTAGGCAGGGGGTGGCCAGCAAGTCACCCCTAGGCCTTGTGGTAGGGTGGCTACTTCTCCTCGCTTGGGGCATTTATTTTTAAAATAATAATAATTAATATTTTAAATCTATAATCAAGTGTAGTTGTGTTTATTTTGTAAACTTAAGTTTGGTAGGATTGGATTAGGTGGTAACTTTTTATTGATGGCAAAACCCCCCCTCTTTTTTGCAGCTCTCTCGTAAATAATTAGTGGACCAATGCTATAAACACACCACCATCTCAACATTATTTCATTATATTGATAGTATATACTATAGTCACACATTGTTGAATTATGGTCATCTCCCATTCATTTGAACTGAAAAATATCAATTCAATTATATTTAATGAGTATTTTTGTTTCCTCAAAAAGTGAAAAAACAAAAATACTCATAAGATATAACTAACGGAATACTTTCAAGTATCCAGTTTAAATAAACTAGAGATGATTTAGTTCCCACAAATTTAATGGTGGATTAACACAATATGCACGATGGAATGACAATAGTATTACATATAAAATTACTCTTACCTATTTATTTAAAAATAAATGTTATATATTTTACACTTTTATTTTATTTTGCTGATTTAATATTGAGCATTTGTTAATAGAAAAAAAAAAAAAAAAAACAGTTAGGGTTTATTTCACATTAACAAAGTCAGAAACAAAAATATGATATATAACATCTTATTTTTATGATTATTATCTAATAATGAGTGTTATTTAATATGGTCTTTGCTATTTGGAGTCATACGAATATGCTATATTTCTATAAGCAGGAACGATACTCGATATTTGTGGTTATCCTCGTTGACTGTGGATTCAAAATAGGATGAGGATCCTGTAATTAGGCTGCTCTAGTTTTACCTAAATTTTGGCACTATATGAGAGGAGTCTATAGGGTCTACTTGCTTTAAGTAGTCCCAAAATATGGATCCCCTAACTCTTCTCTTAACCTGTTTAAATTTATAATAACAAAGAATTCCAAATCCTTGCAATGAGCGGTTAAAAATGAACCACACCATCTTATAATAAATAAAAAATAAAAAATAAATAAAAACCAAGCAAAAGAAGTTAAGGCTTAATAGGATGGTTGACCAAATTATCTCCGACAATTATAAGCTTAAATTTGGAGCGATTCAAACAAATAATTATGAGAGAGATTTTTATGAGACTCACCTATCGAAACCAATTAAGCATTTGTTCAAGCAAGTCTACTCATGTGGGCCCTTTTATAATTGCTTAGCCAAATTGTTGACGATTTAAACAAATAATTTATAGAAATCTCATTCTATTTGGCCACCGGGCGGCTGACCATCCCAAAACACTTGTTGAAATCATAGGAATTTTTGTTTTCTTCTCTCTTACTCTGCTTAGTCTTATTTCCAGCCTTTCATTATAACAAACGACTGAAATTGAGGGAATTCAATCTGTAGAGTGTAGTGTGGCACCCAAGGCCATTTCACTACGCCACTTGCTGCTATAAAGTTTAAACTCATGATAAACGGCATGTCGTACCGATAATCAAAACCAAATCCTTTCCCTTCCAAGGAAGAGGATTCACTTTTCCTTTCAAAATAGCGGAAAGAAAATAAAAATCTTCAAACTGAAAAATAGGGACAATCCCAAACCCAAAACAACAGGTTTTTTATTAGCTGCTTAAACGTTAACAGCGCCACACACCACCCCCCCCCCATCTCGTTTCCCTCCAAGATTGAATTACCACAACAATGAGAATCGCCATAGAAGGCTGTATGCATGGCGACCTTGACACCGTGTACAAAACCCTGCAGTTCGCAGAAAGGAAAAACGGCTTCAAAATCGACCTCCTCTTATGCTGCGGCGACTTTCAGGTTTTTTTTTTTTCACTGTTCAAGTTTCAAAATTTCTGCTTTTGAAAGCACTGAAATATGCTTTCAAAGATACCCAGTTGTTATTTTCAGCTACTTTTCATTGTTGAAGTCCTAAAATTTCTGCTTTCGAAAGCACTAAGTCTAAACATTGCTTCCAAAAATACCCATTTGTATTTTGTTGTCGCTGTTGGATTTAGGCTGTGAGGAATGAGGAGGACCTGCAGAGCCTGAACGTGCCACCAAAGTACCGATCCATGAACTCGTTCTGGAAGTACTATTCGGGCGAGGAGGTAGCTCCCTATCCGACTATCTTCATCGGCGGAAACCACGAAGCCTCCAATTACTCGTGGGAATTGTGAGTCAATTTTCAAGCTATGGTTTTAATAGTTGTGTGTGCTATTATTAGCTTGTTTTAGCATTGTTGTTGTTGGAGATTTGGCACAGTGGTTTCAAAGCACTGATTTTGGATAATTTCTGATTATTTTTCGTCAATCTAATGAAACCCAAGTGGTGGTTCAAATTGGACGACTGTTGGTGGTGCTTCTTGGAACCAAGGTTGGCAATTACGGCGATTCAATGAAATGGGCTTTGTCATATTAGTTTCGTGTTCATTTTAATTGATTTAGCGTAAATTATAACTTTTTTTAGAAGTATTCTACGTATGTTTAATTTTAATGGAGGTTTCTGGTTTTTGTATAGCTACAATAAAATGGACCCTGCCAATTATATAAGGGTTTATATTGGATGTTTTCCCTAGGTACTATGGAGGATGGGCGGCGCCTAATATATACTTTTTGGGGTTTGCCGGGGTGGTCAAGTTCGGGAACATTCGTATTGGTGGACTTTCTGGAATTTACAATTCACGTGATTATCATTTAGGTTGGTTGACTGTTATTTGGCTGTTACTTAAACCATTATGTAGTTTTGAAGCGGCACTTATTGCTTGTGTTAATGGTCCTTATGTGGGTCATGTTGTATTGTGTTTGCTATCATCTTTTTGGTCATAACTTCTGGCTTTGTGTTGAAAAATCTTCTTGAGAACCAGCTCATTATAGTTTGCATACTCTGCTTGTCGTTAATTGATAAAACTATAGCTAGTGTATGTGGCAAATATCCTAAACCATTGTTCTTTGTGGCAATTATTCAATGGTATCAAACAAGATAGATTTTTTCTCTAAGCAGGTCATTACGAGAGGCCTCCTTATAATGAGAAGACTATAAGGTCTGTGTATCATGTTCGTGAATATGACATCCACAAACTCATGCAAGTTGAGGAACCAATCGATATTTTTCTTTCACATGATTGGCCTGTTGGCATCACTGATTATGGGAAATGGGAGGAACTTGTTCGACGCAAACCATATTTTGAGAAGGAGGTAATTCTAGGCATGTTAAAATAATGTCTATATCGTATGTGTTTTATGGATTTAATAGAATAGGCCTCAAGCTGCTTAATTTTTGAAGTTTCTTCTCTGCAGAGTTGCTGGTACCTTAAATAATTTAAAGCTAAAGTCTAAGGCCAATGTACTTGAGAGAGACTATTTTAAAATATAAGGACACTTGTTAGTTGTTGCTGAGGAATCTAAAAAAAAGTACAAAACAAATGCAGTTGTGCTTATCTTTCAAAATTAAGTGAGCAATGGAATAACTCCTTTTGAAAGGAGGAAAAGGAGTGAAGTCGTTGATAGAAACATTGAATCAAAACCTCAAAATACATTTCAAAATTATTTATTTGAATTTGGACATTATTAATTAGAATAGAGTTAATTGATAAAAGATATTGATATACATATGATACGGGAATTCATGGACAGTAACAATCATAAACAAAGATAAGTTTTTCAATTTAATTTTTTTATAATTAAATTGTGATTAAAGTTGAGAGAAAACATAGATGTTTCTCTTGCATATTTCTTTTCTTCATCTAGGCTACTTCTTCTCTCCACTGTTTTTCACATCTCGTAAAAAGCCCTTTTTAACTGCCTAATTGTAACTCCAAGAATGACCTTTTATACATTTATAAACTCTAAATTCCCATATTTATCCTCATCTCTAGTGACCGAGTAAGGTATTGGGGGCAACAATAAAATCCTTATCTTTGTTTTTGTTGAAAAATTCGTGCAACTTGTATCCTAATTAGTTCTTTAACATTTTACTTATATTATAATCATGGTATTTGCTACAATCTCAAACCATAATAACCTTGTCTTGATAAAAATGAAGAATTTTTTATGATTGTGTATGTGGTTGAAAAATGATTTCCAGATTCAGGAGAGGACTCTTGGAAGTGTAGCTGCTGCTCAACTTCTGGAAAACTTGAAACCACCCTATTGGTTTTCAGCTCACCTTCACTGCAAATTTTCTGCCCTTGTTCAGCACAAGGAAGGCACACTGACAAAATTTCTTGCACTCGACAAGTGTCTTCCTGGGCGCCCATTCTTACAGGTACATAATGTGATGATTGTTATCTAAAGGGCCTTTCTTTTAGTCAATGCTGGAAGCTAAAAATTGTGTCATTTACTGGGCTGTTAGGTACTTGAAATTGAATCAGAGCCAGGACCACATGAGATCCAGTATGATGAAGAGTGGCTAGCAATAACACGGAGGTTCAACTCTATCTTTCCTCTGACCAGAAGAAATGCAACTTTTGGGTTTGTATTCTATACACTTTTGAAAATGCTACATATGACATTTATGATTACTCTGTCACTCCTCCCTCCCCCCTTTATCATTTTGTGTCCTCTCATCATGCAAGAAGGTCTGTTTTACACAGGAGTGTAGATCTTGAAACTGAAGATTGTCGTCAATGGGTTAGAAGCAGGCTACAAGCAAGAGGGACCAAGCCTTTTGAATTTGTTCAAACAGTTCCATGTTACAATCCCTCTCAATCTGGGTCCAAGGGTTCCTTTTCTGGTATAATTATGGAATTATTTTATCATTCTGAATGTTAATTTCATTTTGCATTTTGAAATCTTGGATAACAGGCCTTTACTGTACATTCCTCTTATGCTGCCCCTGGCAGAAACATAGTTACTTCTTGTGTTGCACTGAGGGTGTCTGACCACAATCTGATGATTTCTGTTAGCTGACTTTTTGAATAAAAAATTAACAAGACCAAAGAAGCTTTATACCCCAAAAGTAACTGACGAGTGGTTTCTTCAGATGAATCCAATTTGAAAAGAATTTTTTTGAGTGAGAATTGGAGGCTGGTGGTGTGAAAGAGTTTCTTTTGTGTGTGTGTAGTAAGGGAGGGGGTGGGGATTGGTTGGGTTTTGGGGTTTGGGTAGTGTTATGTATGCTCATATCTCATACTTATTGAGGGGCCTTGCAAGCTGTATTTTTTTATAGCTTTGAATGCTCTCTGACCTGTGGGTTGTTATGTTGTCTAATATAGTCCAGCTAGTCTATTATTTTCCACAAGCATATATTATCGAGAAGAATAACAAGATGGACGAGAATTTATACATAAACCTATGTAATTACATGTGATTGTCAGTTTTTTTTATTTTTTAGTGGGGGGTGCACTTTGCATGGTGTCCCAGGGATCTAGTTAGAGGCAAAGCCCCAGACACCCTGGCTATCATTTTTTTTTTTTTGGGTGTAGCGAGCAATTTGATGAATTTCTATTTAGTGGTTTTGCTAAGGGTTGGCTATTTGACGGTTCTTGTTGCAACTTTCATGAGTTCTGGTCACTCTTTTGGTCATTATTACTGATTTGGAGTGCTAAAAGATGTCTTATTCTCTTTTTTGTGTTTGCTTTGAGATAAACTAATTATACTAATACTAATGTGTACCCTTTTCAATTCTTTGCAGGATACCCTAGGAATCCTCAAACTGAATCTTTCTTGCAGTTTCTAGGACTTCCATATCTTCTTGACTGCATGTCAGAACCCAAGGACCTATCCTATAGTCCTGCTTCCTCGAATCAAAGAGGTAATCAATCATTCTCTGTACATGCCAGTGGAAACTAACCAGCCCCTTTTACACGGACTATAATTGACTTAGGAAAAGACAAATTTTCATGCCAGTGAAATGTAAGAAGAGAATTTGAATTACATCTGCTCATTTGTGCTCCTGTGCAGTCTAGTCAATATCAAGAATTTTATGCAACAATATTTTTGCATAGTGCATTTAAAGGCTTTTCATGTTAGATCTAGTGCCTTATTGTGGGTCATGTTTACAAGACTTGCCCAAACTGCTTACTCTCATCTTCTGTGGAAGTTCTTTCACGAATGGCAGCGCTTAAAGTTGGAACAAAGTTTTTTCTTTTTTTTTTGATAAGTAAAAAATAAAATGCCCACCCATAATTTCTTCTCCTCCACTCACCTGAAATTGTGAGGGTTCTATCAGTTGATTGTGGCAAAGTCTTTTGAGTCATCTCCTCATGTGCCGTGTCTAAGAAATAAGCATTTATTCTATCATGTGACACCTTCATAATTTTCATATAAGACACTGGTGCCATAACTGCTCTGTAGGACGTAAATTGTGGCCTATTTTTTTTGACATTCAATGCCTATATTCTGAAGACAGTAATAACAATAACAAAAGGAACTGAAAGGCATTGATAGGTCAACTCCTAGGCTGGAATTAGCTCCAGCATAGTAATAACAATAACAATAGGACCTGAAAGGCATTGATACGAATTGAACAATTATATTCTAGTCATCAACCAAACAGGAATTAAACAACTAGAATCATGTCCTGTTTTTCTTATGAATTTAATCTTTTTTGGATTTTCTTGTGAATTTAATCTTTTTTGGTATCCAAAGTTTTTTTTTCCCCATCTTCTTTTATTTCTTATTCTTAAGGCATGGTTCCTAAAGATTACGCATCAAAACAAAAATAAAGAAAAAGGGTAAGTTCCTAAAATCAATTACTGCTACTTGTGCAGGTTCTTTAGATGATGACAGTGAAGCCATTCCCATTGATGATGTGGATGATTCAGAAGAACTTGCAGAAGATGACGACGAGGAAACCTGATCAAGAAAATTTCGAAGCTTGCATGTGAGTGTTCTTTTCTCCCATCATCTTCATCATCACCACCATCTCTATGCTGTTAGGACGTACCTTCTGTGAGCTTGGATGAGTTCTGCCTGTAATTGCTTTTTGACAGATATGTTGACTCACTGTTTGAGTTGTACAGCATTTCTATGAGAAATCAATCGGAAGATGGTCCAACCTGTTGATACAGAGCATTATTGTTTGTTCCCATTGTAACCTAATATGTTGGCTCAGTAGGTGACAAACTTATGGGCTCTGTTTGCGGGGGGAACGGGGTGGAACAGGGTCTGGGGAACGGCACTGTAGCTACAGTGTTTTTCACTGTAGCTACAGTTGACTGTCAGGATAATGACAAATTTTTCCAAAAAAATTCAGCCTCTCCCTCACCTGCTGCAAGCTGCACAGGCTATTAGCCTTTAGGCTTTTTTGCCTACCCCATAACCCTTGCGACAAAACTAAGAAAAAGTTAATCAATATAAAATTTTAATTACATTCCTTAAACTTTCTTCACAAATTTGACCACAAAAAAATAATAACTTTTAATTTATAAATGTCATAAGTTTTCATTTTTAAAAATTAAAATAATAAAATACAACTTTAATTATTAAAATGGACAATTCAGTTTTCTTAACGCAATACATTTAACATATTTAATTAAACGTTAAAATAAACTTTAATTGTTAAAATAGATTTTTTTTTTTTTGAGAAGTTTAAATTGTTATAACTTTTTTTTTTGTGAAAATATTTAATTGTTATATGTTATAATGAGTGAAAGACTGAACAAATTTGAAAAAATAAGAATAAAATAAAATAAAGGATAAATCAATTTTTTAAAAACGATAGATTTAACATATATAATTAAACACTTAAAAAAAACTTTGATTGTTTTAAATTTTTTTTCTGAAAAAATTTAATTGTTATAAATTATAATGAGTGAAATGTTTAGAATTAAAGAAAAAAAAAAAAAAAAAAATTGGCTTCGCCTCAATTGGCCCTCTCTTACTCTCAATTCTCAAGTATCGATTTTTATCCAAAGATTTTCTTTTTTCTTTTTTCTTTTTCTTGGTTTTGTCGCAAGGGTTATGAGGTAGGCAAAAAAGCCTAAAGGCTAATAGCCTGTGCAGCAGGTGAGGGAGAGGCTGAATTTTTTTGGAAAAATTTGTCATTATCCTGACAGTCAACTGCAGCTACAGTAAAAAACACTGTAACTACAGTGCCGTTCCCCAGACCCCGTTCCACCCTGTTCCCCCCGCGCAAACAGAGCCATGGTGTATACCACAATGCTTTAAAGTTTTTTTTATGACTTTTCAATTGTAATGATCTATTTACTGGTCACATTTCGTATGTGGAAAGCAAGTTGAGGAGTGAGGACTATAATGGAAGTACAAGGAGTTGCATCTACTTCAGTAATTTGAAAAAATATTTGGTACGCTGTTTCGGTGATCGTCAAATTTGGGAAACACTTTTCACTCGCCAAGTATAAACACACTGTTTTTTTAAATCTCTAACGTTCTCTCTCCTCCCAATAGAGAATAAAGAAATTATTGAGAAATAATGTTTAAATGGAATAGTGGATGTAGATTGCTAAAATAGAGAATTAGATACAAGTATTTTGAAAAAGTCGGTAGTTTTTGAACGAGTTATCTCTTCATTGACATAATAATCAAATGGGGCAAATTGCATCTCTAATACAATGCCAAAGATATAAGTCGGTAGTTGAAAAAAAAAAAAAAAAAAAGTGAATTTTTTTACCTAAATTAAAAGGTAGATTTGCTTAACTGAATGTGAATGCTAAGATTACAAGTTGCACTAATCAAATCTTGGTTTAAAATTATTATGGATAGGACATAATTTTCTTCCAAATTAGGTTGGAAGAAATTTCTCAAGTCCAATATATTAAATTGGTATATGCCACTACAAAAAACATAATATTTAGTAACGTTCATTTACTAACGTTTTAAGGTATCTGACACGTTAGTAAATGGGCCGTACATACTGTTTCTAACGTGTTAAACACGTTGGTAAAGTGGCCGTTAGAAATGAAAATTTCCTAACGTATCATACATATAAAACGTTACCATTTGCTAACGTGTTACTATTCACACGTTAGTAAATGGAAAAATTAAAAAAACAAAAGCTATGTGATGTTTTCCCACATTAGCTTTTGTTTTTTTTTTTTTTAACAGTTACTAACGTGGCATTTATTGCCATGTTAGTAAATTTTTTTTTTCTTTTTTATACAGCCATTGGTATACATATATATACTTTTATACAGCCATTAGTATATATATATTTTTTATTTTATAGTTACTAACGTGGCATTTCTTGCCACGTTAGTAATTTTTTTTTTAATACAGCCATTAGTGTATATAGATATATATATATTTTTTTTACAGTTACTAACGTGGTATTTCTTGCCACCTTAGTATTTTTTTTTTTTTTAAAAGCCAACCATACTATTAAATTGGGTATTACATTAAAATTTTTAATTTTTAATTTTGGGGCTCATTGGTAACGTTTCACTTTTTGAAACGTTACCACTGGATTTTTATTTTATTTTTTTTTCCGTCCCTCCCTTTTCTTTCACCCACCCAGCCACGTGCACAGCAGGCCTTTTTTTTTTTTTTCTCTCTCTCTCTCTCTTTTCTTTCTCCCACCCAGCCAGCTGGTACGCAGCAGGCCTTTTTTTTTTCCCACCCAGCCTGGTACGAAGCAGCAGGCCTTTTTTTTTTCTTTTTTTTTTTCTCTCTCTCTCTCTCTCTCTTCTTTCTCCCCACCCAACCACGAGCAGCCGTCCTGCTTTTTCTTTTGTTTTGTTTTGTTTTGTTTTCCTTTCCTCTCTTTTCTTTCTCCCACCCAGCACGCAACAAGCCATTTTTCCCCCCATCCATACACCTTTCTTCCCCCCATTTTTTTCCCCTAACATTTCTTCCTAGGGCTTGATCTTTGGCGTCGCCGGCAGTGGGTCTAACCACCGTGGGTCACCATACTCAGCCGAACCAACGGTCTGTTAACAGACCCAACACGTACAATCAACAAAAAAAAATTAGTAACAGAAATAAGACAAACAATTAATGAAAACTTAAAAACCAGAGACAAAAACAGGGGAAGTAAAACCAGAGACGTCTCCGGTAATGGGTCGTTGCCTTGGGCGGTGTCGCGGGTCTGCAAGTTCAGCGGTGAACGGCGGAACAGATCAGCGTGCCTGGTGCTCCGGTGGGGTTGGGTCGAGCGTTTGGATCTCCGGCGAGAGTGGGTAACGCCGGCAGCAGTGGGTCAGCGTTAACGTTGAGGAGAAAAAAAAGAGAAGAAAATAAAAGCTGAGAAGAAAATAAGCTGGGGAGAAAAAAAAAAAAGAGTAAGAAAAAAAGTTGCATGTGGCTGAGAAGAAAAAAATTAAATAAATAAAGAGGGGGAGAGGATGAGAGGTCGGGCGGGATGAGAGAAAAAAGAGGGGGAAAATTAAATAAATAAAGAGAGGGAGAGGAGGAGAGGTCTGGCGGGATGAGAGAAAAAAGAGGGGGAAGAGAAAAAAATCAAAATAGAATAATGCCCCTGCAGGTCTAGATCTACGTGCAAACACCCATCAGTAACGTTTGAACATTCAAACGTTACCTTTTTCAATAAAATTTTCAAAAATAAAACAAATAAAACGTAAAAATAATATCATAAACACATATAACCCCATATCAAACCAAAAAAAAAAAAAAACCATTTACTAACGTTTGAACTTTAGACACGTTAGGAATAGCAAAAAAAATTTCCAACGTGTGATTTTATGCCACGTTAGAACTTGTATTTTTTTCTTTTTCTTTTTTTCCTTAAAATTATAATAACCCTATATCAAACCAAAAAAAAAAAATGGAATCCTAACGTGTGGCTGCATTGCACGTTAGGAAAATACTAACGTGGCATGCAGCCACACGTTAGCAAAAAAATTTCCAATTTCCAATTTTTGGTTTTTTTGTTTTTGTTTTTTGTTCTTTCTCCTCCTAAAAATATCTAATCTAATTAATTATGACCTAATTAAATATCTAATCTCATTTAGAAAAAAATTAAATATCTAATCTAATTAATTAATATAGACTAATTAAATAATAATATAAATAAAATCTCATATAAAAAACAATTTTTGAAAACACATTTCTTAACGTGTAGAAGCATTCCACGTTAGGAAAATACTAACGTGGCATGCAGCCACACGTTATGAAATAATTTTCCATTTTTTTTTATTTCTCCTCCTAAAAATATCTAATCTCATTTCAAACAAAATATCTAATCTCATCTCATTAAGTATCTAATCTAATTAATTATGACCTAATTAAATATCTAATCTCATTTAAAAAATATATATATCTAATTAATTAATTAATATAGCCTAATTAAATAAGAATATAAAAAACATATCATATAAAAAACAATTTTTGAAAACACATTTCCTAACGTGTGGAAGCATTCCACGTTAGGAAAATACTAACGTGGCATGCAACCACACGTTAGCAAACAATTTTCCATTTTTTTTTATTTTTTTTGTTATTACTCCTCCTAAAAATATGTAATATCAGTTCAAAAAAAATATCTAATCTCATCTCATTAAATATCTAATCTAATTAATTAATATAGCCTAATTAACTAATAATATAAATAATATCTCATATAAAAAACAATTTTTGAAAACACATTTCCTAACGTGTGGAAGCATTCCACAATTTTTGAAAACACAATGTTTTTTCTTTTGACTTATTTTACTTGTAATTGATATATTATCTAAAGGTATATGATTAGAAATGGTGTATATATTATATATAAGTAGATAATTAGAAATTGTGTATATGTTAAATTTGTAATTGATATATATTATCTATAGGTAGATAATTAGAAATGGTATATGTACGTATATACTAGCTAGCTATATATCTATAGGTAGATATACAATTAGATAATTTTTTCCTGCATGCATATATTATGTTACTAATTTTTTCCGGCATGGTAATTAATAAATTATATTAGAAATTAATTGTTTTGTGGGTTCAATTAATTAATTATGTTAGTTAATTAGCTTAGATTATCAATATTTGTCATAGGTTTATTTAGTTTAGTTAATTAAGAAGGTTAGATCATGCAATGGTTTAGTTAATTATTTAGGTTCTTTAAGGTTGACCTATTTTTAATTGTTATGACAAACTAATCAAAAAAGCAGAAATAAAAAACATGCGATCTGAACATTAGGAATTGCTAACATGGCATGACATGGCACGTTAGCTTATGGTTTTTTTTTTTTTTTTTTCTTTTCAATATCATATATCATTCCGTTAGATTGTATTTACTAATTAACTACATTAGATTCATAATTATCTTAGATTTTCAATCTTTGTCATAGGCTTATTAATTAAGGAGGTTAGATCATGCTGTTTAGAAAATAAATCGGTTTTGTGATAATTAATAAATTAGTTTAGAAATCAATTATTTTGTGGGTTCAATTAGTTAATTGTGTTAGTTGATTAATTTGGGAGTATATTAATTAAGTAGGGTTTATGTACTTAATTAATATGATTAGTTTATTAATTAGTATAATTGGTTAATTAACAAGGGTTCACTTCATTAATCACGGTTTTAGGGTTTAATCATTAATTAGTTTAACAAATAAGGCTAAAAAAAAAAAAAAATTCACATTTAATAACGTGGGAATTGGTAACACGTTAGGAATTGCTAACGTGTCGGCCACGTTAGTAATTCCTAACGTGGCATAACCCATGTTAGTAAATGTGATTTTTTTTTTTAGACTCTATATTAATTAATAATAGCAGGTCACCATTTACTTAGACTTTATATTAATTAATTAATAATAGCAGGGAAAAAACGTAGTTTACATTTCTTAACGTGGCTGGTCACCATACGTTAGCAATTGCTTCATGTTAATTGCTAACGTTATGGCCTACCACGTTAACTTATGGGTCTTTTTCTTTTTTTTTTTTTCTTCAATATCATATATCATTCATATCTAATCTAATTAATTAATATAGCCTAATTAAGTAATAATATAAATAATATCTCATATAAAAACAATTTTGAAAACACATTAGGAAATGTAAGCATCATTTTCTACATGCAACGTAGAATATCCCGTTAAATAATATATAGAGACAAAAAAAAAATTATTGCATTTGCTAACGTGGCAAAGAAATGGCACGTTAGCAATTGCTAACGTTACATGTCATTATTAGCAATTGCTAACGTTGCATGGCTTGGCACGTTAGCTTATGGGACTATTTTTTTTTTTTCTTCAATATCATATATCATTCCATTAGATTGTATTAACTAATTAACTACATTAGATTGATCATTAGCTTAGATTTTCAATCTTTGTCATTGGCTTAATTAAGTAGGTTAGATCATGCAACAGTTTAGAAAAAAAATTATTTGGGTTCTTTAGGGTTGACCTATTTTTAATAGTTATGGCAAACTAATCAAAAATACAAAATAAATAAATAAATAAAAAATACGTAGTTTACATTTCCTAACGTGGCAGGTTACCACACGTTAGCAATTGCTAACGTATGGCAGGCCATGCAACGTTAGCAATTGCTAACGTTGCATGGCCTGCCACGTTAGCTTATGGGTCTATTTTTCTTTTTCTTTTTTCTTCAATATCATATATCATTCATATCTAATCTAATTAATTAATATAGCCTAATTAAGTAATAATATAAATAAATAATTAGTCTCTCATATAAACTTTATTTTTCCTCCTATTTGAAAGGACCAAATTGATCCTTGTGGTTTTGAAAATGAAGTTAATATCATTAATAATATGACAAAAAAAAAATTGACATATGGACTTAAATTTGTGGCAAGAAATGGCCAATTAATTAATTTTGTTTGAAAAAAAAAAATATATATATTTTTCAAAAAAAAAAAAAAAACAAAATATTATAATTTCTAATTTTTTTCTTTTTTGAAAAGATATTAATTTAATATTTTTTTAAATTAAAAAATATAATAATTAATTACTATATATAACTAACTAATTACATTGCTAATTATCAATATATATGAACTAATGGTCACTTTTTAAAATATAAATAAAATTAAAATCAAACTAATGACTAAAAGATAAAGTAACTAAGAACTAATTAACCTATATATAAATAATATCTCATATAAAAAATTAATTTTTGAAACACAATAGAATTTTAGAATCATTTTCATGCAACGTAGAATATCCGTTAAATAATATATAGACAAAAAAAAAATTATTGCATTTGCTAAATTAGAAATGGCATTTTTAAATTAATTTTTAATTATTATAGAACTAATTAATTATATACTATTTATAGTAGTACTTTTACATATTAATTATAGTTTAATTAATTATATGCTAATTATAGTAGTAATTAACTACATATTAATTATATTACTATATAACTAATTAATTACTATATATAAGAAATAATTTTCAATTTTTATTTATATATAATAATCTAATTACTATATATTAAAAATTAAAAAAAATAACCTTAATATATAACCCTAATTACTATATATTACTATATCTATATAGTAATTAATGAAACCTATCAAGAAAATATATATATATATATATAGCCAACGTTAATTAATATATAGACATTAATATAATTACTTATATATACAAATTTAGGAAATAGGAACTTGAATTTTTTATTTTTAAATAATCCACAATTACTAACGTTTCATCTAATGATACGTTAGGAAATGATTAATTACTAACGTTTAACTAATGACACGTTAGGAAATCATCATATGACACGTTAGGATGACGTTAGGAATAATTTCAATTTTTATTTTTAAGTAATCTTCAATTACTAACGTTTCATCTAATAACGTTAGAAATGGACACAATTACTAACGTTTCATCTAATGACACGTTAGGAAATAAATTTCAATTTTTTATTTTTAAATAATCCTCAATTACTAACGTTTTATCTAATCACACGTTAGGAATTGGGAACTTAATTTTTTATTTTTAAATAATCCACAATTACTAACGTTTCATCTAATGACACGTTAGGAAATGACACAATTACTAACGTTTCATCTAATAACTAACGTTAGAAACGTTAACTTATATTTTTTTTTTATTTTTAAATAATTCACATTACTAATCTAATTCATCTATATACGTTAAAATTAATATAAATAATATTTCATCTAATACAATGACACATTAGGAAATGTAACTTATTTTTTTTTTTTTTAAATAATCCACAATTACAAAACGTTTCATCTATAAACACATTAGGTAATGGACACAATTACTAACGTTTCATCTATACAACTTTAGCAATTTGCTAACGTTGCCACGTTAACTTATGGGTCTATTTTTTTCTTTTTCTTCAATATCATATATCATTCATATTAATCTAATTAATTAATATAGCTTAATTAAGTAATAATATAAATAATATCTCATATAAATACAATTTTTGAAAACACATTAGAAATGTAAGCATTAAATATAATAATATAAAAAAAATACTATTGCATTTGCTAATGGCAACGTTAGCAATTGCTAACGCGTTAGCAATTGCTAACGCGTTCGTTAGCTTATGGGACTAATTTTTTTTTCTTTAATATCATATATCATTCCATTAGATTGTATTAACTAATTAACTACATTAGATTGATCTTGCTTAGATTTTCAATCTTTGTCATTGGCTTAATTAAGTAGGTTAGATCATGCAATGGTTTAAAATTATTTGGGTTCTTTTGACCTATTTTAATAGTTTCTAATTAATTAATATAGCCTAATTAAGTAATAATATAAATAATATCTTATATTCCTAAAAATATGTTATCTCATTTCAAAAAAAATCTAATCTTATCTCATTAAATATCTAATCTAATTAATTATGACCTAATTAAATATCTAATCTCATTTAAAAAAAATTAAATATCTAATCTAATTAATTAATATAGCCTAATTAACTAATAATATAAATAATATCTCATAGAAAAAAACAATTTTTGAAAACACATTTCCTAACGTGTGGAAGCATTCCACGTTAGGAAAATACTAACCTGGCATGCAGACACACGTTAGGAAATGATTTTCCATTTTTTTTTTTTTTGTTATTTCTCCTCCTAAAAATATGTTATCTCATTTAAAAAAAAAATATCTAATCTTATCTCATTAAATATCTAATCTCATTTTAAAAAAATTAAATATCTAATCTAATTAATTAATATAGTCTAATTAACTAATAATATAAATAAAATCTCATATGAAAAACAATTTTTGAAAACACATTTCCTAACGTGTGGAAGCATTCCACGTTAGGAAAATACTAGCGTGGCATGCAGCCACACGTTAGGAAATGATTTTCCTTTTTTTTTTTTGGTTATTTCTCCTCCTAAAAATATGTTATCTCATTTCAAAAAAAATATCTAATCTTATCTCATTAAATATCTAATCTAATTAATTATGACCTAATTAAATATCTAATCTCATTTAAAAAAAATTAAATATCTAATCTAATTAATTAATATAGCCTAATTAACTAATAATATAAATAAAATCTCATATGAAAAACAATTTTTGAAAACACATTTCCTAACGTGTGGAAGCATTTCAAGTTAGGAAAATACTAACGTGGCATGCAGCCACATGTTAGGAAATGATTTTCCATTTTTTTTTTTGTTATTTCTCCTCCTAAAAATATGTTATCTCATTTCAAAAAAAATATCTAATCTTATCTCATTTCAAAAAAAAATATCTAATCTTATCTCATTAAATATCTAATCTAATTAATTATGACCTAATTAAATATCTAATCTCATTTAAAAAAAATTAAATATCTAATCTAATTAATTAATATAGCCTAATTAACTAATAATATAAATAAAATCTCATATGAAAAACAATTTTTGAAAATACATTTTCTAACGTGTGGAAGCATTCCACGTTAGGAAAATACTAACGTGGCATGCAGCCACACGTTAGGAAATGATTTTCCATTTTTTTTGTTATTTTTCCTCCTAAAATCAAAATTTTTTTTTCCAACGTGTGGTTTTGTCCCAGGTTGAAATTGTTTTTTTTTCCTTAAAATTATGATAACCATATATCAAACCAAAAAAAAAAAAGGAATCCTAATGTGTGGCTGCACTGCACGTTAGGAATGGGCTAAAATTTTCTAACGTGTGGTTTTGTCCCACGTTAGAAATTGTTTTTTTTTTTTTTCCTTAAAATTATGATAACCATATATCAAACCCAAAAAAAAAAAAAACCCATTTACTAAAGTTTGAACTTTAGACACGTTAGGAAATGGTGACGTGGCAAAAAAAGTGAACAGTTCTCACGTTAGTAAATGCCGTGTTTTTTGTAGTGTGCCCAAAATGCAAGTGATTCCTCCAACCCAAACCATGTGAATCACATGCATTTTGAACACATGTCAATCGAATATATTGGATTGAAGTAAATAATTTTAACCCAGTTTAGAAAAGAACTTTTGCTTTGGTAAAACTTTTTAGATGGTGTTTTTTGTTTTTTGGTAGTGATGTGACATAAAGGTAAAAATAATTTTGAGTTGTTTGTTAATGTTTTTACTCTTTTACTAAAAACTAAAAGCTACCCTGTCGTCAAACGAGCCTTTTGTTCTTCTGTAAATCACCATAGTTGACTAAACTCTATTAGGTTTCAACAGATTATAGGTGATTATAGATGTAAATCTTGACTTGAACTGATTGCAATGATTTTGTTGAAGCCTAATATCATTTGGTCAATAGTAATTGATGTTTCTTCTAAACGTTTTACTTTCATCTGGTCCATGCTCACAGATACTAACCCAAACTGGCCTGGTTGATGGGGAACATCTAAACAGAAAAAGTACAAGTTGAAGCACCCATTCAATCAGAAGTGAGCTGAATTGGACTATCTCCATCAGTCCCCCTACATATTACCAAACTTGGGACCAGAAGGGTGGTCCTTAAGGATGTACGAGGTGATGAACTTGTTAAATTATCGGTTGTCTTAAAGTTTAAGATAATAAAATTCTAACATTTTTTTTTCATGTGTATGCTAAGACTTCCATTTAAAAAGTGAAGTCTAATACATTGAATATTTAATTGAAATGAGCTGTAAATTGCAAAGTGGTTTAAATTTAAAACCTCTACTAAGGCGTCAGACTAACATAATTCAACCCATGGTGATACAACGGTGGAATAAGCCTCCTTTTGGTGTCATCAAACTCAATTGGGATGCTGCAGTGGATAAGGAGGGAAAGAAAATGGGAGTAGGCATTATTGCTCGTGATCACCATGGTGCAATTCTTGCTGTTTTTGTTGCATCACGGCTGTTCATTATTGATCCTACTACTGCTGAAGCATTGGCAGCATGGAAAATGGCTGAGCTCTGTGTGAAATTGGGTTTCAATGATGTATTGTTAGAAGGTGACTCATTGGAAGTGGTCCAAGCCATATGCAAGGAGGAGTATACATGGGGTAGGTATGGGACTTTGATTAATGATTCAAAACTTCTTCTTAAACAAGTTCATGCTTGGAAAGTTTGCCATGTAAAACGTTCGGCTAATGAGGCAGCCCATAGGCTTGCTAAGTTGGCTCTTACTATGTGTGAGGAGAGGCTTTGGAGAGAGGACTACCCTTTGTGTGTCCAAGATGTTGTAATTGCTGATGCAAATTAATGCCATGATATTTGATATCCTTTCCAAAAAAAAAAAAAAAAATTACCGCTTATCCAAAAACTTATCTTTGTATCAAAACTTGTATTGACTACGTCAACCACGGCAGATATAAAAATTTGTATTAGGAGGAGTGGGAGAAGAAGGAATTTGTATCAAGAGAGACGGGAGAATGAGGAGTATGTGCTAGGATAAAAAAAAAACTAAAAAAATTTCCATAAAAAATATATATATATATTTTTGGGAGGGCGCCGCCCCCTTTGCATGCGCCATTCCACGTCAACATGTTATAGCTGCTCGGTGTCGTAGAGTTTTTAGAGAAATGCTAGAATGCAATATATTGTCCATATATGGCCCATAAAAGTCTAGGTGGCATTTTCTTTTCCTTTTAGTTTTTAGTTTTTTCACTGCAAAAATATTTCAAAATATTTTTTAATTATTTCTCTCTCTCCCTTCACGAACTCCTATTTTGACTCATCCTCTCCCTCCCTCTGAAACTTCTCT
This sequence comes from Carpinus viminea, assembly GCA_013348765.1. NCBI lineage: Eukaryota > Viridiplantae > Streptophyta > Magnoliopsida > Fagales > Betulaceae > Carpinus > Carpinus viminea. Next base: position 16,189,399 of record CP054670.1, on the reverse strand, counting down.
CTCAGACTCGTTCTCTCTCTCTCGCAAGGTTTCTCTCTCACGCGATAACGGTGACAACAAAACTCAAAAGATGTGGCAGTTTGGTTTCGTAATGACGGTGGTTGGGTCCGACGAAGGTTTCGCTCAGAAGACGCGCGGCGGTTTAGAAGCGTTGGGTTGGTAAAGACGGTGGTTTGGGTCCGGGTTCGTTCTCTTTCTCCCTCGCAGGTTTCTCTCTCTCACTCTTTTCTCTCCCTCGCAGGTTTCTCTTAGACTCTTTTCTCTCCCTCACAAGGTTTCTCTCTCTCGACTCTTTCTCTCTTCCTTGCGTGTCTCTCTCGACTCTTCTCTCTCCCTCGCAGAGCTCTCTCTCTCACGCTGATAATAAAGTGAACGAAACTCAAAAGACGCCGCGCTTTAAGTTCGATCGACGGAGGTTTGAGGTAATAATGGTAGAACTATTTTTTTTTTAAAAAAGAAAGAAATTATCTGCTTTAATGGAGTTGCTTTTTCGTCGAAATTCTCGATTGAGTTCGCTTATTGATAATGATGTGTTAATGTGTGATTTGCTTGTTTGCATTTCTCTAACTCAAATAGTTCTATGTTGTTATCACTCGTTGATGTCTAGTTATATGGGTTATTTTGTCTGTAGTCAAATAGTTCTATGTTGTTATTGGTCGTTGATGTCTCAGAGTTATATAGGTTATTTTGTCTATAGTCAAATAGTTCTATTTTTGTCTGCATCACCGTTGATGTTATCAAGAATGAAGTTCCATATGTCCTCAAACCCACATTTTCTTTTGGGTTCGAATTAGGAATTGGAGGTAACCTAAATACTCAAAAAAAAAATTATGGTTTCTAGCAATGCAAAAGACACTTGAAATGGTCCTCCAATTGCTCTGTTTGAGTTTGAGAGTTGTTGTACCTGCAAAAGGCCTTTGGTTTGCTCTCAAGGGTAGTCTTTAAAAACTTGGCTTTGATCTATATGTTGTTTGTTGATAGGATTAGGGCCTTTAGCAGTCTTTTTCATGTTCAATGGCACAATGCAGTTTATTAAAGCTGCAATTAACTTCATCACATGTTTTACCAATTGAAAAGTGCAAAATGATAGAGTATACTGTGCATTTAAGTCCTCTCCTTCCTAATCATTTATTTATGTATTTGTTTATTTTTATTTTATTATACATTTGTAGGATTAATTGGGACCGCCTTCTTTTCTCTTAAATGGACATTTCAAGTTCACACTTGGACAATGAGGCGAGTTGAATCTCTATATACATGTATTTCAAATGATGACGGATAAAGAAGATATGTTGGTGCTTTGTTCGAGGAAGAGTCCGATGATAACGAAATTATCCGAGATGATTGATGGGGATGACAAAGTTGAAGAACCGAGATGATTGATGGGGATGACAATGTTGTATTATCCGAGATGATCCATGTAAACGTGAATGTTTAGATCATTTTGATGATGCCCATTAATTTAGAGGCTTTATAGACCTTTTTGTGGTGCTTTGAATCAAAAAATATTTGAATATTTGAGTTGAAAGTGTTTCTCTAGATATGAGATGTTTCTCTCCGCAATGCATTGAAATCACTTGTCATTATCCTACGACTCTAGCACCACCACCAATTGCTTGTGCAATGTTTAGTCTAATTTGGTGCTAAATATATTACACATTTAATAAAATTATTATTTGTAATTTTTTTTTAATAGAAAAAAAAGGTTGAGAGTTGGATCCAATGGTGATTTAGTGATAAATAGTGAGTATGAAAGTGAAAGTGTCCGTGACAATTTTAAGAGAATAAAAGAAGAGAGACCCATCGTAGCAACCTTACTTGAACATGGTCACAGTTGTCTCCTGGCTATCTGTTTGAAAAATCAATGACAAAAAATGCCTACATGGGACCCATCAGCGTATGAAATTCACATGCTCTAACTTAGCTTACAGTTTAAATGGTTATAAATTTGAGATCATATATCACAGGATTAGGGATCATTCTATATATATATTAGTTGAATTTATAGCTGAAAGTGTTTTTCTTCTTGTTTCACACCCCAAATTATGGTCCTCTAGATATGAGATGTTTGCCGTCAAGATTTCTTATGGCTTCATTTTTTGATTGTCCTTTAATTTTGTACATTTATCACATGAATTTGCTCCATTCCTACACGTTCCATTTTGTTACAAGAGCAAATACAAGCACCTTTCCCATCAAAATGATCATTGCAATAAATCAATTATGGGAACACTCAAAAAATTATCCAAAAGAGACAAAGAATTGGAACAAAATAGTCATATGAGCGAAAAGATTACATTGTGCAGAACATTACAATTGGGCAAAAAAAAAAAAAAAATCTACACATCTCTTTGGAAGGTGCTCTCCTACAATTAGATAATACACAAAAGTGGCTTAATACACAACTTGGTTTTCCCTAATTTCTTCCATTATTCAACTTGGTACTTTCCCAGTAATCCTCTGAGCAATCCAACCTAACCCACCATACAAGACTTCTCCTATGAAAGCACATCAAGCTTGAATGTGCCAATCATGATTCTTGATGCTATGGAGAGGCTGTAATTTCAGTTGGGGTCATGGCATCCTTGAGGTCTTGTTTGTTTGCAAAACTAGTATAAGAATGTTGGATCCCAAAGAACCTGAAGAGTTCGTACATCTATAATAAGAAAGAGATATGATTAACAAACCACCCACCAAGCATCTATATATAACATAATTTCAAGAGATTTGTTTTCATTGAAACATTCCTAACAAAATTTTCGAACCATAAATTTCTCAAACTCATCCAAAAACCTCGGAAAACATTCCCAACAAAGTTTCTAGCAAACAGATAATAACAAAAATTCATAAACATTTTACTCCAACAAATTACCAATTCACTTACATGTTACTCCAAAAAATTACCTTCCGGTCATAACAAACACAAAAGTCATATTATTATCGTCTAATCAAGCACTTTCATCAATACTGCACAACAGATACACACAAAGCCTTTGTGTGTCAACAAAAGGCAGAACAAGCCATCCCCAAGGAGTTCGTAGAGTGATATGAAATACTTCAACAAGCTAAACTTATGATACATTATGGCCTTAAGAGAATACAATATTATATGATTCCTACATTCAATTCCAAACAAACCCACTCGTAATGGTATAAAACTGTTTCTTGGAAATAAAATCACCAGACTTTCCTTAAAGCCAAAAAGAAATGGACGCTCTTGTCCCATGCAAACACATACTCGCTGCCTCAACAAACAAATCACACATTAACACATCATTATCAATAAGCCGAACTCAATCAAGAATTTCGACGAAAAAGCAACTCCATTAAATTTTTTTTTTAAAAAAGCTCTACCACATTTCTACCTCAAATCGACTCTGGACAAAGCTAGGTTTGATTCGGCTCGCTCGTGTACGGACCTAGATCAAACAGCCGTTAGCCAAACCTCGAGATCTAATAGTGTGATCTAAGAGAGAGCCGAGCCAAACCACCAGCGTCTTCTAGGCAAAACGCCCGTCGGACTCAAACCTCCGTTGATATCGAACCCAAACCGCGGCGTCTTACGTGAAACCTTTGCGGACCCAAACCACCGTCGTTACCGAACCCAAACCGCCCCCAAACCGCCGGCGTCTTCTGAAACCTTCGCGGACCCAAACCACCGTCGTTACAAAACCAAACTGCCAAAGATCTTTTGAGTTTTGTTGTCACTACTGCGTGAGAGAGAGCATGAGGGAGAGAGAACAGTCTGCAGAGAGAAGTTTCAGAGGGAGGGAGAGGATGAGTCAAAATAGGAGTTCGTGAAGGAGAGAGAAAATAATTAAAAAATATTTTGAAATATTTTTTGCAGTGAAAAACTAAAAACTAAAAGGAAAAAAAAATGCCACCTAGACTTTTATGGGCTATATATGGGCAATATATTGCATTCTAGCATTTCTCGAGTTTTTATATTTATTTAATTGCCTACGTGGCAGGCTGACATGTATCTGAATACACATGTCACGTTTTCATTAGTTTGACATAGAAAATATGACACGCAACAAGTTTTCTGCTAGAAACTGGACTGAAAATCTAATGGAAGAATCTATTTATCACTCAAAACAATTATCAAAATTAGAAACTTGGTTAAATGCTTTCGCAAAAACGATGCCAAAGACTTTACAGAAATCTACCAGCCACGTATATATAGCCATATAGGTGGCAATATCTGTACATTTAAGGGAAGTTACAGGCATCTTGAAAGCTTTCACTTTGAGAGTTCATCTTCTTCTGCTTACTTTTACACTGAAATTCTATATATAATTACAACCCACCTACTTCCTGACATCACCCAACTACATAAATGCACTTTTAAAGAGAGCTAATGCATGGCCAGCTGGGAGCTGGGCACTCCCCTTTAGATGGTTTTCAATATGAAGTAAAGAGAATCAAATGAAAACGTGTTTACAGTTACTACTTTGTACTCATAGAAAACCAGGACCCTTGTTATGGAGGGAAGAGAAGTAGTTTCTTCTGCAACACTCTTCATTCTTGTGCTGTTCTCCATTGCTGCTTCCGCTTCTTCTGCCAACCTCTCATTTAACTTCTATGCTGCTTCATGCCCTACAGCTGAGTTTATCGTTAGAAACACAGTGAGATCAGCTTCGTCTGACGACCCAACTATCCCCGGGAAGCTCCTTCGCTTGCTGTTCCATGATTGTTTCGTGGAGGTTAATTCTTTTGTTTAACAGCATGTTAAGATTGCGTTTAAGAAATAGAGTTTTTGTTTGAAATAGCTTTCATAAAACACAGCTTTTAGCTTTTTTAGAGTAAAAAGTTAAAATAAATAAATAAATAAACAAAGCTTTTTACAGAAGGAACTCAGTTTTGCTTGGCACAATTTTTATGTAACCAAAGCATTTTAAAGCTTTTTAACGCAATCTCAATCGGGCTCTATCTCCGTGTAGCATCTTCTAAAATGGTCCCCTTTAATAAGATATGGATTATATGACATTAGTCACAAGAAAAGCTACTAATTGCAGCATTTTCTTCCTTAGTCTAATTACAATCGATCCTCTGAAGGTGATTATCCTATTATGGAACATATATATAGTCTAACAGTTTGAAGTTCTCTTAATCATATAATCTTAGCCAATTTGGGTGTAACCAAATCAAGAATTTTTTTCATGTTTGTGATGATCAATAGGGTTGTGATGCATCTGTGCTTTTACAAGGAAATGGGACAGAGCAAAGTGATCCAGCAAACAAATCTGTTGGGGGATTTTCAGTAATAGATTCAGCTAAAAGAGTGCTCGAAATCTTCTGTCCAGGGACTGTTTCTTGTGCTGATATTGTTGCTTTGGCTGCTAGAGATGCTGTTGAAGCGGTGAGACCTCCCCTCATCAACTACTTAATGCTGTCTTTTCACTTAATTCCTATATCTTTTGGTTGTGTGAGTTTTATTCATCAAGGCTTGGATTCAGGCTGGCGGACCATCATTTCAGATTCCAACAGGTAGGAGAGATGGGATGGTTTCTGCAGCTTCAAATGTCAGGCCTAATATTGTTGACACAAGTTTTTCTGTGGATGAGATGATAAAGCTCTTCTCTTCTAAAGGATTGTCCTTGGAGGACCTTGTCACCCTTTCAGGTGATTTTGCATTCTGATGTCTTCATATAAATTAGTTGAGTGAAGGTATTCAATTAATATCTAATTATCTCCCTTCAACACGTCCCAAAACCTAACACGCGATGTTTAGGGTTAACAATTTTTACAAGACTCGCGAACCTGACATGAAATTATCGGATTAGGGTTAAGGGGTCTGGCTCGTTTAATTAAATGAGTTGAGTTATGATTGACTCGTTTAATCCGTATTCGCATGTTAAGATTGCCACCCTTAATGCATTGTAGTCAAATATGATTTTGGGTTCATTATCCTATGCATTCTACAATCTAGGATTACTATCGTTGTTGTTATTGTACCTAGCTGTATAGCTTATTTTGAGTTTGGCTTAAACTGTAGAGATGAAATGATTGGAAGAAAACAGTGGAGATGAAGTGATTGAAATAAAAATAAAAATTTACTTTTTTCTATCGGCTTAAGTTTTTGGGATAGCTAATAATTTATAAATATTTAATGTTTCCCACCGGAGGTAAATCATGAAAAGAAAGACATAGAAGGATTAACTCTTGGATTGCATTACCAGAGTGATGCTTAATTTGGTTCATTCTGCAGGAGCTCACACCATTGGAGCAGCTCATTGCAATGCATTCAGTGATCGGTTTCAAGAAGACTCCAAGGGGAAGCTCAAACTCCTTGACAAATCCCTTGACAGAAATTATGCAGGTGAGCTCTTGAAAAAGTGCCCTGCAGGCGCAAGCCCCTCTGCAACTGTTAACATTGATCCTGAAACATCCTTCATGTTTGACAACCAGTACTACCGGAATCTTCAAGCCCACAAAGGGCTTTTCCAGTCAGATTCTGTCCTCCTAAACGACAACAGAACCAGGAAACAGGTGGAGGATTTCGCGGTTGACCAAGTTGCTTTTCTTGAGAGCTGGGGTCAGTCCTTTCTGAAGCTCACAACCATTGGAGTGAAAACAGGGGAAGCAGGGGAAATCCGAAGATCTTGTTCAACACCAAACATGTGAAGACATGGAAAATATTTCCCATTTGGTTATTCAAGAGAAGTACTCAAAAGCAATAATGGCTCCCCCAAAGGACTTCAACCTGCAAATACAAATTTCATAGTTTGAGTTGTAAAAAAACTCTTCTTGTATGTTCTAAATTTCTTCTTGCTGTAATTTTCTCTTTTGGGAAGATTGAATATTATATTTGAGTGTCATTGTTTCATAGGTTAAAGGTGTGGAGAGAGGGAATAATATTGTCTGTCCTATGTTGTTTCTGATTGGAAATAATAATAATGTCTCTTGTCACTGTAATATAATATATTGAACCATTCTTTTCTTCTAGACTCTTTTCTTTTTCTTTCTTTCTTTTTTTTTTTTTTTTTGACATGTTCACACAAGAGGCGGAAGGGGATTTGAACTAGTGCCTTTCACTTTATTAGGCGTAATTTCAGCCGATTGAACTAACTCTTAAAGACTCTTTTCTTCTAGACTACTCTCTCACAAATGTAGATTATTTTCATTTCTTAGGGTGAAAATCACCGGTTATTTTAAAAGAAAATTTTAAAAATTAATTATTTAAAGTTTCAAACTTAGACCTCAACTCTGATATTAGATCATCATTTATTCTAAAAGAGGTCACTCAACTAATCCTTTAACACTTATGGGATTTCACTTCAACCAAAAAAGAAAACATTGTCGGGATTGGGAATAACTTCAGTTTGGTCGTGGCAAAAAGGGGGAGTTTTTTGCCCACCACTCACAAGTTGACATCTCATCTAAAGCAAAAAAATTGCAAAGAACTTGTGTAAACCCAAAACATTAGATTTACCCACGGTTTTGAGAGAAAGGAAGTTTGGCCGGTGACTCTGGTGATGCAACCTCGCTGTAAGCATGCCGCAACTTCACCGGTGAGCTCATCGCGAACTTGCCTCGCCAGTGAGCCAGCCTCACCTTGCCGAAAGGATCTCGCCCACGACCAATCCCATGTCTCCTCGTCGCTTTGAGCCCAGATACCTCACGGCAACCCACTTCGCAGCAAGTTGACAACCACAATCCTGATACCTTACCGGATAGGTCACACCCTCGCAACAACCATGCCGTGGCCTTACCTTGCCTTGCCAACGACTCGCCCTCATGGCAAGAGTGCCGCAAGCTCACCTCACCTCGCCAACAGCGACCTAGCCGTGGGTCATGGCAGACCCAGTTGCTGGGTTTGCCATGACCTTGGGTTGCTGTGACCCAATGGCTGAATCTCTTTTTTTGTTTTGTTCGCTGGAAAAGTCACCGGAGGTAGGCAGTGGGTGGCAACGTCTGGGCAGGTGTTTTGCTTAATTGGGTGTTTTGTTTTCATTCTAAATCTGTGCATTTTTCTTAAAAATGTTGAGATGTCAGCTTATGAGTGGTGGGCAAAAAACCCCACTTTTATGCCATGACCGTATAGTAGTAGCTCTCGTCAGGATTTGACTTAGATGTTGTGATTTTTTTAATTTTCAACCGTCCAAATTTAATTTTACTTCTAAAAAAATTTGAAATTAAGTCTTAACCATTCAAAATCCAAAACACAGAAATTGCTTATGCTTCTTTTCTTCTACACTTTGGATGTGTTAACAAGCAGGCGTTGGTTACCATAAACAACATGTATTAACCATTTAGAAAAAAAAAAAAACATGTATTAACCAAATGTCGTTTAACGATTTCCTTCAACGAAACCACATGAGAAACGACGCTGTCGTTTATAGAAAAGACCATTTAAAATGCAGAGTTTTGGGCCTCCTGGCGAAACAGACCTTCATATTTGTGCTTCTCTTGTTTTACTGCTATCAAATTGATTGTAGGGCTTGATGCTGTTAAAACAGAAGTCTTTAGCAAATGGGTATGATCGAATTGACAAGATTGTGTGCCTTTTGATACTGGCTATTGAAGAAGATTAAGAAAAGAGAGAAGGATTTGTGGTTATTTAAGTAGTGAAATCCCTTATGGTCGTTGCTAATGAATGAAGCCATTGCACTCACTCATTGAGAGCTCAGCGTATGCTTCCTTCAAGGTTTTGGTAAACCATTGTTGGGCAATCAAATTAGGTGCCGTCGCAGACATCTACGCTGCCAACAATATCTTATGTGGGTATATAAAATGCAGGGATTTATGCGTTGCTCACAAGTTGTTCGAGGAAATGCCCCACAGAGACACTGTGTCTTGGAATACAATGATCGGTGGGTATATAAACTGTGGGCATTTCGAGATTGCGTGGGAATTTCTGAGAACCATGAAGAGATATGGGTTTTATTTTGATGGGTATACATTTGGAAGCATACTTAAGGGGGTTGCTTGTGCATATCGGTTTGATCTTGGGCAACAAGTGCATTCGATGATCGTTAAGATGGGCTATGCCGGAAATGTTTATTCGGCTAGTGCGCTCTTGGACATGTATGCAAAGTGCGGAAGAGTTGAGGATGCATATGTGGTGTTTCAGTGCATACCGGAGCCTAACTCTGTTTCGTGGAATGCGCTGATCGCTGGTTATGTGCAAGCGGGTGACCGTGGGACTGCATTTTGGCTTTTAGATTGTATGGAGCGGGAGGGTGTGAAGCCTGACGATGGCACATTTGCTCCGCTTTTGACGTTGCTTGATGATGCTGATTCTTACAAGTTAACTATGCAGATTCATAGTAAAATTATAAAGGATGGGCGGGCATTTTATAACACCATGTGCAATGCCTTAATCACTTCATATTCAGAGTGTGGGTCCATAGAAGATGCTAAAAGAGTGTTTGATGGTGCTGTTGGTGTCCGAGATTTGGTGACATGGAATTCCATGCTTGCTTCTTACCTCGTATACAATAAAGAAGAACTTGCATTCCAACTCTTCATGGATATGCAAGGGCTTGGGTTTGAACCAGACATCTATACTTACACTAGTCTCATTAGTGCTTGTTTTGATGCAGCACATAAAAGGAATGGGAAATCCTTGCATGGATTGGTAATGAAAAGGGGACTGCAACTATCTGTACCAATATCTAATGCATTAATAGCCATGTATCTTAAATCAAATAACAGATCTGTGGAAGAAGCATTGCTCATTTTTGAGACCATGGAGTCCAAGGACCGGGTTTCATGGAACTCTATTTTGACTGGACTTTCTCAAATTGGCTTAAGTGAAGATGCCTTGAAATTCTTTGGTCATATGAGATCTGTGGTAGAAGACATTGATCACTATACCTTTTCAGCAGTCCTCCGATCTTGCTCAGACATAGCAACCCTCCAATTGGGTCAACAAGTCCATGTCTCGGCACTTAAATCGGGCTTTGAATCCAATGAATTTGTTGCCAGCTCATTAATCTTCATGTATTCCAAGTGTGGGATCATTGAAGATGCTAGGAAATCCTTTGAAGATACCCCGAAAGACAGCTCAATCACTTGGAACTCAATCATTTTTGGGTATGCACAACATGGGCAGGGAAATGTTGCACTTGACCTCTTCTACCTAATGACAGAGAGTAGGGTGAAACCTGATCATATAACCTTTGTTGCGATTCTAACTGCATGCAGCCATATTGGTTTGGTAGAAGAAGGACACAAGTTTCTAATATCTATGGAATCCGAATATGGGATTCCACTGCGAATGGAGCATTACGCCTGTGGAGTTGATCTATATGGGCGAGCTGGGTGTCTAGATGAGGCAAAAGCTTTGATTGAGGCAATGCCTTTTGAACCTGATGCAATGGTGTGGAAGACATTGCTCGGTGCCTGTAGAATTTGTGGTGACATTAAATTAGCTAGTCAGGTAGCAAGCCTTTTGCTAGAGCTAGAGCCTCAAGAGCACTGCACTTATGTTCTTCTCTCAAACATGTATGGGCGTCTTAGGTGGTGGGATGAAAAGGCTAGTGTGACGAGGCTTATGAAGGAAAGGGGAGTGAAAAAGGTCCCTGGTTGGAGTTGGATAGAAGTTCATAATGAGGTGCATGCTTTCAATGCAGAAGACCATTCCCACTCCCATTGTCAAGAGATATACCTTGTATTGGGAGGACTAATGGAGGAAATCAGGAGGTTGGATTCTGTTGCCAATTTAAAGGTTTTGATGCATGATTTTGATCATATGGGTAAGTGCAGTGATTTGAGACTCTGATGCTTATTCAAATCCTATAGTTGGGGTTTGCTGCTGCACTTTATGTTAGGTAAATTGTCTTTTTTAAGATGCAAATTATTTTTTTGTATGGGAAAAATATCATCACAAGTTCAAATTTAGAGCTTGTGCTCAATGCTGGAAACTTATTATAATAGCATTCTCTGTGATACTATAGCCAACCATTTATTCAGGTTGTACAACATGTATCCTGCTTTTGGCTGCAGGCAAATAGAGGGAAGTAACTAATAGTGGAATGCAACCAGTACTGCTGTTCTAACTCGTAGTGATTGTTCATCAAAGAATGGCTCTGTTTATCAATAAATCTTTCACTTGTTTAATGTGATCACTGGTTTGATTTGAATTTTGAGATGTTTTATCAATGAAATTCTTACAATTACCTTCACCAATCAAATTATTTTACTATTCACCCTCCTCAACTTTGGATTAAATAATACTTTTTATTAAACCTTCTCATTCCAAATATATGCTAACATTTGGAATTTTGCTTCAGTTTATGCAAAAAGGATTTGGCTTACATCCTTATAAGAATTGGGGTTGGCCTATGTGGTGGAGGCCTTGGTCTTGGGGTTTGACCTCTTCAAGATCCAAGGTTCAATACTTCATAGGTACAAACAATTCCTTGTGGCCACACTCCCTGGTGAAAAAGTCAATTATTTAACTAGTTTCGTGTAATGAAACTTTTGAAAGTGTGGTGTATGGGACCAGAGTTTACCCTGCATGGGAGGGTCTAAAAGGCCTTGCCACGGAGAGGTTCCCCGTCATTAAAAAAAAAAAAAAATGCTATTGGTTTGATACCAATAATAGTAGTCGTTTTAGAATGACAAGAATTCATGTGAATCTGCGATTGAAAAGTCATTAATGTGCAAGCCTACCCTGTTGGAGTCCGCTATGCCAAAAGCAAGAGAAACGCCATTTCTCTTTTCTTTCTTTTTTAACAACCACATCACTTATACGGTTTAGATTTAAGAGCAATTTGTTTAAGGAAAACAACGTCGTCCAACTTTTGTTTTAGTGAAAAATGAAATTGGTATGGAGAGTATTGCCAATGTAATTAAGTAGGTGCGTACTCTTTGATGTAGGGTTAGCAATTTTTAACATGACTCACTAATCTAACATGAATTTAGCAAGTTAATATTGAAGGGTTTGACCCATCAAATAAAACGAGTCAGACTAGAGTTTATCTATATAGTTTTATATTCATACCTCGACACAACTTAAACTTGATACATAAACACAAATTACCACCCTTACTTGATGATTCTAGATTTTTTAAAATAAATAATGAGTTTGGAAGTTGCTATGGTATACGATAAATTAAGCAAGAACTATTTGGTAGCCAATATTGTCAAATGGATTAGGTTAGATATAATAATATGAATGTAATTTCTTAGATATGACCAAGAAAAAAAAAAAAACCCTATAACTTTTAACCTTTTTGAAGGCTAAGGGTACATTTGATATATGAAATGATTCTTCCATTAAGAAAATGATTAAGAATACAAAAAGAGACTTTTATTTATTTATTTATTTAATTTTTGGATTCCACTTACTAAACATACCATAATACAAGGAAATATACTTGTCATAAAAGGGGCCTTATAATAAGTTTACTATTATGTAAACTTATAAAACCGGTAGTGGAGGCAACTACAATTTTATTTTTTCTTAAATCATGACATGAAAACCTATATAAGGGAGAATCCTACTTTTAACCCCGATTTTCCTATAATAAAATAATGAGTTTACCACTTTACCGTACAAATCCTAGAAATCCCAAACGACACCGTACTTACCCACCTATAAAGTATAAACAAACCTCTGTAAAAGAGTTCCTGAGCTGCAAAGCTAGCACAGAGAGCACGCCCGCCAAGGAAGGAGCCGTGCGAGATGGAGACCCAAAAGCAGTTCGAGATTGACTTTGGCAATCTCATGGCCTTCAATCCTAACCACCACTTCCCCTCCCTACCCTCCTCCAGGTTAGCTTTAGTTTCCCATATATAAAATCCATATATGCATATGGTTATGTGTTTAGCTATGGGGTTCTGTTTTTCCTTCAAGTGGTACAGTTATTAAGCATCCATGTGAAGGTTCTGATTCTGGGCTTTGTTTTTTCTTTTTTATTTTGTTTTGTTGTTTTAGTGTTGTTGCTGGGATTTGCTGTCTTTTCTCCATTGTTGTGTAATTGATTTCAATGTCTACGTGGGTTTTATTTGTTTTTCTTTTTCTTACTGTATATCTTTTCTGAGGAATTTTTTGTTTCAGAAAGCTAAGATTTTTCGAAATTTAATTGAAAAAACACGCAGTAGAACACACATTGAGATAAATATATTCATGGCATTGGCTTTTGTTGCTTTTTGGAGCTGGGATTTGAACTCAGAAAGGGTATGCTATAGATGGTATATGAAGGTCTTGTTAAGAATGGTTACAAGTAAGAGTCAGCAAAAGAAGCCAGAATACGAGGAAAGAAACTTTCTATGCACACATTCGATATTGAACCATATTACCTTTTTGTTCTAATGCCTCAAGGAATGTGCAGGGGGCAGAACTAGGATTTTTTGTGTTGGGGGCAACTTTTAGCGGTTGCATTTTCCATCGTCTATATGATGCTAATTCAATTCTCTTTCTGCCATTCTTAACTAAAGTACCATTTTCTGCAGCGACAAGTTCTCAAAGATGAGTCTGTACAAGAGAAAAGCAACCAATCATACAATTGCAGGATTGCCAAATATGGCAACTTCAAACATATATAAAAGAAAATCCAAAAACAGACTGAGGCCAAACTGATTCGGAAAAACAACTCGGACCCTTTTGGAAGATTCATCCAAAAATAAGAAAAGCTTTTGAAAATTCCAGAAACATATGTGAATATAGTCATTCTACTTATTTTCATGAACCGCAAATTCAGACAATATATTCCGGAACTCAGGTTGATATTAACAAGTTGGCTTAATTCTAAAAAAACTAAAGAAATTCCAACAAATTCATGTTTTTTTCTGGGTTTTCTGACCATCTATATAAATAAAGAAGACCCTATTTACAGCAGTGTTCTTCTCAATTCTCTGCTTCTACAGAAATTTTTTTGCCAACAGGTTTACTAATGACTGCTACTGCTATAGGCTATTGGCCCAAAAAAGAAAAAAAATTGAAAATGAAAATGAAAGGGTGTGACACCCACTAACAAATAAGCACCTGTTATTGCTCATTTCTAATATGTTTTTATTTTATTCCTTCATTTACTTCAGACGACGCTCTTGGGTGAGTTTCCTCTGTCTGTTGTCCTGGATTCTGGAGGTTCTGTGTTGGGCGCTATGCCGGAGCTGGGTGTGTCGGATATTTGGGATGTTTCTCCGGGTTTGGAAAAAGGGGATGGACCGTGGCTTAAGATGGGAGATGCAGGGGTTGACGATGCTGTAGGTGTCGTTTCTCTGTCTGTGGCTGCCGCTCAGGATTTGGGGTTGGGTTTGGTGGTTTTTCAGGAGCATGCGGTGTGTCTGGAAGTTTCTGAGGTGAGATTGGATTTGGATGAGGTGCTCGTGCCTTATCCGTTAGATTGCATGCCTGTTTTGAAGTTTGGGGGGTCGGGGGTTTTATCGCCGATCTCTAAGGAGTTGAAACTTGCCCTTGAGGTCAGTTTGGTTACTGGTTTTCGTGTGATGGGCTGGAGGAGAAGAAAGCGGAGGTTTTTGAGGGTGTCATAGCCAAAAATAATGGGAAGGTAGGGGCTTCATAGTGGAAGAAAGGGTTGAGGGAAGTCAGCAACCTTCACACAACCATGAATTATGAGGGCGGCAGCGTGTTTAGGGACAGAGAGAGGGCAAGGGCTAATAGAAGTTTTGATATGAAGCCTAGAATCTTAACTTGGAATGTGAGAGGCCTTAATGAGGAGGCTAAACGGTTGAGGGTTAAAAATCTTCTTAGGCTTTGGAAGGTGGATATTGTGTGTCTTCAAGAGACTAAGGTGGAGTGCATTTCTTGCAGTTTTGTGAAGAGTTTGTGGAGCTGTTCCTATGCTGACTGGTGCCATGTGGCTTCTAGAGGGGCGTCTGGAGGTATTTTGTTATTGTGGGACCGAAGGGTGGTTACGAAGAGGGAGGTTTGTTTGGGCAGATATGTGGCGGCCTGTTCCTTTAGGAATGTGGATGATGGCTTGGATTGGGTGTTTGTGGGGGTGTATGGTCTGAATAGGGACAATGTCAAACGGCGGTTGTGGGATGAGTTGGCGGGTCTGATCAGCGTTTGGGATGTGCCTTGGTGTATTGGGGGTGACTTTAATGTCACTCTTTATCACAAGGAAAGGTCCGGAGGCATTCACCCTATGACTTCATTTCGGAGCAGGGTCTTATGGATCTTCCTTTGACGGGGGGTCAGTCTACTTGGTCCAACAGCACTTCTTGGTCAAGACTTGATCGTTTCTTGGTTTCTCCGGAGTGGGAAATTCATTACCCGGGCCTCTTTTAGAAGAAGCTGCTGCGGTTGTGCTTTGATCATGCTCTGATCCTCCTTGATTGTGGCTGTTTGGTGGGGGGTAAGAGACCTTTCAAGTTTGAGAACATGTGGCTTAAAGAGGAGGGTTTCGTGGAAAGAGTTAGGAGGTGGTGGGGGTTCTTATTCCTTTAGTGGCAACTCTAGTTTCATTTTGGCTAAGAAGTTGAAAGCCCTTAAATGGGATATTAAGAATTGGAATTCTCGTGTTTGGGAATGTGGGGTTTCACAATAAAGCCCGTGCAGAGGATTTGATGGCTATTGACAGGTTGGAGGAGAGGAGAGGAGAGGGCTTACCATTGTTGAAAAGGAGAGAAAGGCTTTGCTCTCTAGAGAGTTGGAGACTTCCATTCTTCAAGAGGAAATCAGTTGGAGGCAAAAGTCTAGGGTGCGGTGGCTCAAGGAGGGCGATAAGAACACTAAGTTCTTTTATCGGGTGGCTAATGCTCATAGAAGACACAATACTATTGAGTCCTTGGTTGTGGATGGTGTGTCCACAAATGATCGAGGGGTTATTAGCATCCATATTGTTAGTTTCTATGAGTCTCTGTTTTGGGAAACACTCTCTTGGAGACCTCGTTTGGATTATCTTGAGTTTGATGGGCTGCATGTGGGGGAGGCTTCTAGTTTGGAGTCGCCTTTTGAGGAAAGGTAGGTGTGGGAGGTGGTTAGAGGCATGGATAGAGATAAAGCTCCTAGGCCGGATGGGTTTTCTATGGCTTTTTTTTTTTTTTTTCAAGGATTGTTGGGATGTGATCAAGCTGGACATTACGACTGTTTTCTCGGAGTTTTATGATTGAGGTACGTTTGAAAACAGCCTCAATTCTTCTTTTATTGCGCTTATTCCGAAGGTCTCTGGGGTAGATGAGATTAAGGACTTCCGTCCTATTAGCTTGGTGGGTGGGACTTATAAGATTATTGCTAAGGTTCTGGCTAATAGAATGAGGAAAGTCATGGATAGGGTCATTTCCAAGCTGCAAAACACCTTTGTGAAGGGCAGGCAAATTCTGGATTCTATTCTCATTGCTAACGAGAGTTTGGATTGTTGGATTAATTCTGGGGACCCGGGTGTTCTGTGTAAGTTGGATATGGAGAAGGCTTACAATCATGTGGATTGGAATTTTCTCCTTTATTTGTTGAGAAGGTGTGGGTTTAGGGAGAAATGGTGTCTTTGGATTAAACATTGTATCTCGATGGTGCGGTTTTCTGTTTTGGTTAGCGGTGTTCCTTCGGGTTTTTTTTGGTAGTTCCTATGGTGTGCAGCAGGGGGATCCCTTATTTCCTTTCCTGTTTGTTTTGGTTATGAAGGCGTTCAGTAGGATGATTATGGCTATCTCCTCTAGGGGTCTTATCTCGGGTTTTGATGTGGGTACCAGGAATTCACCTCGGGTTAATGTCTCTCATCTCCTTTTTGCTGACAATATTTTGGTATTCTATGGGCTGAGGAGAATCAAATCAGAGTTATTGGTGCTTTACTTGTCGGTTTTGAAGCAGTTTTGGGTCTTAAGGTCAACATGTCGAAATCTGTGTTGGTTCCGGTGGGTACTATGGATGATGTGGAGGGGTTGGCTGGAATTCTGGGTTGTGGTACGACCGCTCTGCCTCTGAAGTATTTGGGGTTACCTTTGGGGGCTGCTTTCAGACTCAAGGCTATTTGGGATGAATTGTTGGATAAGTTGGCTCGTCAGTTGGCTCCTTGGAAACGTTCTTATCTTTGCAAAGGTGGGAGGGTTTTGCTTATTAAGAGCACTCTTGCTAGTATCCCTACCTATCTCTTGTCTTTGTTTCACATGCCTGGACTTGTGGCTAAGCACCTTGAGAAACTTCAAAGGGACTTTCTTTGGGGTGGGATCAACAATGAGGTTAAATTTCATTTGGTTAGTTGGGACAAGGTGTGCTCTCCCATCTATGAGGGAGGTCTTGGGATTCGGAATATTTTAAGGTTCAACCAAGCTTTGTTGGGGAAGTGGCTTTGGCATTTTGCGCATGAGGAAGGGGCTTGGTGGAGATCGGTCCTAGTGGCCAAGTATGGGACCCACTGGGGAGGATGGCATTCTCAGGATCCTCGTGGTTCGCATGGGTGGGGCTGTGGAAATCCATCTCTAAGGGGTGGAGGTCTTTTTGCTCTCTTGTGAGATTCATTCTAGGGACGGGGGCCAAAATTAGTTTCTGGAAGGATGTTTGGTGTGGGGTTTCATCACTCAGAGCTGATTTTCCTGGCCTCTTTAGTATTGCTTGTCTTAAGGACGCGTCTATTGCTGATAACTGGGAGCGCTCAAATGGGTCGGTATAGTGGAATGCCTTGTTCTCTTGGTAGGCTCATGATTGGGAGGCGGAGACTTTGGCTTCTTTGTTTAGGAGGTTGTATGCCCACAATTTGTGGGGAGAAGGGGTGGACAAGCTTTGGTGGATTCCTTCGCACAAAAGAAAGTTCGAGGTGAGATCTTTTTATTTTGCCCTTGCTCCCGTTGAGCCTATCCCTTTTCCTTGGAAGAGCATTTGGCGGACTAAGGCTCCCCCGAGAGTGGCTTTCTTTGTTTGGACGGCGGTGCTTGGTAAGATCCTTACCATGGACAATCTTAGGAAAAGATGTGTGGTTGTGGTTAATAAATGTTGCTTGTGTGAAGTGGAGGGGGAGTCTGTTAACCATATTCTCCTTCATTGTGGGGCATAAAAGGCTCCGTGGAACGCCATCTTCACGCGTTTTGGTTTGAGCTGGGTGATGCCTTGTAATGTTGAGGACCTTTTTGCGTGCTGGTGGTCGGGAGGTCGCTCTAGGAGCACCGTCGTTTGGAAGATGGTTTCTTTATGCCTTATGTGGTGCATTTGGAAGGAATGGAATGGTAGATGCTTCGAGGACTCCTCGAGGTCCCTCGAGGAGCTTTTGCATTTTTTCTTTTTTACACTTTTCACTTGGACTGCCAGCTGGCTTGATCCTCTAGTGATTAGTTTCCCTGTTTTTCTTACGCTTTTCTCTTCTTCTCCTTAGACGTTCTCTTGTATACTCCCCGTGTACTAAAGGTTGTGCCCCTCTGTGTTTTTTTATATATTTTGACTTATCAATCAAAAAAAAAAAAAAAAGGAAATTCAAATAAGAGCTTAACTTGGTTTTCCCATGACATTTATTCCCAGTTGATGAGTAAGAGTGGGATAGTCATGTTTCTGGTTTTAAAAATTTGGGTGGGGGGCAAACGTAGGTCCACCCCCTAGGAATGTGTGGATATTAAGTAAACTATTTCCAGGTTTCACCGTGCATCTATTTGGTGATAACCTTTTTATCTGACATTTTCATAAGTTCTGCAAGTTTTTTTTATTTTTCAAAACATCAGTCTGTGTGGAAGATTACATATTTTGTTTGAGGAGTGCATTTTTTGTGTGTTTTTGAATTGATCCTTCCAAAAATCCTAGGGAGGATTTAGTGAAGGAATGTCTAGAGAAGGGCACTGAATTAGTTCAAGCCATTGCAAATAAACTGTTCGACTTACCTTCAACTGAAGACGTAGATGGTCCCCTGGTCAAGTTGCCTCCACCAACAACAAGACTGCCCAGAGAGAAGCCTGTAAGCTCTTCCCTTTTATTTATATACCTGTATCTATTTAATCTTCCAGATGTATGTACTTTTTATATAGGTTCTGCATATTTACATGTAATCATTGCTATTTTGTGCATACTAAAGTTACACTGAAAGTGCGATTACTTATATGATAAAAAGGGAAGACGGCTTATAACCGGCATTTTTAGAACTTTCTACCTTGTTGAATTTCTGTTGCCAAAATATAATATATTGCAGTAGCTTCTACAGCTTGCTAGCTGGGAAACTAGGTTTTTAATGGTAACTTTTTTGAGAGAAGGGTGAATATGTGGAAATGACCCTTGATTAGGTTGGTTTGGAAATTCCAAGACAAGCGAAGGAAACCTGATTTCTCATGAAAGGAGCAGAAGGGAAATCTATGCATCACACCTTGGAGTATAATTACAAATAGAGGAAGATGCATGTTCCTTGTAGAGGAATCTGTATTTGTTGATATTTAAATTGTATAAATGTGCCATGCAGTTCCTAATTGTGTATATATGGCATAAACACTCAAGCTTATTTCAAATACATTGTGTTTTCAGCTGCCAAAGCCAAAACCTTCTACGAAATGGGAACTGTTTGCCAAAGCAGGAGGTTAGTATATCTTTATAATCATCTGCAGCCTATATGGATAATCAATTATTCGTTTAATATTCAAGACCTTTTTTGGACTTGTATATACATTTAGTATATCTGATCTGTCATGGCTGAAGTTAGATGATGGTTTGAGATATCATGCAGGTATAAAGAAGCGTACGAAAGACAAGATAGAATATGATGAGCAAACTGGTACTTGGAAACATCGCTACGGATACGATCGGGCAAATGATGAGGAAAATATACCTATCATTGAGGCCAAGATGACTGATGGTAAATAATTCAACAAGCCCTTTGGCAAGAATCCATTATTGCCTTCTAGAGCTACTATTTTATTCTATTTTTGTCAAAATGGGAAAAGGATTTTACTATTTAAAAAAAAAATCATTAGGTAACTGAGATTATAAAGTGAAACTTTTATTCACTAATTTACAAGTGTCAAATATCATATCAGTTCTACATTATGTATGACATCGTGATCACCTTTCTGTAGTGCCAGGGGAGGACCCTTTTGCTAAAAGACGAACAGATAAGAAGAATTGTGTTGAAAAGCAAGAGAAAAATCGTTTGCAGAACTTGAAACAAGCAGCAAAAGTTGGTGCTTTACCAAGGTTTGCCTTTTTATCACCTTTCTACTGTTCCGAAAGCATAAAAAATTTATTAATGGGTACAATTAATTGTCACATGAATATTAAATTTGGTTATTAATGGCTACAAATTTACAAATTCTATTCTTTGAGCCTTTGGTAACCCTGATCAATTCAAAGAAATAATGGCATGTAAACCGTGATTGTCTTTAATTACCCCTGTTGCTCTTTTCTTTTTTCCCTTTGTTGGAGGATGCCCCTAGATGCTGACGATGGTTCCATTTGTGCAATCTCCAAGGTTGTTGGTGTTTATATCTAACATGACTTCATCAGATATTATTACTACCTGAACAACACATAATGCAATTATTTTTGAGCATTATGAATAAGCTGTGAACTATCAAATTGCCTAGATCGCCTCAATTTAATACCATATATCCTTTGACCCAATTATTTCAGGACATCTGGCAGTGCGTTGTTTCTTCTCCTTGCTTGTTGCTAATGGCCCAGCCATCCCAATTGATTCTTCATCTTGACGTTAATTGGTGCTATACCAAGTCCTCATGAATTTATTCATTTTTAATCCTGGCCTTTCTAGCCTTGCTTGCCCAGTGCCCACCATATCTCATCAGCCTTTGCCATTTTGACAATGCTTTAGGAGCTCTTCTTGGCTTAATTACTCGAGTCAAATAGACCTGTATGCAGTGTTTTCTTGTTCTGATAGTTTAGTTTGAAAAAGTTTTTTGGGGTCCAATCCTCGGTCTTTGGTAGAGCATTCTTTTCTTGCAAGTCCATGCCAATTTTGTTTGATTACCATTCTTCGACATTTTCATTTGTCCTTCGTTTGATATATTGTTTATTCATGCACAAAGACATGTATGTATACTTTAGTCATATTTTGGCTGTATCATGTTATTATTTTTATATATCTTATAAGTAATGTTACTTTTCATACCTATGATACACCAGTTGATATGACGTGTTTTAAGTGACATATTTTTTCTTATAAGTGGCTGACATGAGAAGCCACATGAAACATGTTACGTCAACCAGTGTGACATGAGTGTGAAGAGTATTACCAAACTAATATCCCACCAATATCCCACTATGCTGACGTGATAATGTCAATCCACCCTTAAAATATGTATATTTTTTTTATTTTTTAACAATGGCTGATCTAAAGGTGGATTAACAATTTCATGTTAGCACAGTGTGATAGTGGTGGGATATTAGTGTGGTATACACGTACACCAATACTCATCTTATATTGCAACACTAGACCTGACGAAACTCTTTCTGCAGCCACGACCAACTAGCTGCCACAGCTTTGCCCATAACGGGAACGCAGGCTGCACCCAAGAAAGTCACAAAGGATGAACTTGGGAATGTAGCTGGAATAGCAGCAAGTGCCACAGCCAGTGGTGGGAAATTTGACAAGAAGTTGCCAGGAGAAAAGCCTACACAACATAAAGGGAAATATCGCAAGGTTTGTGAACTTTTTCTTTTACAAATGCAAATGAACTTTTTCTTTTACAAATGCAAATGCTTCTCTGATAAAAGTTCACTACAAAAAAACATGTGCAAAATGACACATAAGAATTTTCTGGCGTGCCTAAAACGTCAGAAAATTCTGATGTGTCATTTTTGCATGTCAGAATTTTCTGACCTTCCAAATTGGCAGGTAAGAAAATTAATTATGAATGAATGAATGAATTATATATAAAATCCATAAAATGAGAAATACATAATATATATATCCATAAAATCAAAAAATAAATAATTAGGTTCATGTGCAATATTATTGCATGTATATATAATTAGGTTTTATAAGCTAGCTAATTATATAATGTGCATACATATTAATTATAATTATATTGTGCGTGCATATATATTATAATTAATTAATTAACCTAATTATATATATATAGTTGATATGAAACAGCCACCTAGCTACCTATATATATATTTGAAATAATAAAGTATGGTTCTAATTAGGTTCATGTGCATGCATATATATATATATATATAATAATTATCTTGCGCATGGGCACATCTCTTAATTAATTAAGATGTCGATCATATACATATAACTAGTTATGAGCAAGGTTAATTCGTACAACTTGGCACGAATATTGCATATGTGGGACGAAGTGTTCTGCTTGATCTTGTCACTTCTTTCATTATTGCATATTTGTACATGCATGGTTTTTGTTATTATTATTTTTTTTTGTTTTTGTTTTTGTTTTTGTTTTTACGGATTTATTAATGGCCATTTGATAATTCGTATAAATTAAAGTTATAACTAGCTTCATTCTTTAAAAAAATAATAATAAGTTAAATTGAGTACAAACTATATATAATAGCTATTGAAGGTCTTTAGCATTCTCAATTTTCAGAATGAAAGTTTAAGTGACTCAAAAGGAGTGTTTACCCAAAGATTTATTATTCATTTACCCATATTTTAGTTAAATGCTCAATTGACTTATTTAAATTTTATTTATTATTTAAATTTAGTAGCTAACTATAATTTATAATTAATTGATTAATTCATAATTTATACATTTAAAGTGAGGATAATCCTCATATATATATATACACCTAAATTGTAAAGTACTTGAACAAAAAATTAATCATAATTATTAACTATATACATACCTAGCTATTAATTAATAATTTAGAACTTTACTTATCAAAAAAAAAATTAATAATTTAGAACTTTAAATTAATTAGGGTAAGTAGAAATTTAACTTAATTAGGTAGCTTGCTAGGATTCATAATATATATGTATGCGCATGCGTACATAATATGTATATGTTTACGATATGATATATTATTTTATTTATTTATTTCGAAATACACCAATATATACTCTTTCTCTCTAACCCTTCCCTCTCCCTATAAATACATATCTTTCATGCACCATTCACACTGATTTATATTTGAATAAAGATGCTAACTTAAGTATCATAGAGTCTTTAATTGGCCCCAACCGAAGACTCAGCTCTCTGATTTCATATGCATGCGATCAAATTCATTTAGCAAGGGGCACCATGCATGAACATCAATCATCAAGATATCAAAAAAGGTTAAGACTTAAGAAAGATACAATATTTAGAAATGTATATAACATTGGAATAACCACAAATCAGCTTCAAATCCAATGGTTCCTAAACAAAGGCACCTTTACTTAAGCAAAGCTAGCTACCGCGCGCAACTAATTAATCGAAGAACAAATATATCTTAATTACCATTAATTTTTACTCTTAGGGATATAATACATATTGATTAGCCAAAATCAAGTACATATTAATTGTGTATATATATATATATATATAATAAAATAAAAAGAAAAACAATAATAAATTCAAATTTATTCTTTAGACTTTTCTTGCTACATATAAACATATAAATATATTTATATGTACATGCATATATATATATATGTATATGGTTGGGTTATAGTTTATATATATATATATATTAATTAATTAGATTTTCTTTTAAAAAAAAAAAATTTCCTGACATGCCACACTTTCAGGAAACTTGTTGATGTGCCAAGTGTGGCATGTCAGAAATTCTTGACGTGCCACACTTGGCACGTCAGGAAACATTATTATTGGGCAGGGTGCTCGCCGATGGAATTAATTAACCACGTCCCATCCCCTCAGCTCATGACTGCAGCGCCCCATACCCCCATACCCCCGGCCATAATGAGCTTCAATTCTCCCCTCTAGCTGCAGGTAATTTTGCCCATTCACGCGCAGAACCTGATTTCTCCCTAGCCGGCCATCTCTCTAGCTCTTCCATCTCTCTTTTTCCCTCTCTCCCAGCCCACGCGTTCAGTACTCTCGCCGCATGAGCTTCTCCCCTTTGCACTTGAAGCTGATTTTCCCCAGCCCATTCGCGTGTAGAAGCTTCTAGCCTCTCTCTCTCTCTCTCTCTCTCTCTATATATATATATATATAACCATATTTATATGCATATCTTTTTTTACACTATTTATGTATATAAATTGGTATATTTTGATTACATGCATGTAAAGAGGTATTTTATATTGTTTAACTAGGTAATTATTTTAATTGTTTGTAATTTGTACATTATTTTTTTGATTTGTTATTTTGTTTGCAAATTTTATGTAAATTTGGTATATATGGGGCCGGTTGGTATGTGGTATATATTGATTGTTATATTTAATTTGTTTAGATTATTATATAAATTTGTATATTTTGATTACATGCATGTAAATAGGTATTTTATGTATTAATTAGGTAATTTTTTTTTTTATTTGTTTGTGATTTGTAATTTTTATTTTTTTTTGTTATTTTGTTTGCAAATTTTATGTAAATTTGGTATATATGGGGCCGGTTGATATGTGGTATATATTGATTGTTATATTTAATTTGTTCAGATTATTCTGCAATTTTTACAACTAGTACTTAATTAACTTAGATTTATTTTCTTCATTTGTTTAGTGATATATAATAATAAATATAATGCATTTAAATTTGAACTTGTATAATGTTTAATTAGGTTCTTCCCTATTAAATTTTATAAATGCTATCACTACAAAAAATTTGGACAAAAGAAAAAAAATAAAAAATAAAAAATGCACGTACCCTATCTAGATTTATTTTATTTACCTAGGGTTCCCCATGTCTAGCAAACAAATGCATATGAATATTTGGGAAAAAAAGAAAATGTGAATGTGAAAAAAAGAATGTAAATGGTTAAATAAAATCAAATAATGTAAATGGAAAACATATATAGCAAGCTAAAAAAAATATGTGAACAAATGGAAAAATAAAAAATAAAAAAAAACGAAAACAACTAGCTAACCTAGCTAGATTCATGTTAATTATTGGTGGTCCCCATTTGGAATAGTTATATTTTGTTTAAGTTTGGGAAATTTACATTCATTATTAAATAATAAATAAATTACCCATAACCTTAGCTAGTAAGTTTGCATTTAAATTAGGACTAATTTAGATTTTGTTTAGGTTTTGGAAATTGACATTATGTAAATGTCATATTTTTATTTAGACTAAATATATGTTTGTGTTTATTGATGGTTTTTAAGTAGTGTATATTTGTTTCTAATATCCGTAGACAACAATGGATAAGAGTTGGATGACAAAACTTAAGGATACAAGGGAATACATAGGTGGTTGCAAGTTGTTCGTGGACTTGTGATTGGAACGCATCCACGATGGTAAGATTCCTGTGTAAGATGTATCGCATATGCAGCGTCATTTGCCTGGCGTTGTTCACGCTTATTTGACAGGGGGGAAAGGCATACATATAAGGATTGGATGTTTCATGATGAGAAGCATGTACGGGGTCATGTTGAACCTCGTCCTTTAAATTGTACGGCCACAGATGCAACAGGTGGAAGCAGTGATCAAGGTGAAAATATGCATGCCATGTTGTGTGATGTGTTTGGCATGCATGGTGTTGGGGAAGACAATTGTGAGCCTCGAGCCATTGTGCATGGCGATGAAGAAATTGTAGTGGAAGAAGTGGATGAAGTTGATGTCCAAAAGTACCATGAGTTGCTTAAAGAGGTAGAGATATCGCTATATGATAGGACTAAACATAGCAATCTGAGTGCAACTGTTCATCTGTACAATTTGAAGTGTGTTGGTGGGCTTAGTAACAAGATATTCTCATCTCTTCTTGAGTTCATCAATCAATTGTTGCTTGAGGATGATGGATTTTTGTCAGTTAATACCTATGAGGCAAAAAAATATCTAAGGGACATGGGACTCGGATATAAGAAGATTCCGGCTTGTCGTAATGACTGCATGTTATTTTGAAAGGGTAACAAGGAGTTAGATTCATGTACAATTTGTGAAAAATCTAAGTGGGAAGATGAAATCCATTTAGACGAGGACGGTCAACTCATATCGTCAAGTAAGAAACATCCAATGAAAGTGTTGTGGTTGTTTCCACTCATTCCAAGACTATAAAGATTGTTTATGTCATAGTATACAACGCCCTATATAAAGTGGCATGTAGATAGCTGCACAAAGGACGGCATATTGAGGCATCTGACTGACGGTGAAGCATGAAAGTCGTTTGATAATTTATATTCGGAATTTGCAATGGACAGCAGGAATGTAAGGCTTGGACTATGTTTGGATATATTTAATCCTTTTGGGAACCTTAGAACATCCATAACACTTGGCATGTGATGCTTGTGCTATACAACTTGCCCCTTTGGGTGTGCATGAAACAAACGTCTTTCATATTATCCCTGATTATCTTAGGCCTGAGTTCACCTAGGATGGATATAGATGTTTACCTACAGCCCTTAATTGAAGAATTATAACAATATGGAATGTAGGATACACACATTTGATATATCTACTAAAACACAATTTATGTTGTGAGCGCAGTTGATGTGGACAATTAATGACTTCCCAACATACTCAAATTTGTCAGGATGGCTTACTAGGAGAGCAAAAGCATGTCCTTACTATATGCATTCAATAAGGTCTAGATAGTTAAAATATGGTCACAAATGATGTTTTATGGGTAATACTTGCCCTTGAGTTATCCTCAGAGGAAGAACAAAAAAACTTTTGACGGTAACCAGGAACTACAATGTGCACCCGATGTGTCAAGTGAAGATGAAATCCTAAGATAGTTAAAAGGGATGCCATTTGGGGATGAAAATGCCAGTAAGTCAAAGCCAGAAAGTAGAAAGAAGGGAGAGAAGCGGAAGAAGGGTACTCTTTTTTTTTTTTTTGATAAGTAAATGTGAATTTTATTAAAAGCGCGGAGGGGCGCAACCCTAAAAAAATATATACAAAATAACTCCTATGAAATATACAAAGGACACATATGCAAAAGTTCTTCTATTGTTGGTATCTCATTACGGTAATGAGCCATCATCCACCCATGTAGCATAGCAATCATATTCTTCCTCACCCCATCCACCGAACACTCCTTATCCTCAAAGATTCGTGCATTCCTCTCCCTCCATATGCACCATATTACGACAACGGAGCCATCCCCAAATGACTCTAGATAGATCCCTCCCACGACTCCAACAAGCAAACAAATCTATAACCTTTATGCATCACCCACTCAACACCGAACAAAGTGAATACATAATGCCATAAATAAGTTGCCACTTCACAATGAATCAATAAATGATCTCTGATTCTTCATTCTTCTTACATACAACACCATTCCACCACTATAATCCTTCTCTTCGAAGTTGTCATGTGTCAAAATTTTCCCAAGAGCTGCTCCACCCAAAGAAAGCCACTACAACGGCACCTTGCATCTCCAAATACTCTTCCATGGAAACACCTCGTTCGTTGGGTTGGGACAAGATCTTATAGAATGATTTCACCAAATATCCCTTTAGAAGGAACCAATCAATACGATCTACATTACCCTCGTGATATCTTACACGAGTACAACAATTCAAAGAAAGATGATATCACATCCATCTCCCAATCTTGAATAGCACGAACAAAGATGACATTCCATTCAACAACTCCATTCCTCCATATAAAATTATCCTTCACCCATGCTTCTTTGTATCTTGCAATACTAAACAAAGAGGGAATGCTCACTGCAATGGCTGATTTCCACACCATGTGTCATGCCAAAATCTTATTTTCAACCAATCCCCACTTCAAACCTCACATTTTGTGCAAACAAATCCCACCCCGTCTTATGTGCTTCCACAAACCTACACCAAAAGGCCCAAACCTCCTTTGAAACCCACCCACCATCTTGTTCTTCATACTTTCTTTGATTATCTTGTACCAAAGTGCCTCACTTTCTGTCGCATATCTCCATAGCCACTTTCCCAACAAGGCTTTGTTGAACTTAAGAACATTTCAATGCCAAGGCCACGTATGATAGGACGGCAAACTTGGTCCCACTTAACAAGATGCATTTTCGGTTCATCTCCCATTCCTCCCCATAGAAAATCTCTTTGGATCTTCTCAATCCTATTAGCCACACTCACGGGGAATGGAAATAAAGATAAATAATAAGTTGGAAGATTAGACAACGATTTTTATCAATGTTACCCGGCCTCCCTTTGATAAGCACAATTTTTCTGCTCCATCTGCTCCGTCACCTGTTCCACATCGAAACAGCCTTATATGCAGCCCCTAGCGGCAACCCCAAATATTTCATGGGCAAATTTGCCACTCTACACCCCAAGTATGCCAAGGTCCCAATACTACCCACTTCCCTACAGCCACCAGTTCTGATTTTCCAAGATTCACTTTCAGCCCAAACAGCCTCAAAGCATAAGAATAACGAATTTGCTCGGACATGCTTCACGAGAAAATTAGCGTATCATCGGCAAAAAGGGAATGAGAAACCACCAAATCTGAAAACACCCTTTCTCCCACAGAAAAACCAGCTATCAATCCTTGCTCTACAGTCGCATTCACCATCCTACTCAAAGCCTCCATGACCATCACAAACAATAATGGTGATAGCGGGTACTCCCAATGAACAACTAGAGAGTAATCATGTATTATGGACGGAGAATAATATTTTCTTTAGGTTGTCGTACTGGAAGGATAATTTACTGCAGCACAACCTTGATGTGATGCACATAGAGAAAAATGTGATGGACAACATACTTGGTACAATACTTGACATGAAAGGAAACAAAGGACAATCTTGAAGTTTGCAAAGACTTGCAAGAGATGGGTTTGAGGCGTACACTTCATTCATTTACTGTTGAGAATGAAAAAAATCTATATGCCCACAGTTTGTTACACGATGTCCAACGAAGATAAAATCAATTTTTTGAAAGTGCTTCGAGATGTGAGAGTGCCCGATGGTTATGCTTCGAACATTTCTAGATGTATACGACTTAAAGACTGTACAATTACAGGTTTGAAGACTCATGACAATTACGTACTGATGCAACAGTTTCTACCTATTATTTTACGTGAATCACTGCCAAGTGATGTTGTTTAACCTCTAATTGAGATGTCTGCATTCTTCCGGAACATATGTTCAACTTCGTTGACATTAGATGATTTGGATCGACTTCAGAAGAACGTCTGTGTTGCTTTGTGCAAGATGGAACGGGTATTCCTCCCGAGTTTTTTTATTAGCATGGTTCATGTTGTCGTGTATCTTGTCCGTGAATGCCAACTGGGTGGACTAGTACAGTACAAGTGGATATATTCAGGGGATGTAAATTTTGATAATCATTATTATTATTTTTGGCCCACCAATAGTAGACAATAAATAACTACAATTGATTGACTGATTTTCATATGCAAGAGCCTAGGGGGGTTAAAATTAAATATGCGCAATAAAGCTGCGCCCGAGGGATGCATTGTGGAGGGCTACATAGTAACTGTGTTGGTAACATTATGCTCGGTGTATTTGGATGAAGCACTAACTTTTCATAATAGGCCACAAAGAAACCCTAATGGTTGTAAGGTGCGTACACGAGTCATCCTCAACCGAATCACATTGGCACAAATTTATCGATATATATTGTTTAACTCCTACGAGTTCCTACAATTACGGACGTGAGTCATGTCACTAGTACATGCTTTGTTCATTCCTTGTACAATTTTAATTTGTAGTGCATTATAATGAATCTAATTTTGAATGGTAGGATGCACAAGGAAACATTTAAAGGGTGAATGGCGGACAATATGTTGGAAATCCTATATTTCGAGGAATTTGTTGATTGGTACCATGATTACGTAAGACTTATATCTTCTTACCCATTCATATGATGAGTATATATGTTTCGCATTCATATTTTCTTATCAAATTGACTTTTCGTCATCCATTGTACGTAAAAAACAAAATAGGTCAATAGATTGGACGATCGACGCTGAAAGGAAATGTGTGAGAAACTAGTAATACACTGTAGAGGACCAAAGGAAACATCAGTTAAGTATAAGAGATATGTGGTTAACGGGAAGTTGTTTCGTACTATTGCAATTGATATAGGGAAGATGACTCAAAACAGTGGCATATGTGTGTCGATTGTTGATGGCGAAACGTATTACTAGAAGTTAATCCAAATAATTGAGGTTGAGTATTATGACAGACCAAGTATGTCCTGTTCAAGTGTGATTGGGTAGATAACATGAGGGACATGAGGTACAAGGTTGACGAGTATGGCATAATGCTTGTCAATTTCAAAAACCTTATCCACACCAAGGAGTGGATTACGGATAAGCCGTTTGTGCTAACTTCACAAGTTAATCAAGTATTTTACGGATAAGATGAAAGGAATGTAGATTGGGCTTGTGTTGTAAGGACTAAACCTAAAAACGTGTACGATGTTGGTTAGGGTGAAGGGCTTGGCAATGCTAGTGTCAACTACCACGAGATTGAGCCGTTCTTATTGAGTGGCAATCATGATGTTAAACCACCTGATGATGTCGATTACATTCGACTTGATTTAGCACCAATCGAAGCGTATGCTATTTAATGAAATTGAAATTCTCCCTTTATCTTTGAATGTATTGCTTTCTTTTAATATATATCTACATCTATTGCTAATTGTTTTTTATGTTAGCCATGAAATTTATTACTACATCGAGCAAATGATATATACTTAATTGAGTAACTAGTATTTGTTTACAATTTTAAATGTGTGATTAGTTTATATATATTGGTACATATTTATTTATTATAAATACTAATTTGGTCTGTAATGTATTTTGCAGGTAGATATGAGTTATAGGGGGAAGACAAGAGCACGGGGGCGACACATCGTGCGGTTGCCATTGGGTGCCCAGGCTTTGGGCCCATCATCCCGGGCTGATGGGGAGCTAGAAGTATATTGCCCAGTACTTCCACCTCATGTGGAAGGGCAGACCCATTTGGGGCAGGACATTGGCTTCTCGGGTGACGTTCATGGAGATTCAGAGCATACTCCACTCGAGCCAGGCACATCCACTCCACTCACATTGAGTAGCTTCGTGCCGTTGAGCAATATAGGGATCGTTTCATATAGCCATTTTGATTGGCCCCCTTACACCACCATACCACCTAACGTGGATCTTAATGCTGAGACAGAGACCCTCGATGACTATGTGGGCGATAAGGCTGATGTCGCGCAGGACATGCATCCCAATGATGCTGGTGCCGTGCAGGACACACGTCTCAATGATAATGGTAGATGCCCGTTGGAAGAGCACGAGATCCGGACGATAAGTAAGTATATGTGCACCAAATTGTAATATATTATTAAATTTATTATGTAGTTAGTTTTAATTTCTGACTAACTTGTTTGAATCTTTAATGTGTTAGGTATGGATAAAAATAGCACCCCCTGCTATCATGTTTTGAATATGAAGACAGCCCACAAGTTGTGGGAGATCCCCGATGGGTAGAGGATCGTGTGCGAGTATAACCCCAGGTGGTAGCCCGTGGGAGACAGCGCTTCGAAATTTAGACGGATGACTGGATTGTTCATCAGGAGCGGCAATTATATACGGATAAGTGGAAGGATGTATCAAAGCGTACAAAAGAAGATATATGGGATGCCTTGATGGTATATTTGGCTAACTATTATTGTATTTATGATAGTTGTGTGTTTAATTATTTTGTCAAATAAATGTCTTATTGTTAATATAAATATTTTACTTTATGCAGAAGCACTTCTACATCCCGCCTGAGTACGATATAGCGGCCATAAAACGGGACGCGTTCAAAGATATGGGTAGCAAGCATAAAAGTTGGAAGTATGAATTTAAGGTTGGTCTTAAAATTCAGTCGGGAGATACTCCTGCGACAGTGAAGGCTAGGGTCGGGAAACTTATGTTATCCGCGTACAACAACACGGACATGGATATATTATTGGAGAAATGGTGTAGTGAAGAAAATCAAGTAAGTCATAACTTATATTATGTTTTGTTTAGTTTTAGTAAAACGAATGTCTTAGGCTAAAATATTAAAAATGTTAATTATGTAGGAATATTGTGCGTCTATGAAGCAAATGAGGTCATTGAACCAAACGCCTCACTGCACAGGGTCAAAGAGCTATGCTAGGGTTACATACGAACACGTATGTGTTATATATATATTCATTTAATTTATGTTGACTTGATAAATTATGTACATTTAAATACTTATTCAAAAATTATGTTTTTGTTTTATTTGTTTATGTAGATTAGGAAGACGAGCATTCCTCCTACACGAGCAAAGTCTTACATCGATACACATACAAAGAAAAATGGCAAATATCCGAATGACTTGGTTAAGGAGAGATGTGTATACTACTAATAATCGATATATCTTGGTTAATATATATTTTTTAATTTCAAATTAATATTTATGATCGACTCTCTTAATTATTTATTACGTTGTAAATTTAATGTGTAACCTACAGAAAAGGATAAAGGAGTTACTACCCATTGACCTTGCCGTTGAATCAAGCATAACCGAAGGGACCGTACGATGGGCGCCTAACGACGCGTACTCCTAGGCGATTGGCAATAAGCCTGAGTATGCTGGTCGGGTTCGTCAGGTTGGTCCAAATATTCTACCTGTGCACGGCACCATACACTCATATTATAAACCAGTTGAACCACGGTCACAGACTTCAGGGAGCGCGGGGGTGTCACAAATGATAGAAGCTGCACTTAAAGCTCAGCAGGAGAAGCACAAGGCGGAGATGGATGCGCTGTTAGCGGCACAATGAGAGGAGACAACTGTGCAACAAGCTAAAAGGGAGAAGAAGCACAGGGAGGAGATAGATGCGAAGTTAGAGGCACAACAACAGCAATTTGCTCAGCAGCTATTTGAGAAAGAGTTTAGTATTAATTTAATGTATGAGACCCGATTTCGTTAGCTTGAGTATATGTTGATGAACTCAAGGTCTGCTGGTGAGGTGACTCGAGTTAAGGATGTGCTAGACAGAGAGTTTCCAGCCCGTTTGGTGGTAAAATCGTCAGTTGAGAGTGGATCAGGTAACTACGTTGACAAAATTGGTATATGTATATATTACAATAAGAGTTGCAGTTTGTTATATCTTAGTTGGTTTGGTGATGCATTTGATTAATTTAGTATTGTTTTTTGTGTTCAAGTTATTGATGATGATGATCATTCTTATCATTCTATTATTAAACTTTAATACTGTTTTTGCTTTTAGTTTAGTTTTGTTATTATTTTCCTATAGACTTTGTAAGAAATAGATATAAGTACTGTATAAATTAAGTTCGTTTATTTGTTATATTTCGTTTATTGCAATTTTTAGTATATTATAGTAATATCATTTTGGTTAGTATATATGTTAAAGTGGTTAGTATATATGTTAAAGTTAATATATATTGTAGTTATTGGTTGTTTTATTATTTGCAGATAATGCAAAGAAGTCGTGCAATAAAGAACCTATTAATCTGGAATGAGCATTATCTGTCAGTTTGTAATTGGTAAACTTATAAATGCTTTATTATTGTTTTATTGATGCTTAGCCGTACAACGAATATTGAGTATATATTCGTGGTGACAAATATAGTTTGATATTGATTTTAGTATTGTTTTTTATGTTTAATTTATTGATGATGATGATTATTATTATGTTTGTAATTATTTATGTCATCAACATTAGTATTGTTTTTACTTCTAGTTTTGTTTTATTAATATTTTCTTATAGACATTGATGATTGTTATTATTTCTAATTATTGAATTTTTTGTTCTATTATAGTTGTTACAATGCCCTTTTTGTGTGTGTTTAGATTAGGATCTTAATAAGACAGGTATATATTGGTTGTTGATTGTTTGTTTTATCATTTACAGGTACTGCAGAAAATTTTGTTAATGAGGAACCTTTTGACCTAGATTGAGCATTGCCTATTCGTTTTGTAATTGATAAACTTATAAATATTTTGTTATTGTTTTGTTGATACTTAACGTTACATGTAATTATGTATATATTCGTGATGACAGATATAGTTTGGTTGTTTATTATATATTGGTTGGTTTGGTGATACGTTTGATTTATTTTAGAATTGTTTTTGATGTTCTAATTATTGATGATATATAATTATCTTCATTGGCAAGGGCACATGTTCTTAGCTTGAAGACATCTTTGGTGGCATCAGTCTTTCTTTTTCTTACAAGTGTTTTTATTATTTTTTGACAAAGATATCAATCTTGAAATGATATAATGGACAATGTTTAGCACTTGAGCTCTGAAAACTGTCAACTATGTATTGAAGTTCTGGCTTTGGATGGTCTCTGTTTTGATTTTAACAGCATTCTTCATTAGGTTTGATGTGCATAACCTTTTTTTTTAGAAGTTTCCTTTATCAACATGGTGCTTCCTTTCACTTATCACAAAGAAAAGCTCATGGTATTTTATACCATGATGTATATTGGTTTGCACAAAATAAATCAAATAATTGGTAGAAAATAGTCATATGTTATAATTATTTAACATGTATGCTTATATATTACTATTTTTGTTGTCAGCCTTAGTGATAGATATTTTGGTTTCACAAGGATAGCATACTTATATATTAGTTGTAGGGTCCTTTTAGTTCTAATTAAGCTACACCACAGTTTTGCTTATAATATGTTTTGTGCATGGAGTCCCACTGTTTTGCTTTTTGGTGAACAATGTAAAAATTTTGTATCAGGCTAAGATCTTTTCTTTCTATTAATTTCCTTAAGTTTCAATATTGACAAATTGTGGGTTATATGGTTTCAAGCTTAGGTGCATTCAGTTCAAGAGCCCCTTTTGTTGATAATCTATTGTATATGTTTTGTTTGTATTTTCCTATGGATTTTGTAAAAGATATATGCATATTGCATGTATTGATAATGTTTGTTATCAATTATTTCTAGTTATTACATTTTTTGTTCTCTTCTAGTAATGCCATTTTTTATTTTTGGATTAGGATCTTAATAAGATGGGTATATATTGGTTGATGATTGTTTGTTTTATCATTTGCAGGTAATGCAGAGAAGGCGATCAATGATGAACCTTTTTGACCTAGATGAGCATTGCCTTTGTAATTGGTAAACTTATAAAAATTTTATTATTGTTTTGTTGCTGCTTAACGTTACATGTAATTATGTATATATTCGTGGTGACAGATGTATATATATATATATAGTTTAGTTGTTTGTGATTGACGTAGAAATTGATGGAACGTGCATATTTCTGATTAAATGTAAGAGTTCATTTTATGATATGAATAACGCCACGTATTTTATGGATAATTAATAATGAATACTTTGTTTAGGGTTTAATGTGGTAGTTCGCTAACGAACTATTCATAAAACGATACTTGATGGAGCATTCCCTCAAGTATTGTTTCATGAATAGTTTGTTAATCGTGTTGGTCAACTTTGAAATCCTGCAATGCTTATTAAAATCGAAAAATGACTATAAGGCCTAGACAAAAGACCAAAAAATAAAAAAATAAAAAAAAGGATGACCAAATTTGTTGGCGTGGCATTTTTGTCACATATTTTGAAAGGTCAGAAAATTTTCTGACATGACACACAATAAAATGTCAATTTTTTTTCCCGACTCCTACGTTTCTCACCTTCAACTCACGTCAGAAAATTTTTCTGACATGTTAGACAGGATAACATGTCAAAAAACACTAGTGAGGAAAAATTTAATTTTTTGTAGTGGT
Organism: Carpinus viminea; assembly: GCA_013348765.1. Lineage (NCBI taxonomy): Eukaryota > Viridiplantae > Streptophyta > Magnoliopsida > Fagales > Betulaceae > Carpinus > Carpinus viminea. The sequence continues at coordinate 16,153,797 of CP054670.1, read as the reverse complement.
TGTACTCTTAGCAATTGAGTGGTTCAACATCTTCTGTAAATCCTTTCGGTTCCTACCGGTTGTGGAAGGAAAAATGGGTATCACAAGAGAAGGAGCAAACCGAGAAAGTTCTGAACAAGCTAATCTCTAAGAATTCCCATGAAATTTTCGACATTGATAAGGTAAAATTTATCCATTCAGTTACATCCTTCTTTGGTGGTCAAGTCTTCTGCTTTGTTGGTCAAATCAAGTTTTGCTTATCAATTGGACATGTATTGTTTGTGATCTAGGTTGTCAACATGTACAATGTGAAAAAAGAGAAGAAGCGAAAGTACCAAAAAGATAAGTCTATGCCAACCTCAAGCAAGTTGAAACCTCATAAGAAGGGATCTTCATCCTTGAAGAAGGGATCTTCGACTTCATCCTCGAAGAAGGGATCTTCATACTCGAATAAGGGATCTTCATCCTCAAAGATGGGATCTTTCAAGAAAGCAGAGGCAAAATGAGAGTACGGGATTTGAACTCTGGAGAGCTTGTAGAGTTTTGGGTCAAGGAAAGTTTGTTTATTTGGAACAAGTGTTTTGTATAAGATTGTAAAATTTTCATGCAAAAAGTTCCATAATTTGCTATATTGGTTGAGTCATGATCTTTCTCTCTCATACGCACACACATGCATCTTTCAATTATACCCTGTTCAATTTTGAATTAAATCATCCTAGGTATGATATACTTACAACTCAGCCTAGGAATAATACTATTTTTCATATTTACTTATCACACACATTTTACATTGGTTGATATACCATATTTTAAGTGAAAACTCATTTAAAATATGTTACGTTAGCTGGTGTAAAATGAATGTAAAAAGTGGCATTATTCCTTAGCCTAGTGGCAGTGGGTAACATCTAGTAATACTGAGTGTTAATTTAGTGGGGTGAGTCAAGTGTAAAAAAAAAAAAAAAACAAATTTAGAATCTAGCTGAATGCATTTCATGCTGGCATATTAATATGAAAAATTAGTGTCCAACTTTTGATGGGATTTTTTAGACTCCTTATTAAAGACTAACAAGTTATAGGATGTGGCCACATAACTAAGTAGAGACAGAGCTAGAGGTGGTTGGTATGGGCCAAGGTTACTCTCCAAATTTGTTTAAATTTTTTTTACGAGATATAATATGGTTGTCAACTTGATTGGCACTTACCCATCATACATATTTGTAAATGTTTTGTTGTTGAATAGCCAAAGGGAAAATTTATTATTTTTATAATTAGTTCTGTGAAATCTCAAGAATATTTACTGTGCTACCTTACCTTCAATTGGTATATGCAGTTTGTATATATAGAGAAAATCAGTTTATAATGTAAGTGCAAGATTGCTTCTAGGATTACAATCCTCTCTTATACTATTTACAAACAATATTATCTTATCTAAAAGATGTTATATTTAAACATTCATCTTTTCTTGTATATCTTGAATATTTGAATTCAAAACTATTGATGATGGATTATCCTTTACACGCCCCCCTCAAGCTTAGTGAGGGGTGCAACAACTTTGAGCTTGTTACGAAGTGTAGAAAAAACAACTTGCTGACAAAGGCTTGGTGAAGACATCTGCAACTTAGTCTTTTGTAGAGATAAATCGAATATCAATAGATTTGGATGCTACCATGTCCTGGACAAAGTGAAAATCTATCTCCACATGCTTAGTTCGAGAATGAAAAACTGGATTTGAGGCGAGATACTTTGCCCCTATATTGTTGCACCATAAAACTGGAGGTATCAAGATGTCATGCCAAGTTCAAATATTAAAGATTTTAGCCATGAGAGTTCAACAACATTGTTGGCCAAAGATTTGTATTCAACTTCAGTGCTTGAACATGCCACAGTTGCTTGTTTCTTGCAACTCCAAGAAATAAGATTCTTTCCAAGATAAACACAAAATCCACCTATAGACCGATGATCATCACAACATCCAGCCCAATCCGCATCAGAAAATGCTTGGTGCATGTGAGAAGAGGACCGTTGGATTTTTAATCCAAACTGAATGGTTTGTTTAAGGTACTACAAGAGACGTTTTGCAGCTTGCCAGTGACTTAACCGTGGATCGAAAATCATTATCAATAGAAATTATTTATTTCTTGAACATAATTAGTAAGTTTACAGCCTATTTACAGAAAAGGCAATGTCAAGTCTTGTGATTGAAAGGTATTGAAGGGCATTAATAGTACTCCGATACAATGTAGGATCATTAAAAACTTCACCACCAAAATGGACAAATGCACAAAGGTAGCCATTGGGGTGCAAGGTTTGGCATCAACCATTTATGTTCTCTTGAGGATATCTAGCATATAACCTTTTTTAGACAAAAAAATGCCATCCGGAACTGAAAAGACCTCAATACCTAAGAAGAAATTTAAATCACCCGAGTCTTTTACACCAAATCAGATTTCATCTAAAGCAATAGATTTTCAATGGTTGTAGAGTCTGAGCTAGTTATGATAATGTCGTCCACATATACCAATACAAACATGGTGAATGCAGTAGATTTGTAAGTAAACAAAGAAGTGTCAGACTTAGATGCTTGAAATCAAATCCAATAGTTTGTTACTCAATCGAGAAAACCAGGCCCATGGTACTTGTTTTAAACCATAGAAAGCCTTTTGAAGGCAACATACATGGTTGGAATATTGAGGATGGGAGTAACCAAGGGGTTGAGACTTGAGACATACAAACTTCTTCGGTTAAAACACCATGAAGAAAAGCATTTTGAATATCAATTTGTCTAATAGACCAACCAGAGGAGATTGCAATGGACAAAACCAAATGTACCGTAGTAGGTTTTATCACTGGACTGAATGTTTCTTCGTAGTCAATGCTGGCTTGTTGATGGAAGCCCTTGGCCACTAATCTGGCCTTGTAACGATCAATGGAGCCATCTGCCCTCCTCTTGATCCGAAAAACCCACTTGCACCCAACTAAATTGTGTGCCTTCGATGCTGGAACAAGACACCATGTGTTGTTCTTGAGGAAAACGTCAAATTTGGAGTTCATGGCGCTACGCCAATTTGCATCCGTGCTAGCTTAGGAGTAGCATGTAGGTTTGATCTCATTTAGATTTCCTGCAACCAAAAGAGCATGGGGAAAGGGGTGTTTGAGAGAATCATCAAGGAATTTCTTTGGCTTAGTGATGTTGTTTTTGGCTCTTGTTGTCATAGGGTGAGTATTTTGAGTAGGTTTAGTTGATTACAACCTAGGAGAGGACTGTGTGGTTTCATTCAAATTGGGTAATGGTCATGTGATTTCATATGAATCGGCTAAGGGCCATGTGGTTTCATTGGAACTGGTTGAAGACCATGTGGTTTCGAGTGAACTAGATGAAAAAGATGTGGTATTATTTTGAGTGAGTGAGGTAGGGAACTAACTTGGCGTGTTGGAAGAGGAGATGAGGTGTGAGGGTGATGTGCCGTGTAGAAGGAGTACTTGGGTGGCAACAGAGATGAAAGATTGTGTTATGGTAGGAGACAAATGCATGTGAGGAGAGAGAGAGTGAATAGAATGCATGGAATGTGGTGCATCAGGAGTTAGAAAAGGAGTTGGTATGTGTTTCAAAATAGGTGTAGATGGAGGATAAGTTTAGGATAAGTTAGATGTGTAGGAATTTTTTGAAACAGAGAATGGAAAAATTGTTTCCTCAAAAACGTTTGTTGAAATATAGATACGACCAGATTTTGGATTTAAACATTGATAGCCCTTATGACGAAGACTGTAGCCTAAAAAAACAAATTGCACTGAATGAGGTTGAAGTTTGTTGGAATTATACGGATGTAAGTTTAGCCAACACGCATACCCAAAAATACATAAGAATTTATAATCCGGAGAAATACAAAACATAATTTGATAAAGAGACGAATTTTTGAGCAAAGGTGTGGGTATACGATTTATGAGATAACAGACAGATTGAAAAGCATAGTCCTAATATTCACGAGGAACATGTGCATGAGATGGTAGAGCTAAACTTGCTTTGACTATGTGACAGTGTTTTCGCTCCACAGCACCATTTTGATGGTGGGTTTGAGGGCATGAAAGACGATGAGAGATTCCTATATTTTGAAGAATTTTATTGAGAAAGCAATATTCACCCCCCAATCAAACTGAACAATTTTGATTTTAAAATTAAAATAATGCTCAACATTTTTCTAAAATTGCAAGAAAATTGTGCAAACATCACTCTTGCGAGACATAGGAAACAACAAAGTATATCGACAATAGGCATCTAAAAAAGAGACACGTTATTTATTTCCAGTAGTTGAATATATAGGAGATGGTCCCCATACATTAGTGTATACCAACTCTAGAGGGGGATGTACACGTGTAGAGGACAAGGAAAAAAAAGCTGTTTGCTTTTTGACATGTGACATGTAGGACAAGTCAAAAGCTAATTATTTTGAGAGATTGGTAAACTAAATTTTGACAGAATACTAGAACAAATCTTAAAAGCTGGATGCCCAAGCCATATGTGCTAGTTGAGAGCTAAGGTGCGAACTCCAACCATTGTAGAAGCAGTCTTTGGCGACATAGATGAAGGACTCTTATTTTGGGAAGGAAAGGAATGATTACTTGAGGGTGGAGGATGAGGAGAAGTCGTGATAGGGAGCTTGTACAAGCCGCCATCATTTTGGCCTTGAAGAAAAATTTTCCTCAACCCTAGTTCCTTTACAAAAAAATGCCATAGATGAAACTCAATGTAAGTATTTGTTTCAAGAGTAAATTTGTGAATAGAAAGCAAAATTTTGGTAATTGAGGGAACTTGTAAAACATTGTGTAACAAAAAAGAGGCTGTGGGAGATGAAAGTAAGGTGTCACCAATGTTGTGAATGTTTAATCCTTTGCTGTTACCCATGTGAACTTGATTAGATCCATTGTAGTTTGATGAATGGAAGGTCAAGTTTTTTAGATCAAATGTGAGGTGATGGGTTGCTCTTGAGTCAGGGTACCAATTGGAATCCAGGCCACCAGAAGGTGCAGAGAAATTAGCCTGCATTGGGGATTGATTCTCACGGTTTGATGGCTGATCACAATTTGATGGCTGATCATCATATCGTTGGTAACAATCCAAAGCAACATGGCCATTTCAGTTTTAGATTTGGCAAAGAAGCCATGTAGAGGAAGAACCACAACTTGATGATCCATGACTGAGATAGGAGGAGTACTGTCACCCCTTTCCATGATAATTTCTAGATAGGCCGTTGAAATGGGATTGGCCAAATCAATGATAGGAGCTATGTCCACCACGTCCTTCATGATGGCTAGAATTCTGAGAGACAAAATTCACACTAGTATCTATTCTAGTTGTAACTCATGAGCTGGTAAATGACCATAATTTTCCTCTATAGAAAGAGGTTCAACTCTGGTTGTAATAGAGGTGATAAATGGATCATATTCGGATCCAAATCCTCCAAGGAGGAATGCATGTTGCTCCACATTAGTGAGCAGTTAATTCACAATAGCAAGAGCATCACTTAGCGTTTGAAAATAGGTATAATAATCAGCAATTGATAAATTTCATTTCTTCAAAGTGAATAATTTTAACCGCACTTGTAGGAGACGGGCCTTGGATTGATACTTGAATAGGGTTTCTAAGGTGGTCCAGGCGTGCTTGGATGTGGTGCAACACATGATGTGAGAGATCATCTTGATTGAGAGGGCATAAGTAATAGCCTTAAGAATGACCTGGCCTTGCATGTTTCAGTGTGGAAATGCTAGATTTGGTTGAGTGGAAGGAACTCCATCTTTTGTAATCGTTATAGAAGGTAGTGGGCAAGGAATGGTGTCATTGATGTAGCCAAACAGATTACCACCTTTAAGATGAGGGACAATTTGAGGTAGCCAAGTAGGACAATTGTCTTGAGTGAGCTTAATGTGGTTGAAATTTGTAGAAGTTGTGGGAATAGTGGAAGCCATGAGGAGGGATGTTTGCGGAAGAGAAACGGAAAAACTAGGAATTTTTTTTTTTCGATGTTGGTCTTTTAGAGCTTTGATACCATGTGAAATTTCAAAAATGTCTGCTATGCTACCTTACCTTCAATTGGTATAGGCAGTTTGTATATATATAGAAAATCAGTTTACAATGTAACTGTAAGATTGCCTTTTGGATTACAATCCTATCTTGAACTATTTACAAATAATATTATCTTATTTAAAAGAAGTTGTATTTAAACATTCCTCTTATCTTGTATATCTTGAATATTTGAATTCAAAAGTATTAATGATGGATTATTCTTTACAAGTTCATTTAGTGTCCAAAACTTGTTTTTATATTTATGGGGATTGGGGTAAATTTGTACTAGTCTTTAAAGAGAGCTCATGACTCAACCAATCTAGCAAACTCCCATATGCTAAAGCAGACAGTAACTCTCTATTTGAGAGATGTCCAAACACATATATCAATGCTCATACACCATCAGGTCAAGAAGTTGAACGAGACTATGGATGCAAATTTTCTATTTGCCCAAATGTTCGGACATCAAGGACAGATGTCCAGACATGAGAGGTGGATAGGGTTACGAAACTTACGAAATCCTAGTTGTGTTCAGACACTATAAGACAATGTTCGAGCATCGCCACCACATGATAGCTTATTGCTATTTAAGGACTGCTTTGCTTCAGTCTGTGCCGACTCTGTGGTACTTCTCTCTAACACACGGATTTGAGAGACTCCATAAAGAGTTTTGAGAGACAAGCCCAAGAATTTGATATAAATTCTTATATATGTGACAAGAGTTTGCTGGTGTGGAAACTCTTGTAGAAGATTATTCAAGCCAAATGATCAAAATGATGTGATTGCACACATAGGAGGAACGTGTTGTGACTGCACAAAAAAATTGAAGTCTACAGTGGGAGATCGGTAAGGATCCACTTGAAGAAGATTGGCCAACATGAGACTTGTTGGACAAATCAATCTCTCAAAAATAAAAGATACAAAATTGACCAAATCAAAACTTGAGGATCAAACCCAAACTTAGTGGGACTTTGGCCTTTAGAATTTAGTTGTACGATAATTGCCATGCCATAGAAAAGAAGCAAGTAAATCGTTTATGTTTATACTTGGCTAAACATAAATTAATGTCCCAAAAATATTATAACTTTTAAAATTATTAATATATTAAAATTTAATAATAATTATCTCAAATTTAATAATTAATTTAAAATTCACATTACATCTAAAAAAGACAAAAAAAATATAAAAATAAGTCATACTTCAAACATTACTTGTAAACATAAATCATTAAAAATAATTTATTTATTTATTTATTTTGACTTCATAACGGTATTTACCATTCGCCAAGCTGTTGAGATAAAACTAAACCCCACCTTCATCTAATAAACTAAACCCCACCTTCACAGTGTCTTTTCCAAACCAATAAACCCTAGGAATCTCATCGCTCTTTTCTCTAGAAACTCTCCTTCTTTGTGTGGGCCTCGCTCTGTGGAGAGCCTGAAATCCGAAGAAAAAACCATGGCGGACGTGATGGTGATGAAGGAAATAGAGGAAACGGCGGATCGGCTCGGCATCGATCTCGCCAGTTTAGACCTCGACGCCATTCGCCTCCCTCCGGGCGAAGATTTTGGCATAGCAAGGTAAAGAAGTCAAAACCCAGAAAAAATACCTAGCTTTTAGCCTTCTGATTGGTTCCCGAGAAAACGTGGAAAGAATTTATGACCGATACTGAAAATTGGCATGTTTTAGAGGGAAAAAAAAAAAAAGTTTAACTTTACGTTTATGTGCATGTATATATGTATTTCACATATGTAGGTGTAACATGTCCCTATCTATCGTTGCTGCGTCGTATTTAATTTTTCGAAATAGCGTTGTAGCTGCATATTTGAGCCGTATCAAAGTTATGGACTTTGTTATTTGAGAATGGAGAAAAATAGGATATTTTATTGAATTGAGCTGATTACAATTGTTAGTCCAAGAAAGTACTAAGGAAAAAAGTGCTCTACCATATGGATTTATTTGATTTGCCGAGCGGAATGACTGAAGATGTAAAAAGCCCAGATTTTCAAATAATGTTTTCCACAATTTAATTTTAGCAATTACATGGGGGTTAGTTTTAGTTTAGATCTTTTTTTTTCTTTTTTTTTCACTCTGTATTATGTTCCGGTTCTGATTCTTTGTTTTTTATTTTATAGTGACGATGAAGATCTACATCAAGGCGATAATATGGAGTTAGACACTGGATTTGGCAATATTATCATTGTTGACAATTTGCCTGTTGTGCCTCGGGAGAAGTTTGAGAAGCTTGAAGGTGTTATTCGTAAAATCTACAGTCAGATTGGTCTGATTAAGGACAATGGGCTGTGGATGCCTATTGATCCTGAGACGAACAAAACATCAGGATATTGCTTTATTGAATTTAATACTCCTCTGGTAATTCTCTCTCCCACTCTCCAGTCATTGGTTATATTCAGCAAAAACTTACTCATTATTTGTTTAGAGGTCTTCAAATATTTTTACTTTCGTATTTAAGACAGTAAAATATTCAGTTGCCTCCTTTTGAGGAGTGATTAATGGCTTTAGGAGTACGCAAGATACTGAAGAAACATTGCTTTACTTGCAATCTATCTTGATAAACCTACTGGTCTCCAACTCGAGTTGAGCTTGGGTTGAGCACATTGAACCTGGGGTAGGGTTTTGAACGTGGGCTTCACAAGCATGATCAGTCCCTTGTTTAAGATTGGGTTAAAATTTTACCCTGTCAAGGTTTCCTTAGGAGTCTGAGTTAAACTACTAGATGTGCCCATCCACTCTTACCAAACACTCTCTCATTTGGGAGCTTGTTATAAATAGCTTCAAATAAAACAAAAAATTTTATATGAATTCTTATTATTTATATGGTTATTAGAAGTTTTCCATGTTAAAGAGTGTAGAACAATCCACCTCAGGCTAGCAATTGATGGGTGTAAAAGATGAATCATCTATCCATTATATTTATTTTATTGGTTTTTAGAATATCTGGTTTGAGTCGGATTAATTCATTATGGATGGAAATTGACTGCCCATAAACTTCGTGAAAAATGTTTTACATTCCTTTGTCCTTTTTTTTGAAGGCTGTTTACATGTTAGGAATTTGCTTTTTTGGTTTTAAGATTTGTTGTTGAATGCTGTGGGATTTGCTTCCTGAGTTCTAAAATTTGCTTATCCGATATCAAGTTGATAGACAAGGCTTGATTGAAAAATGACCAATGTAGTGATAACTTTTGGATAAGAATATACACAATTGGATTATTATTAAAAGTTTGTGTTCATCTGCTTGTAGCTAGTTTCTAGACATTTCCAAACACTAGCTGTGGGTATTAATGCTGTTCTGAACTGTAGTGTGGTGTGGTTTAATGCATTTTCATTAGATCTGGTTCTTTTATCTCCCTATTGTAGGAAGCTGAGCTCGCTAGGGAGAAGACAAATGGATACAAGCTGGACAGGTCTCATATTTTTGCTGTGAACATGTTCGACGAGTTTGATACATTCATGAAAGTTCCAGATGAGTGGGCTCCTCCTGAATCTAAGCCTTATACTTCAGGGGTAATTGCTTCAATCAGTTTGTTTCATGTATTCTGTCATTGATCTTAAAATCCACATCAAATTGCATTATGAGCTGCATTCCAGCTACCTATGCTCAAATGCTATGCTTTAAACATCTACTGTTTTTTGCTGTACTTATATGAGGTGATACAATGCTCCTTGCTCTTTACCATTGGTGTCTTTTGAAATTTCTCTGATGAAAATTTTCAATTACAAATAATACTTTTTTCTCTGTCCCCAAATAGATAGGGTGCTTTCCTTTATTGGCTGTCTTAGAATAAATGAGATTTTTTTTTACAAAAAAATAATAAATAAAAATAAATAAAAAATAAAAAATAAAAAATTATCTATATAACTTTCCATATTACCCTTAAATTTGAGTTCTTTTGAAATTTGATACCATCTTTCCTGGTCCTTACCATGCATCATGCCAAAACTAATTGTGGATTTAAAGTGCCTTCATATCTGCAAATAATGTAAACTTTTTTAGTGTCATGTAATTTTTTTCTTCCATGGGGAAAGAAAAAGTGTATTACACATTGGTAAATGGTCTTTAAAAACCCTTTTCTTTTAAATATGTAGCATTTTGTTTATAGCTCATTTCTTAGACTAATATAACTAAAACCATAAATGCATTAAAAATAATCTAAATATGCATAAAGGTGCATTCTTTGCAATTCATTAAAAAAATGGTGCCTTCTTTGCCAATTTTAATATAAATTATCTTGCTGCGAAGTAAGCACCTTGTATGATTTAGGTGGGTTTTTAGGTTTCTCCAATGTTGATCAAGTAGATGGGTTTTATTGTCTCTAATTGCCCACAAACGGATTCCATCTCTATCTGTACTAATTGTTGTGTTTCTAAATGTCTTAACTATGTTTTATGCTGTCATGTCATTGCAGGAAAATCTTCAACAATGGCTGACTGATGAGAAAGCTCGTGATCAGTTTGTCATTCGTGCTGGTTCAGATACTGAGGTTTTATGGAATGATGCGAGGCATCTAAAGCCTGAGCCTGTTTATAAGCGTGCTGTGAGTAGGAATTATATTTAATTGTCCTATTACTATCACTTAAAACGATTAATTATGTGTTAGTTGGGAGGATCTCTCTCTCTCTCTCTCTCTCTCTCTGAGTGTGTGTGTAGGTGAGAGAGAGAGAGAGAGAGAGATTGATACTAAAGCTCAGCGTGGCTTGTTTCTACTGCATTGTTTAATAAACTTCTGCTCACTGCTACAACATCATTTATTGAAGTTAGCAAATTTGTCAATTTATCCAAAAAAAAAAATTATAATAAGATGCTTATCTTTTTTATTTAGTAATTATCACTTTGATGAATGGTCCTACTTGTTTCCCTTTGCAGTTCTGGACTGAAAGTTTTGTGCAGTGGTCTCCACTGGGAACATACTTGGCGACAGTTCACAGGCAAGGGTCTGCTGTTTGGGGTGGTGCCAGTACTTTTAATCGCCTTATGCGTTATGCACATCCTCAGGTTGAAATTTGGTTTCTAGCTTTTGATTTCATGTTGTGTTCCCTTTTCCCTCGTCATTTAGCTTTTTTGATATTAACTTCAGGTAAAATTGATTGATTTTTCCCCTGGTGAGAGGTATTTAGTTACCTATAGCAGCCATGAACCGAGTAATCCGCGTGATGCAAATGTGAGTTTTTCTACTATGCTGTCCATTAAGTCACTGTAAAGTCATTGAGCCTGGGACCATTGATAATGTAAATTTATGTTTCAGATGGTCGTGATAAATATTTTTGATGTGAGAACTGGAAAGGTAATGAGAGATTTCAAGGGAAGCGCTGATGAATTTTCTATTGGAGGAACTGGCGGTGTTACAGGGGTGTCGTGGCCTGTTTTCAGGTTAGTTTTTCAATCTACATAAACATGCTAATAAGTCTTTTCCCTTTTTCTGATTGCATGGCTGTTTTCAGCATCACCCATAAGTCTAATGGGAGATTAAGAGTGTGTTTTATTTTATCAGATGGGCCGGTGGAAAAGAGGACAAATATTTTGCTAGAATTGGGAAAAATGTTATTTCTGTCTATGAAACAGAGACCTTTTCACTAATTGACAAGAAATCCTTGAAGATTGAAAATGTTGTGGATTTCAGTTGGTCACCAACTGACCCAATTCTTTCCATCTTTGTTCCTGAACTGGGGGACCATCCTGCTAGGGTGAGCATTGTTGTTGATTATGAAGATGCTTTTTAATTTACAAGTTGTGTTCTTTTGTTTTTTTGTAAATAATTAATTAAAGTAACTTGATGTTCTGCAATTAAACCATCTCTCAGGTGAGTCTCATGCAAATACCAAGTAAAGATGAGCTAAGGCAGAAGAATCTTTTCAGTGTTAGTGATTGCAAAATGTACTGGCAAAGCAATGGGGATTATCTAGCGGTTAAGGTTGATCGATATACAAAAACGAAAAAAAGCACATACACAGGCTTTGAGCTTTTCCGCATAAGAGAAAGGGATATTCCTATTGAGGTTTTTGAGCTTGAGAATAAGAATGATAAGATCATTTCCTTCGCTTGGGAGCCAAAAGGCCATAGGTTTGCAGTTATCCATGGTGATAACCCAAGACCTGATATAAGTTTTTACTCCATGCGTTCTGCCAACAATACAGATAAGGTTAAAAGGCTCACTACTCTGAAAGGAAAGCAGGCAAATGCTCTTTTCTGGTCACCTGCTGGCCGCTACATAATACTTGCAGGATTAAAGGGTTTGAACGGACAGTTGGAATTTTACAATGTTGATGAGCTTGAAACCATGGCAACAGCTGAGCATTTTATGGCGACAGATATTGAATGGGATCCCACCGGAAGGTAATTTTGAGATTCTTTTTGATAGTGTCAAAATAAGGGGCGATGAAGTGCTATGCCTTGTTTAAATCGAACTGAAGTGCAATATTTGTTTCTTGTCGCTTTCTCTCAGTTTTGATATGTGACCTTTCTGGATATATAGGTATGTTGCGACTGCAGTGACTTCTGTTCATGAGATGGAAAATGGTTTCAACATATGGTCTTTCAATGGCAAACTACTTTATAGGATTCTGAAGGATCATTTCTTTCAGGTAAATGAGGGCAACACCTCACCTATTTTTGCATATAATGGTCTTTGTAAATTTTAAGTGATTCAGCAGACGAATATGGGTGAGAAGAGATAACAAAGTAAAAAGTACAAATTTAATGCGCTTTTTTAGGAAAATGGATGTATGTTTCTTGCCCATGCATGCAATCCTAATAAACTATAATAGAAAATGTAGATATAGTGCTCGTGGTATTAAAGAGCAAAATTTGGAAGATGACCCCATATTTGTATGAACACTCAATTGCATGTGAAATGGGTGAGTCATATTAATATCTGCTCTTGCTATTACATATCAGATTATCAGCTGATTTTCTCGTTTTCTTTTGTTTGCAACAGTTTTGTGGCGCCCAAGGCCTGCATCATTCTTGAGTCGAGAGGAAGAAATTGCAAGAACTTGAAGAAGTACAGTAAAAAGTACGAGGAGGACCAGGACGTCTCATTGCTATTGAGCGAGCAGGACGCGAGAAGCGGAGGATGTTGAAGGATGAATGGGAGAAGTGGCTGAATGAGTGGAAGCGGTTGCACAAGAAGAAAAGCTGGAGGCAGAAACTCAGGGACGGAGAAGTGAGTGATGAAGAGGAGGAGTACGAGGCTAAAGAAGTTGAAGTTGAGGAGATATTAGATGTTACAGAGGAGGTTATTTCTTTTGAGGAGTGATAAATGTTTTGGAGCTTTTTGATACCCCTCTGTTTAAAGCACAAAAGACCTCAGCAAGACAGCGCTCTTCCAGATGAAGTGAGGGTTTGGAACAAGCTTTAGATCCCGCTATATTTTTTTGCAGCATCTTGTGGTGAGCTGCTAATTGCTTTGTTTCTCCATCTTGTATTATTATTATTTTTTGTTAGTTTAATATTATCATTGACCAGTTTTGTAGTTCTGATCTGTGTACACTAATTTACAAAGAGTAATGTTGCTTTTTACGCATTTTGTGCAAGTTAACAAGGCTATCATGACGTGCTTTAAGTGAAGTTACTTAAAAATATGTAACGTTAGCCTATGTAAAATGAGTGATAAATAAGTGTAAAGTGAAGCATTACTTGCTATAAAAATGGCTAAGGAACTATATATGTTTTGCGACCAAAAATCTTCCCTCCCATGCTTAAACGAAAAATGGAGGATTGGTCATCCTTAAGAACCCAACGCTGCCCTACGAAATCAATGATTTTTTATTTTTGATTTCCTAAGCCAAATAGGAAGAAGGGAAATCAATGAGTGAGGTTTGTGGGGTTCAATCTATAATCAGTGTAGTGGGTGTGAGGGATCTCGAATATGAAGGTTCTTTTTCTTAGCTTGCTTTTGAAAGTTGCTATATATTCTCTTCTTGAATAGGATCATTTTCAATTCAAAGGAAAATATTCAATTAGTTATTTAGAATGATATTTTTGTCTCTTAAAAAAAAGTATTCAATTAGAAATATTTTTGTCTTTTCACTTTTTAAAATGACAAAAATATTCCTCTAATATAACTAGTTGGATATTCTTCTGTTCAAATGAACGAGAGAAAATCTTAATTCCAAAATTTTATATCTAATGCATACATGAAAATTAGTTTTTTGGATGGAGGAGAATTACTTTATTTTTCAAATTTGGTTAGAGGATTCTTTTTAAGTCTATTAAATTGATATATGTTTAAAATGGTGACTTTTTGCATCCATTTTAATAATAATTCTTAGATGAAATAAAAGTGCGTGTAAAAATAAAAATATATGTAATTCTTATATGTATTTTGAACACATCAGTTTAATAGACGAATTGGAAAATTTGTGCCATTGTAAAACCTTTCCTTGCTGTTATTTTCTATTTTAGATTGAGCATGGCATTATCCTCCAAGAAAATACGCAATTTGAAAATGTGATTTTAAAAATTCAGCTAAATGTTTTATAAAATCGTGGTTTTATCTTTAAAATTGCGATTTGACATTTAAAATATTGGTTTTTTTTTTTTTTTTCATGAACATACTCTGAAATGAGACACTTTTTTTTTTTTGCAATTTTGTTTAAAAGCACACTTTTAACCTACAAGATTGCTGATTGCATGACGTACCAAACAATACTGTTTGATTTCAGCAGGACCATACAAGAAAAAATCTATTATATCCTACTCCTTCCACTTTCCACTCTCAAAAATCATTTTCATATCCATAAATGCATCAATGCATGATTAAGTAGATGACACTGACACATCATCATCTTTGGTTTGCATTGCGTGTGGTTAACAAATTGATAAATCTAATAATGCTGAGGGATTTGCTTCCTTTGAGACATCCAAACACAGCCATAGAATATGAATCTAGGAGACCCCAAGAGAGAATATAAAAATGAATCTAATAGTGATCTAAGAGTGTGAACATGAAGACATTTCAGACAAGCAAAGGAACCAAATTAAAAATTTCAATATGTTTTTGTCTTTTGCACTTCTGGTACGTGATACAGGTCTGTTTTAGCAGCAGCCATCAATTGATTTTTATCTCTTTGTTTGGAAGATTGGGAAACATGAGCCAACCCTTTCCACATTAACTTTATGGGAGTTTGCTTAAAACACAAAGACATAATTGGTTCCAACCAATACTTGCTTGCATAGAATGTCTTGGGATCTAATGAGTCCACACCTAACTCTTTTCTAGTTTTCTTCTACATTTGTGGACACTTTCAAGGATGTAATGAGAAATGGAGAAGGATATTGGACCCCATTTTAAACAAATATATATATATATATATATATATATATATATATATATATATATATATATAAAGAGTGATGTTAGGAATATTACAACTTTTATTACAACAATAAAAGTTCTTAAGAATATTTACATTCAATCATGTAATCAGCATTTTTTCTTCTTCTTAAATTATGAAGAATCATACCTCAAAATCACCCAACATCTGATTTTCACTCATCCTTTGTATTAATTTGAAGAAAAAGCTACAATGATATTTCATATATGAATTATCACTGTATATCCCTTTTTTTTAAAAAAAAAAATTTTATCAATTCCTATTTCCAAATTCTACTTCTCTGTTTAATTAAAGAAATGCTATAGGTACTAAATATTTTATCAAAAGAGGTTTACCAAACTGATGTGTAACTCATTCATTGAAAATTATCAAAATAATTAGTCAAGAAAAATGTAACGGGTACCCAAAAATGAACTCCACATGATTAATTGGTACCCTTCTTTTAGTAAAATATTTAGTGCATGTAGCATTTCTCATTTAATTATTCCTTCTTTAAGCCTAAAGAAAGAACAAAATTAAATCATTCTCCAAAATATAAAGAATGAGACGTAAAGTATTTTAACTTAAAAGTGGTTCTCCAAAATAGAAAAAGCAGGGCTATTCTTCAAAATTCGAAGAAAATCTTGAAAGATTTGATGCAGATGCTCTTATAAATTGCCGTAGACGGTAGTAGCTAACATGACAATTATCATGTCAACTACTTGTATATTGCTTAATTTTCTCATTCCATGCGAGTTTGTAAACAATAATTGCACTAAAAGCTGTAATAATCAATGATTATTAAAAGAGTAAATTGTTGAAAATGTATGATGAGGCATGCAGTTGACCCATCAAAATCTCTCTCTCTCTCGTGTGTGTGAAAATGATTATGAGACAGATTCCAGCTTTCTTCCACCACCCGGCACCCGCCAGAAGTGGAGCCCGGGCTCCCGCCAAACAAGATTCCAATCATCGTAATCTCTCTCACTGTTTGGCTTTCTGTCTCGATCATTCCCATAAGAATCCAGCTATTTTAGACCCACCAAAAATGCATTATGGCCCACAGCCAAACAAGGTTCCAAGCATTATGAGAATGAGCATGCTTTTAAGGGCCACAAGACCGCCACTTGACCGTGCTCTTGGTGGCCAGCGATATATATATTATATATATTATATATATTTCTGGCCGGCCATGACAATGATGGCTTGATCTCTAAGTTTCACAAATATCTCCATGCAACCAAGTTGAAAAGACTTGAAGTACTTGCACATGGAAACAACTTTTATGGGTTTGGATTTTCCCCGTGATCATAGCTGTTGCATTTATACGGAATGCTTAGCCTGCTGTAAGATATTAAGAGATGAGATGATTTTTTTTTCTTTTTCTTTTTCTTTTTTTCCGCTTGTTTCGGCCTATAATATATATATTAAGATGAAAGTTTTAACTGAAAATATATTTTGAAAAAGTAGTTATTTTTTGTTGTTTGTTTGCAATTTGAAAAATGTTGCGTTTAGACCGTACCTTTAAAGAGAGATAGCTAGAAGAGTAGTGGAGGAAGAGAGTATGTAGGAGCAAAAGGCTTTTACAAGTGGGATCAATTGAGATTCATGATTCAGTGCAATTATCTACCTATATTACGTATAATTTGAATAGATAATTGTAAGAAGGTTCTTGGGATCGATTCATCTACAAGAACCGAGACTTTTGAGCAGGTAAGTCCACATACAATCGCTTTTCAGAGGGTGTAGGAGAGCAACAAAATGGTCTACTTATGTCTCGTGAATGTTATTTTTCTATTCAACTAAAAATATTTTGAGATTGACTAGTACTCAAAATCAAAATAAATTTTATGCCGAAACAATCGGATGACTTGGAATTGGGTCAAGTCCATCAACACAAGTTGGCACCAATTACATAATTTTCCAAGCAAAAGTAGAGACATGTGTTTACAAGCCCTGACTTTGTTGTCGTGTGAAGTGGTGGACTCCCTCTTCCTATTAGTCAAAGATTTACGTTTCCATCTTCCTGTTGAATTTTTGCTCTTTCTTCCGACAAAGTTGATCATCGATATCACCTTTTTCTTATTGTAGAAACTGCCAATTTGCTTTACAAAGATCGACCTTGTAATTAGGATTTGGGATTCAATGAATTCTTTCACACAGGCACACAAATATATATATGACAAGCAAATTAAATAACACAGATTTTTTGAAGCTTGGCAACCTAATAATTTCATCAGATTAATAATGTTTTAAACCCAATTCTAGTACTAATATATGGTATTTCCAGAGTCATATGCTATATGTGATTAAACATCGTCTCTGAAATTTGCAAAGAATAGGTGTGTCTTTCATTCGACAACTGCCAGATACCTCCTTTACTAAACATCTGAACATAGCGCTTCTGTGATAATTTTAGCGTAGTTGATCTCGAATAGAGATTTTCGGCAGACAAAAATTTGTGTTATTATTATTAATAAAAAAAATAATACAAAACTTGATTGACACATGGACAATTTAAATTACAAAAAATAATTAAAATCGAGAATCACTTATAAAAAATTGATCAAATTATATATTAAATTTATTGGCCTCCATAAATCACTAATCAAAAATTGGTATCAGCAAAAATATATAAAACCGATATAGCATTTTGAAGCATTAGCATCAAACTTAGGATAACCGAATCCCTTTAGGGTGATACCATCCCTAAAAGGTTAACTTTTCACGCCTATATTTTAGTTTTGAAGCAATAACACCAAATTTAGGATGACTGAATCTCTTTAGAAATCTTATCATCTTTAAAAAGTTAACTTTTCACCCATAAGTTTTAATTTTAAATTCATAAATAAGTTTTGAGGCATTAGAACCCAAATATTGACTCATAAAAATTTATTTAATATTACTCAAATATCTCAAAATACAACTAAAAAAACTTCTCTTTCTCATGAAAATTTCATCAAACATATAAAATGCAAAACATAAAAAAACATATAAGGTTTGGCCGACAGCATGACTCGTTGATCTCACTCTCACTGTATAGCTTGCTGTTGCCGTACGTGTCTTTTTGGCGATTCTTTTTTTGGTTGGTAAACGCAGACGTAATTGGACCAGATCATTTGATTGGCTTATTTTCAGTTTTTAATTGTTTTTATTTATCATTGTATAACTATGTTGGGGAGTTTTTTTTTTTTTTTTTTTGGGCCTCAACCCCTATATATATATATATATATATATATGGGTCTTGCTTCTATTTAATTAGTTAATAAAACTATGAAAAAAGTCGCTTTACTCCCTGAAATTTGAGGGGTTTTTTTTTTAATTTTAATTTTAATTTTAAAAATTTGCAATGTACTCTTTTAATGTTTCAAAAATTTATGATTAACATCTTATGTTACTAATTGTCATCTAAGTACACGAAAATTGTCGGTATAGGAATGGGTGAGAGGAATCTACTACTTTTCTTTTTCATTTCAACACCCACATGACACCTAAAAAGGGTTGATGAAAAAAAAATCAAAACAGACATTGGGTTATAATGAGAGACAATTATATCATTTCACTAGCTAAATTAATTAGGTGCAAAATTGGAAGACACAGCATAAAAGTCTCATGTAAGACACACATGATGTCATTTCCGTTTACTTAGACGGCAATTAATAATGGAGGGTATTAATTGCAAAATTTTAAAATATTATAAAGGTACATTGCAAATTTTTAAACATTGTGGTTCAAATTGAAAAATACCTCAAACTTCAGGAAAATGAATTTTAATATTTTTTTCCAAAAACTAAATCTTATCCATAAAATAAAAAATAAAAATAAGTCTGTTTAATCAATATAATTACATACACTAATCAAATTATAAGCCAAACTCAGGATGAGATCTCCCATGATACATAAGAGGTAGACATTAAACCATGGCATGTATGCACGTTTAACGGTAATAGCATGGAATTTTCTATTACCATTAAAGGTATATATATATGCCTCCATTAACATAATTAGGTTTAGAACTTTAGTCTGAAAGGAACCAGAATATATACAATATGGTTCCATCAATCAATCTCTTTTAAGGCTCAAATTGAAATCTGAAAATCAATTTAATAACCATTTTAATTACAATCTGCTGCATGGACCCAGCTAGTGAAACAAATTAATCACCCAATTTTTGGAGGGTAATTATTTATTGTAATTCTAGCTCTTAATTATCCGGACTGAAAAATTGTCCCGATGATCATATCAGATGTCCTTCCTCAGCTCTATTCCCACTTCTTCATCTTTTACAGAAGTATAAACTTTTATGCTCACGATACGACAAAATGGACTATCTCACAATATTATTTTTCAAGAAGCATTCTCGTTTCTTCGCCTTTATGCCTGATCAGTGCCAACTTTTATCTCACAGTATGATAAGATGGGCTATATCTTCAAGGAAACATTCTCATTTCTTTCCCCTTCGCACTTATTTGGCTGAACAGTAGAAAAAGATTCCCTCTTTCTTAGCTTTTCTTTGTAATCTCCCAATTCTGAAATTGCACAATTATTGTCCTTTGCAGGAATTCAACCCTAGTCTCTCCCTTGGATAGAGACAGGATATAGCATCCAGTGCATTGGGCCATGCTCACTTCAAAAGCATTAAAAAAATATGGAAAATTCCATGAGAATTCAAGGTGGCCTATAATAGGTAATTAGAGGTTCATTGAATATGATAATTAGGGAATAGGCATTGAAGTTGTTTCAGCTATCTAATTTATTGACTAAGTTTGTTAATTAAAATAATGGTTAAATTGAAGTAAATTTTGCTTTGTGCAAATTAAAAAGAATTATATGTGATTTGTTGAAACTAAATGTCTCACATGAGAGGTGGAGGAGGCCAAAATTAAACCTGTCAAAATCTATGAAGCCACCCCTAACTTGCCCTCATAAAATATTCTGATTCCATCAAGGATTATAAGTTTGGTTGAGCTTTGCACACCACTAGTTATATAATAAAGCTCAGTTATTCAGGATACCCATGAAATAGAAAAATTGTGGGTGCTCTTAAAAAAAAAAAAAAAATTGTAGGTGACGTGTAAGATTTGACAATCTATTGAATCTCAAATTAGTATATAATAAGGCCAACAAAGACAATAAAAGTTCACATGCTAGAGTAGCATAGTTGAGAGAGAGAGAGAGAGCTAAGCAATGGCCACTCCCATTTCCTCCTCCTTCCTTGGGTTTTCCTCTTGACCACTCTTCTTGTATTTCTCTCTTCAAAGAACCTGGGATTCGCCTTTGCAGGAAGACAGAAAATAGAAAGCAATGACCATCTTCTTCATCACCATACTCATCATACGGTGGAAGTCAGCTCTCTACTGCCATCAACCACTTGCAGCCCTTCAACCAAAGGTGTTTATCACACAACTTTGAAATCTCTCTCTCTCTCTCTCTCTCTCTTACCATCATATACTCGTGATTTATTAATGGCAGCAGAAATAAAGAAATTTCAAATAGAAATTTTGTTGGGATTTGTGGTTGTGGCTCTATCTATGAATCAATTATTGATATTTCAACACCCATATCTACAGTGTCTTCATGTCAGGTATAAAACGTCAATCAATGTTCGGTCACTTACCCAATACGGTAAAATGACATACAAGCAATAGATTTGTTTGTTTTCAGCACAAATTCTACTTTTTAAAGCAAGTTTTGTTGTCCAAAGCCAAAGTTTTCATTGAAATTGGGTTAAAAGAAATTCGTTATACTCAGTTTATTAAATTAACGTATATTCTTAAAGTATGTAATTCACACGTGCTTTTTAAGTTGTCTTTCATGACCAATTACATGTTGATTGATGTTTTCATTGGTATTAGATGTGAATGTGTTCTTACTAATTGGGAATTTAATACAGGTCCTAATGGAAAGGCATCCTTGAAAGTGACGCACAAATATGGTCCATGCTCCCAACTTCACCAAGACAGTGCGAAAACTCCCACCCACGCTGAAATCCTGCAACAAGACGAGCTAAGGGTGAAGTCAATCAACTCCAGGCTCTCCAACAAGTTGGCTAGCGGTGACAACAATGATTTGAGGAACTCAGAGGCTTCCGTCAGTATTCCGGCCAAGTCCGGTAGCACCATCGGCACGGGCAACTACGTCGTGACTATCGGCTTTGGCACACCCAAAAAGGACTTGACACTCGTATTTGATACTGGCAGCGACATCACTTGGACCCAATGTCAGCCTTGCTCCAAAAGTTGCTACCAACAAAAGGAACCAATCTTCAACCCTTCAGCATCCAACACTTACACAAATATCACATGTAGCTCAAATTTGTGCTCTAAGCTCAAATCTGCAACAGGTGATGCTTATAATCTTAACCTTTATCTATAGGATTTAACATAATAATTGTTACCTTATCTATACATTAAATAATCTCATGGTAATATACTTGGGTGAATGTCAACAATAACAATAATGGAAATTTTGGATTTAAGTGAATCAACTAAGAAAATTAATGTAAAATCATTATTTGGGGATCGAATTCTTTGGAATCAAAGTCCTTTTTTTTTCCTTTACAAACTCATATTCATATGATAGTCCATATTTGATAGAAACAAGTAATCTATTATAAACAAGATAATTATGTATTATGTGGATTCTTATGTGACAAGTAATGGTACACTTATACTCATTTATCATTTTTTTTAATTTTTTTTTTATGTCCAATGAAATGAGAGATTTGGTAGATTCAATAATTATCTCCGCTTAATTCATTATAATTGAATGCACTTAATAGAATCATTAATTTATGAGATATAAACATTTATGTGGCGTCAAATAGATTATATACTTTCCATATAAATAGAAATTTGCATGCAGGAATCACACCGGGATGCTCTTCCTCCACATGCGTGTACGGCATACAATACGGCGACCAGTCGTTTTCCTGGGATTCTTCGGCAAAGAAGCTGACCCTCACACCAACAGACGTGTTCAACGACTTCCTCTTCGGCTGCGGCCAGAACAACCAAGGCCTCTTCGGCGGAGCCGCCGGGCTGCTCGGCCTCGCCCGCGACCCTCTCCTTCGTCCAACAAACCGCACCCAAGTACGGCGGCTTCTTCTCCTACTGCCTCCCCTCAAGCTCCAGCTCCACCGGCCACCTCACCTTCGGCGGCGGAGCTTCCAACGCAGTCAAATTCACGCCCTTGTCGAAAGTCTCAGACGGCACGTCGTTTTACGGCCTCGACACCACCGGCATAAGCGTCGGAGGAAGCTCGCTAGCGATCTCGCCCTCGGTTTTCTCGGCCTCCGGGACCATCATCGACTCGGGGACTGTCATCACGCGCCTGCCGCCGGCGGCGTACAGCGCGTTGAAGACGGCGTTTAGGGAGGCGATGAAAGCATATCCTCTAACCGATCCGCTCTCGATACTCGACACGTGCTACGATTTCAGCAAATACGACAACATTACATTCCCGAAACTAGCGTTCTCGTTCAGCGGTGGGCTCAATGTTGTGCTGGACGGGACGGGGGTGTTCTATGCTCAAAAAGCCTCGCAGGTTTGCTTGGCTTTTGCCGCGAATGGCGATGCGAGTGACGTGGCAATATTTGGGAATGTTCAGCAGAAGAGGTTGGAAGTGGTGTACGATGTCGCCGGAAGGAGGGTTGGGTTTGGGCCTGCTAGTTGTTAGCTGAAAAGGTTTGTTAATCACAAAGAGAATCTTTGTGATTAGTGGGCTTAATTAGCTCTTGTGGGGAATTAGTAATATGGATTAGGCTTCAACATTTGCATACTTATAACCCATTGGAAAAATCAATGGAAATAATATTGGAGTGAAAAGGGTACGTTAATTGCTTGGGATGTGTATTTACAATATTTCAAAATGATGCATATATATATATGTTTCAACACAATGTTATTTACGGAAAACATTATTATATGCATGACTATATAATATGGGTAAATGGAATGAGTTTGGGGTTGTATATTGTAAAATGTTATGAAAATGAATAATGATTCACCGAAAGACATTTACGTGAAGGTGTAGCGCCTCAATGTAGATGCCTTTACTGGCTATATTAAGGGTATGTAGGTCAATAAGATTTGAAGAGAGTAGATATATAAAATTAGTCTTACACTAATAAGAGGAGATAATCAGAACGATAGTGAAGAATAAAAGATGGTAAAAATTAAAGAAACGATAACATATTGCAATGGCGATAAGAAATGTTTTCCAAGAAATGACAAAGTATATAAAAGAAATGTTATGAAGAAAATTGTATATGAAATAAAGGTTTAAAAATAAAAATCACCCTACATTTGATTTTCACTCATCATTCACACTCTAGACGACTTTCCTTCTCTCATTATAGACGACTCTTCTTCTCTCTTTAATTATTCATTCTTTTAAGTCTAAAATAAAGAATAAGATGTAGAGTGTTTTTTTAAATAATAAAATAAAAAAGTTAAGGGTTATTCCTCAAAATTTGAAGAAATTTTTTTAAAGGATTAAATGTGGATGCTTCCACAAACTAACATGATATTGATCACTTTAGTCATTAAATAATTAAATTTATTTATTAAATTTTATTGCTTAATTTTCTTACTATTAAAATATTGCTAGTAAATTTGTTAGGAATGAAAAAATTGTAATAAAAGCAATAAAATAAAACCAATTATTTTATATAAAAGTAAATAATTGTTGAAAGTGTATGAGGAGACAGATAACCCATCAAAATCTCTCATTCTGTCACAATCATGGTCATGGGTCAGATTCCAGCTTTCTTCCACCACCCGCTAGAAGTGGAGTCCGGCCTACTGCGTTCTTTTCTCCGTTTGGCTCTTTCTGTCTCCCATCTATTAGAATCCAGCTATTTTATATCCACCAAAAACGCATTATGGCCCACAACCAAACATGGTCTCAAGCAGTATGAGAACTACAAATGAGTGTCTGTAAGGCTCACAAGACCACCACATGACCCATTTTCTTGGTAGCCATATATATAATTTATTATTATTTTATTTTTATTCTGTTTGGCCATGACAATGATATCTTGACCTTCATGGTTTGGAAGTTTCCGTAATAGTTGTACTTATACAGAATGCTGAAAGATTTTTTCGCGTCAAGAAAATATTTTCAGCTCCTCAAATGAAACTGGTTATTTTTGCCATTTGTTTGCAATATTTTAAATGGTTTGATTTTTTTTTTATTCATATGGAAAATCAACAAATATTTATTATATTTTAATATATTGTAAGGAGTTGCAAGGAAAAGAGAGAGACAACGATGAGAAGCTACGAAGGAAGAGAGTGTGAAAATGAAAAGCCTTTGGGGTGAGATCGATTGAGATTCAGGGTAAATGCTTATTCATACTGCTTGTAATTTGGACAAACAATTGTGAGAGTATCCTTATAAGTCTATCTATCCAAACGAGTGTGTACAACTAAAGATCTTCTTGGGCAAATAAGCCGACAATTGCCTATCTAAAGATACTGAAGAGCAGCAAAAAATAATTTACGCTTAAATTGTTTTACGTTTTGTAAATGTTTCTTTTTCTTTTTCTTTTTTTTTTTAATTTTAGCTAATCAAAAACATTTTAAATTGGCCATTATTTTATGCATCACTACACACTCAAAAGTAAAAATAATTTTTTTTTTTCAAAAAAACATTTAAAACAAACGGAAGAAGATACATGAGACTAAGATTTGGGTGCCATTAGTGGATGGACACAAGTGGGCAGCAGGTGCATAATTTTTCAAGCAAAGTAGGCTTTTGATTACAAGCCTTGACCTAATTGTGGTCGAGTGGAAGTAGTGCGTGGACTCCCGGCCAATTAGTCGGAATTCCTTCGGAATGTTTGCTCTTTCTGACAAAGTGGATCAATATCACCTTTTTTTTATTTTATTTTATAAATATCACTTTTGACTTATTGTAGAAAATTAGGGTTGAGCAGATCAGACCGTAGAATAACAAGAGAAAATAGATAAAAGAATAACATAAAGGATAAATAAATCATGTCGATCAACCTCCTTTCCCTTGCTTGCTTAAAAAAAAATCACGTTGATCAAAGTCTTATTGACTAATAATAGCGTTTTGGTAGAGTTTCATTATCAAGAAAAAGAGAACAATTATACCTCTAAGAAAACATCTTTTTAATTAATCATAATCTGTCATCGATAAGAGTACAAAGAACATTTAAATAGACACGATAAAATAAACTATAACCCTAATTTTGACTTATTTTGGGTTAAGCCTATTATATAATTATAAAATGTCACTAACTTTATATTAGATGACTTTGGGCCAAGCTCATTATAATAACTCTTAAAATATAGATAAACCACTAATCTAAATATAAATAACCTAATTAACTAATAAGACCCAAATAAAATTAAAAGAAGAACTTATTTGTTTTTCCTTTTACATTAGGGATCCAATCAACCCTTTCACAGTTATGGACAAGATCGTTTGGACACGAGGTGCTTCATTTTCTTTTTTTTCACCTTTTAAAATTACTATTGAATTTTGAGGTTTATGTGAGACTCATATAGCTCTACAAATCCAATGATAATTTTAAAAAATAAATAATAACAATAATAATAATAATAAGATAATGAAAAAGGACCAGAAAAAAGAAAATTGCATTTTCCTTTGAACTCTTATACACACAAGCATATTAAATAACACATATTTTTTAGTCGAAACTTAATAATTTCATCAGATTGATTATGTTTTAAACCCAATTCCTATAGTTCATCAGAATTGTAAATATTGTCTATGAAATTTGCAAGGAATAGATGTCTCATGTTCACCAACCTGGACATCTCCTTTATTGAATATCAGAATAGAAGTCTTGTTTGGTCAAGGCTTTGGGCCTTTTACTGTAGTAGAAAGTAATTAATGTGAAAAATAAAAATAAGAATATTTGGTATAAAAAAAAAATTTGTTTGTAGTAATTTTTATTTAAATAATAATAAAAACTACTGATATAATATATATAAAAAGTAAAAATATTGAAAAGTTAAATTTTGAAGAATAGTATTAGGCTTGTGAGGTCTTTTGCCAAAGAGGGCCCTAGTTTCTTTGCATCTAGCTTAGTTGATCTCACACTACCTCTTGCTGCCACCAAGGTGTATAGCTAGCTAGCCTAGCTCCATCAACCAATATTTTGGTTTGCCACAAAAATTGCCTAGTTTTTTAGGCACTTAGTTAGAATTATTGGACCAGATTATTTAATTAACTTATTTTCAATGTTTTATTATTATTATAGTAACATTTTTTCTATTGCTTCCTTAAACATTAAGAATATTGCTATAGGGTAGCACTTTTACGTCTATATCCATTATTTTAATACAAAATATTTTTCTCCTCTCATCTCTTCTTCTTCCTTTTTTTTTTGCCTCTTATTGAGACATTGTGTTAAAATTTTGTAAAAAAATATGAGGGTAGTTGTATTTTGTAAAAATAATATTTTAATATATATATATATATATATATATAAATAGCTATTAGCTATTATGAAGTGTATTTGAATAATGAAGTAAAAATACCTCATATTTTTGCAGGAAAATTATCATTTCTCTCCTTTGCACTTATCTATTTGGCTGACCACAAGGAAGAGAGATTCGAATCTTTTCCTAGCTTTTCTGTGTAATCTTACTTATATAAAAGGAGAAACTTCACTAACCCCTAAACTTTTGTAATTTTGTGGACACCTCCTAACATTCAAAATCTCTTATTTTAGTGTATCGAATTTTGATTTTCTTTTACTTTTTCCCTTCTATTAGGATTTTTTGTTAAATTTAATGGAATATATAAAATTACTAAAATACTCTTAGTCATTTTTTTAATTTAATTTAACTGTAATATTTAACGAATAAGTATTTGAATAAAAGAAAGCTCGATACACCGAAGTAAAAGTTTTTGAACGTTTAGTAAATATTTACAAATATCGCGAAAATTAGGAGATTAGTGAAAATTTTCATATATATATATATATATATATATATAGAAAGAGAGAGAGAGAGTAAGTGGGTTGTTTGATATATTATATTATACGCAATTTGAGAAACTTTTCCAATAGTCATATTGTTTTTTTACAAGTCGCATATATGTATTGGTCTAGATAACCTTCAACTTATTATAATGGTATTGGAGAGAACTAAGCAATGCACGCCCAAAAATTGTACTTCTGTCAAATCATCTAAGTGCATTTTGTACTAATTTGTTAAATGAAACTTGGGGCCAATCCCATTGAGAACTAGGCTTAGCCCTTCGTACATACCGTAGCCCCATAAAAAATTTATGGTTTGGCAGAAACCGTAAGGGTTAGATGGTAATAGGATCATCTTTATTTTAAATAAATCGAAGAATATTTAGTTAATTATATTTTAAAAATATTTTTATATTTTTGTTTTTTAAGTGGACAAAAATATCATTCTATTATAATTAATCGGATATTTTCTAATTCAAATTAACTAGAAAGAATTCTAATTCGTTTGGATGAGCTTTGCACTTTCCCACCACTAGTGAGATAAATGCTCAACTAATTATTTAGGGTAACTAACTAACTATTATTATTTTTTATTCCTAATTTGAACCTTTTCAAATTGTTATTTTTTAATAACTAAATTTTAGGGAGAAAAAAGGAAAAAAAAAAAAAAGTCTAATTTAACTAACAGTAGTATTGGAGCCTCCAATGGTACTTTTTAAAGTTTAGAGATGTAAGTGCAAAATAAGAGATGGTTTAGAAGACTAAACTATATTTTTTCTCTAAAATGTTTTATTTAATGGGCCGGTTTGACTAGCCAAAACAGGCCAAAACCCATGGACCATTTAAATATGGTTGGACATGAAAATGATATGACTCGGGTCTAACCCAGTGAACCAAGTTAACTATTTGGACCAAGTTGTAAGAATTGACCTAGTTGGACCGGTTTAGAACCCAATGACCCGGTTACAACCAGTTTTGGATCGGGTTGGAGATGCCTTGGATGGATTGGGAATTGACCCGATTGGATTGGTTTAGAACACATGACTTGGTTAGAAAAGGTTTTGGATTAGGTTGGAGATACCTTGGATGGATCCAAAATTGACTTGATTGGACCGGTTTAGAACCCAATGACCCGGTTAGAACTGGTTTTGGATCAGGTTGGAGAGGGATATAGGGCTGACGTGGTGTGATAAGATGATGACATGTGTTTGTAGGAGAAAAGAGAAGCTGCTGTTTAGTGGTGCTGGCCGCCAAAGACACGTGGGACAGCCAATGGCGATAGATCTTCCATAGATCTATGCCTCGCAAACATGAATCTGGCATAAATTTTGCCATATGAGGATGCGATGAAGGCATGGAAGAGTTTTTGAGCGGATGATCGCTTGGCGGCGTGTGGACGACCGGAAAAGTGAGATGGCCAGAGAGAACGCTGAAAATTGTTGAATATATTATGGAGAGCGGAATAAGGAGAGAGATAAGAGAATGATAGTAGACTATATTATATTGAGTATGATTATTCATTATATGAATACAGAGACCTCTATTTATAAAAAGGCTATGAGTGATAGGTAAGTAATTTAGTAGATTAAGGAAATGTAAACACAGTAGACCTAAAATATCTAAAGAAGTAATTAAATAACATAACATAATATATTTTTTCTCCGAAATGTTTTATTCCTCAAGTAAATAGGATTCTTAGAGTAGTGGGTGACGTGTAAGATTTGGCAATATATTAATGCATCTCCAACTAGCTTTATATAATGCCGACAAACACATGTAGAGAGCAACATAGTGATCATCAAGAGAGCTAGAGAAGGCTAAACAATGGCCATTAATCCTCTTTCCTTCTCCTTCCTTAGCTTTTTCCTCTTGAGCACTACTGTTGTATTTCTTTCTTCAATTCCTCTTCTTCAAAGAAGCTGGGATTTGCCTTTGAAGGAAGAGAGACAATAGAAAGCAATAATCATCTTCTTCATCACCACACTCATACTGTGCAAGTCAGCTCTCTACTACCATCAACTACTTGCAGCCCCTCTACCAAAGGTATTATTTATCACCTTCGGAAAATCTCTCTCTCTCTCTCTCATATGTATTATTTCTTTATTGTAATTGTTTTTAACTTCATAGTGAAAACATCTTAAGTAAGACAAAATGGATTTTTATTTATTTATTTTTTGTTTATATTGTGATACACATAGTTTGAATCTTTGTAATTGGGAGTCTCAAAACACACACACTTACATATATATATATATATATATCATAAAGACATATGTATAGACTTGAGATTTGATTGTATAAAATTTTAGATAAGGTTATCAAATATAATATAAGTAGTCCATTTCATGATAAAGAAAATATTATATTGATTCATTACAAATACAAGATTAGTGAAGTCACTTTTTATAAGTTTACAAATAAAAATTATTTGGTGTGAATATTATTTTTTGGTGTTTTAAGCGTAGGTGTCTGCTTCTATTCGAGAGTGCAAAACACTCAGTTTATACTATGACCTAATTGAATTTATTCTCATCTAATTAATTAACTCGAATGATAAAATATATATTAACAATAATTAGATAATTAATGATTAGCCTGTATTTATGAAAAAATATAAACAAAAGAATAAATAAGCTGATTAAGCAGCTTGTGAACAAGATAAAGTTCATTTGAAAAGAAAAAAAAAATTGACTCGCGCTGCAATAAACGAGCTCAAAGTTGGAGGTAAGTACTACTCAACCAAAGAATTGGGGTTACCTGCGAATGGAAGTTATAATTAATTAAGTATGAATATATAGGAAGGTCCAATTCATTTGGCAAAGAGTATAGATTGTTTGGACAGCTGTAGCCTACAAATAGATTGTGACCATTGCATTAATGGTTTTAAGCAGGGATTGGTCAATATTTGAAAAAAAAAAAAAATCTTATTCTTTGAAACCTCAATCTTTGAAATAATCTCATTTTTGGTTTTTTTTTTTTTTTCTTATTTGACTTGGGTTTAATTTTAGTTGGAACTAGACCAATTGAGATTGACACTGTTGCTTGTGTCTTACTAAACATGTCATGCATGTTTCACTATAACGGTCAAGTTCCAACTAAAATTAAACCAATGCCAAACCTATTAATTACTTTTCTGGAAGTCTTTTGGTTTTTATTTGCAAAACCACAACTTGCCATAGTATTTATAAAAACAAAACAAAAATTTCTACAGAAAATTCAAATAGAAAATTTGTTTGGTTTGGTGGATCCCAATATAGTGAGATGCGAGTATATATAAAATAAAATATAAAACAAAAGTTGTTAAAACTATCGTTTTGGCTTTTGAACGTATATATCAACCGTCTCTTTTTGTGAGGTGTCGATACATCGTAACATTAGAGAATATATATATCCAAAATTAAACTTAAATCAATGTTTGGTCCCTTGCCCAATAAACAGTAAATTGAGATACAAACAATATACTGTTCGTTTTGAGCACAAATTCTATTTTTCAAAGCAAGTAACATGTGGCTGGTTAAGCTATAGTTCGGCTAGTCTTGAGAGTATGCTTGCAGTTTTTGCCTTCTAGGTCCTCCCAGAATAGTTTCTCGCGAGTTATTTCTACTATGGTCACATCCAGGTAAAATAGTTACAATTGGTCTCCCCCTTCAACCTTTTTGCTTAGAAAAATAAATAAATAAATAAAAGCTAGTTTTACTGTCCACAGCTAGCCAAAGTCAAATTGTGGGCATTAAGTTTTTTTTTTAAAAAAAAAATTGGGTTGAAAGAAATTATTTGTTCTCAATTTATTATACTATCATGTGTTCTTTTTATGACCAAGTGGTTCCATTTAATGTGAACTTCGTCAAATTGATAATTGTAATTGAATTTTTTTTTTGGATGTTTGTAATTTAGAATTTAATGATATAATTTATTAAATTGACATATGTTTGTAGACCACATATATTTTAAAATGTAGGTAAAATTATATATTTTTGTTAATCCTATTAAAACATATGTAAAAATCACATATTGATTGCAAATTGAAACACAGATCCAGATAGAAAGGCATCTTTGAAAGTGATACACAATATGGTCATGCTCCCAAGTCCGAAAGAAAATTCAAAAATTCCTACACACGTTGAAATCTTGAAACAAGATGAGTTAAGAGTGAAATCAATTCACTCGAGGCTCTCCAACAAGTTGGGTACCGACAGTAGCGGTGGTGATTTGAGAGAGACTTAGAGGCCTCCACGAATATCCCGGCCAAGTCCGGTAGTGCCGTCGGCAAACAACTACGTCGTGACCGTTGGTCTTGCACACCAAAAAGGAGTTAACTTTCGTGTTGATGCAGGGCGACCTCACTTGGACCCAATGTGAGCCTTAGCCGGAAGTTACTACAAACAAGTGAAACAATCTTGAACCAACAACATCCAAGACTTACAAAAATATCACTTGTAGCTCAAATTTGTGCTAGGCTCATTTCCATGGTAATATTTATTATTTATATTTAGAAGAAATTTTATTTACTCTTCATGAACTTACGCGTTCTTTGTAAACACTCTCATTGTTTTAAAATATCAAACTTTGGTATATCAAACTTTTTTTTGTTTGTTTCAAATATCCCTTCTTGTTAAATATTGCAGTTAAAAAAATAATAATTAAAAGTATTTTAGTAATTTCACACATTTCCGTTAAGATTTACCAGAAAATCTTTAGCGAAATTGAAAAAATTGAAGAAATTAAAGTTCAATACAACAAATGAGATATTTTAAACAATGAGAGTGTCTATGAAAGCATGTAAGTTTGTAGGATTAAAATAAGTTTTCCTTATATTTATTAATAATATGATCTGATATATTTCAAAATTATATATATTTATCAGGGAATTATTATAATAGAATCATTAATTTGGGAAATTTTATAATTACCGCCAAATACTACTTTATATATATATATATATACATGCAGAAACAAACCGCGCTGCACTCCACACCACATGCGTGTACGGGATCCAATATGGCGACCAGTCGTTTTCCATTGGATTCTTCGGCAGAGAGGCTGACCCTCACGCCAACAGACGTGTTCGATAAATTTGTCTTCGGCTGCGGCCAGAACAACCAAGGCCTCTTCAGCAGGTCCGCCAGGCTGCTCGGCCTCGGTCGCAACCCGCTCTCCCTCGTCCAACAAACCGCACCCAAGTACGGCGGCTTCTTCTCTACTGCCTCCCTCAAGCGCCAGCTTCACACCCCACCTTCGAAAAAGCCTCGGTGGAGCTTCGAAAGCCGTCAATTCACGCCCTTGTCGGAAGCCTCAGACGGCACGTCGTTTAGCCTCGACACCACGGGAATAAGCGTCGGGGAAGAAAATTAGCAATCAAGGCGTCGGTTTTCGGCCTCCGGGACCATCATCGACTCAGGAACTGTCATCACGCGCTTGCCGCCCTCGGCGTATAGCGCGTTGAGGACTGCGTTTCGGATGGCGATGAAAGCATATCCTCTAACGGACCCGCTATCAATACTCGACACGTGCTACGATTTCAGCAATTACGACGAGATTACGGTCCCAACAATAGCGTTCTCGTTCGGCGGTGGGGTCACCGTGGAGCTGGAGGCGGTGGGGTGTTCTACATTCCAAGAATCTCGCAGGCTTGTTTGGCTTTCGCCGGGAATGGTAATGCGAGTGACGTGGCAATTTGGGAATATTCAGCAGAGAACGTTGGAGGTGGTGTACGATGTCGCCGGAGAGAGGTTGGGTTTGGGCCATTAGTTGTAGCTGATTTATTAAGAAATGATTAAGCTGAGCTAATCAGCGGGCTTCAACAGTCTCACTAGCTAGAAACCATTGGGAAAATCAATGAAATAATATTAGACTGAAAAGGGTGATGATCAAATAAAAGTTTGCAGAGTTATGTGCGTATATATAGCAAGTTATATTCTGCCTGAATTCCTTCGGAATGTTTGCTCTTTCTGACAAAGTGGATCAATATCACCTCTTTCTTTTTATTTTTATTTTTTTATTTTATTATTTTATTTTATAAATAGCACTTTTGACTTATTGAAAATTAGGGTTGAGCAGGCCGGACGGAAGAATAACAAGAAAAATAGATAAAAGAATAACATAAAGGATAAATAAATCATGTCAATCAACCTCCTTTCCCTTGGCAAAAAAATCACGTTGATCAAAGTCTGTTGGCTAATAATAGCGTTGGTAGAGTTTCATTATCAAGAAAAAGAACAATTATGCCTCAAGAAAACATCTTTTTATTAATCATAATCGGTCATAATAGGAGTATAAAAGGCATGTAAATAGACGATAAAATAAACTATAACCCTAATTTTGACTTATTTTGGGTTACCTATTATCTAATTATAAAGTGTCACTAACTTTATATTATATGACTTTGGGCCAAGCCCATTACAATAACTCTTAAAATATAGATAAACCACTAATCTAAATATAAATAACCTAATTAACTAATAAAACCCAAATAAAATTAAAAGAATAACTTATTTGTTTTTCCTTCTACTTTAGGGTTCAATCAACCCTTTTAAAGTTATGGGCGGGATCATTTGGACACGAGGTGCTTCATTTTCTTTCTTCATTTTCTCTTATTTTTTTCACCTTTTAAAATTACTATTGAATTTATGAGGTTTATGTGTGAGACTCATATGGCTCTACAATCCAATGATAATTTTTTTAAAAAAATAAATAATAATAATAATAAGCGAATGAGAAAAGGACCAAAAAAAGAAAAAATTGCATTTCCTTTCAACTCAGACACACAAATGACAAGCATATTAAATAACACATATTTTTTTTAAGTCGGAAACTTAATAATTTCATTAGATTGATTATGTTTTAAACCCAATTCCTATAGTTCATTAGAATTGTAAATATTGTCTAAATTTGCAAAAGGAATAGATATCTTCATTCACCAAACATGGACATCTCCTTTATTGAATACTCAGAATAGAAGTCATGTTTGGTAAAGGTTTTGGGCCTTTTACTGTAGTAGAAAGTGATTAATGTTAAACAAAAAAGAAAAAGAAAGAAAAGAGTAAGAATGTTTGAGATAAAAAGTGAAAATTTTTGTTTGTAGTAATTTTTTATTTTAAATACTAATAAAAATTACTTATATAATATATATAAAAAGTAAGAATGTTGAAAAGTTAAATTTTGAAAGAATAGTATTAGAGCATGAGGTCTTTTAAAAGGGCCTAGTTTCTTTGCATCTAGCTTAGTTGATCTCACACTATACCTCTTGCTGCTACCAAAGGTGTATAGCTACCATCAACCAATATTTTGGTTTGCTACAAAATTGACTAGTTTTTAGGCATAGTTAGTGGACTAAGAAATTAATTATTGGACCAGATTATTTAATTAACTTATTCTCAATTTTTTAATTATTATTATTATAGTAACATTTTTTTCTATTGCTTCCTTAAACATTAAGAATATTGCTATAGGGTAGCACATTTAAGTCTATATCCATTATTTTAATACAAAATATTTTCTCTTCTCTCATCTCTTTCTTTTCTTTTTTTTTTTTTTTTTGCCATTTATTGAAAAAATTTTGTAAAAAATCATCAAGGAGTAGTTAAAGAACTTGTATTTTGTAAAATTTTTATATATATATAGCTATTAGCTATTATGAAGTGTATTAATTTGAATAATGAAGTAAAAAATACTTCATATTTTTGCAAGAAAATTATCATTTCTCTCCTTGCACTTATCTATTTGGCTGATCATCACATGGAAGAGATTTGGAATCTTTTCCTAGCTTTTCTATGTAATCTTACTTATATAAAAATGAAAACTTCACTAAACCTCTTAAACTTTCACGATTTTATAGACACCTCCTAACATTCAAAATCTCACACTTTAGTGTATAAAACTTTGATTTTCTTTCACTTTGTTAGTATTTTACATTAAATTTAGCACTAAAATACTCTTAGTCATTTTTTCCGTTTAATTTAATTGCAATATTTAACGGCAATAAGTATTTGAAAACAAGCGAAAGTTCGATACACCAAAGTGAATGTGTTTGAGCGTTAAAGTAGGTCTCTGCAAAAATCACGAAAGTTAGGAAGTTAGTAAGTTTCCTATAATATATATATATATATATATATATATATATATATCTCAATAGATTTGGAGAAAATGAACATCATTAATGTAAACGAAATGAATAAAAGGATTAAAAATGTCATTCATGATATTTTGAAATTCATGGAGCATTCTTCAAACCGACATAACATTCCACCCATAATGACAAAATGAGGTGGTAAGCGATCTTATACCTATCACGGTCATCAATTTGGATTTGCCAAAATCTTGACTTCATATCGAACTTGGAAAAACTAAAGTATCACTTAAGCTAACTAGGTCCTTCCTATTGGGGATAGGGTACCTAATCCATTCTAGCACATCATTGAGGGGTTTATAATTAATCACTAACTAACTCCTCTTTCTATCTCGCATTTTTCCTAACAGCAAGGATTTACTCTTACGAATTATACTTATAAGTAAGCAAATCAAATTTCTTTGACAAAATCTAAGAGCTCAACATTCATTTGAATGGGTCAAGCCTTAGAGGGAATTCTTTTTTCGAAAAATCTTTGACATAAGGTAAGAAACTATGTGTTTCTTTCTATGCCAAAAAGCATTAGGTAAATCAAACAAACAATATCAACAATTTTATTATTGAAAGGAAATTTTGATTGAAGCAATTTATCAAGTTGTTTGAAATCTTTTGTATTTAACTTCTTGCTTGAAGAAAATTCAGATGTTTAGTCTTAGCAGAAATCAAGTTCATAGAATGATGACAACATCAATTTCAAATCTTGAAGCAAAATGAAATTTAATGGAATACCCATCTTACAATAGACACACCATCAAGTTCAAATTATGAAAGGGTAAACATAGCAATGAAAGGTATTCCAAGAATAACCTTTATCATATATCCTTTACAAGCACATAAAGGAATATGAAAACAAACATTGTTTCGCAAACATGAACATTATTCAATCATAATTAATTTGCAATTTGTCTAGCGTAACTAAGTTTCATGGATTTCTCAAAATATCTACTGGGATGAGGCCTTCTTGAATGCAATTCAAATCGCACTAGAATCAATCAAAGCAATAACATCAAAAGCATAATCTTGAGCAACAACAATATGAACTTTAGCATACCATTTTGGAGGACAAACTTTATTAATTAAACTACAATCTTGACATCATTGGAAGGAATATTGTTGGATTCTCTTCATGAGAATGCTCAGATTTGAATCTTCATTATCGTAACTTTGTCTTGAAAACAATCATTTAAGTTTTGAAATTAAAAATTCTTGTTCCAAATTTTATTATTAGTTTTAAATCATTTTTCTTCTTTAAATCAACAATATCTTTCTTGATATTACTAATCTCATGCTACAAATCTGAGATAGTAACAACTTTGGATTTTTTATCGGAAAACCTTTCCAAAGTTTCATCAAGAGATATTTTTGATTTAGAAGGTTTGTTAACATCTTTAATCATGAGTTTCTTGAGTTTTTAAGGTATTCTTCCTTTAACTCGATTCTCAATTTTGAAATAAGAGTTATTAACAAATCTTCTTGTTCTTCATTTGGTTAAAACACAAATTTTTTTGTTGCAGCAAGAATCAAAACATCCAATTTTTACATCTTGAAAATTCACTTAATGATAATCAAAATCATCGTTAATAAATCTTCTTCAAAAGAAAAATTAGAAATCATTGTTTTGTAAAATTCTAAAATATTTTCTTTTCATCATCGAAATATTTAAAGCATTAATTTCTTGTTTAATCTTTTGGGAGGCTTAGGACATTTATCACAAAATGTGATTCTCCACGCTTAAAACATTTACCTTTTGAAAAATATTTTTCAAATTTAGATTCCTTTTTCTTCTTGGGTTTCTTGAATTTTTTACGAAAATTATTTGAAGTTGAAGGCTTATTAAATTTGCTTTTCTTATAAGTATTGTAATATGGACTTTTCTGAAAATTTAGACTTCTTCCTATTTTTCCTAGAGGGAGCAATAGGAGGTAATCCGAATTGTCCACAGAAATTACCCATTTCATATTTAGCTTTCTTAGCATTGTTCAATTGTTGTCGAATCATTTTCTGATCAATACACATTTTAATACCAAGTTTCTTGACAGTAGAAAACAAATCACCATAAGTGAGGTTTTCATAATCAATCAACCCAGTAGTTGTGTTGATCAGCTCATCTTTAACCTTATGAGCAAACAATGAAGGTAATCCATCAATAAATTTTTCTTTCCAATAAGGTTTTTGACTATCGATCTAAGCATACTCGAGAAAGAAAACATCTTGGTACCATCTATAATCTACATAGTAGGACATCAAGATTATTCAAATAATCAAAAAATCCTAGAAGTAATATTAGAAGGAGTACCAACAAAATGTTTAATAATAGTATAAATCAAAGTATTACACAATCAAAGTTCGCCTACCAATTTTTTCATCAAAATGGGAAAGCCATCTTCACCTTTCTTGACCTTTTCTAATTTCTTCTGAATCTTCAGTGAGATGTTTGTCCCACCAATTTCAAGAGTTCCAGAAAATCCAGTAGCAAGCAAATCAACAATTTCGATTGGCTTAAATTTTGATTGGTGTCATAGGCATTAGCAACCATAGACATATGATTCATCTTATTCATCAATTCTTGTTCGGACAAACCATCAATATTCCATTCATAAATTTTATCAAAAAAGAGATTGGAAAAATCTTCCTCAAATTGTAAATCGAGGAGTAGGTCTAGAATACCAATTTTTGAAAAATTAACATATTTGGATTTGTCAAAATTCTTTGAAGTTTTGGTTCTAATTAATTTTTCCAAAATTTTCTTCAAGAATTTTGATATCATTAATCAAGTGGAATCATGAGAAGATGGAATCAGAGTCAAAATTGTTGGAAATTGAAATGATTTTTGAAGAACTTGCTTGATTAATTTTCAAATTAGAAAGCATTTGTTCAATTTTTTCAATGGTTTTTGAGACTTGGTTTTAAACCAAGTGATTTCTACTTTCAGGAAGAAATCAAAGGTTCTTCATTTGAAATAGAGGAGAAATCTTTCTTCAATACAATCAAGTTGTTGCCCAATAGTATGAAGAGATTGATTGACAAAATTGTTTTGTTCAATAATCTTTTAGTTTCTTCGAGGAATCATCAGGCTTTGAAAGGAGAACCTTACAGAAAATCCATTACAATCAATGAGAATATTTTCAAGAGGAGGATGAGAAGACTTAACAATAGTCTTGTCTTCTTTGACAAATTTCTTTTTGACAACATTCAAAGTGTTGTCCAACTCGGAAGGAAAATGTTTTTGCAAAAAATCAAAAAATAAAATATGTTTTGAGATTTGATCATTTTCATCCATTGGACCTTTGATTAGATCTCTTTCTTTCAGAAAATCTAGCATGGTAAGCATGTCTCAAAATTTGATTTCTTTTGAAGAAAATCTTTTTGCAAAAGTCGGCCAATCAATTTGAGAAAGAAATTTTTGAATCGGCATGAAGGACTCTCAAGATGAGGAATCTATTGAGGAGGAGGAGATGACCATTCATGTTCAAAGAAGGAGAAGGAAATCATTGTCATCATCCTTGTGGTAGGAGGATGAGTTTTGGTTGAATAAAAAGAAGAAATTTGAGAATTTGCATTAGTAGCCACTCCTTTTAACTTCAAGTGGGAAAGCAATTCATCAATTTCTTTATCTCTTTTTGAAATCCTTCAGTGGTTGTTGGACCACAAAAAGAATTCCTTTTTTTCAATGAAAAGGTCTTTGGATTCGACCATGAAACATTTAAATCAAGAAAAATTAATCTTCAGATCCATCTAAATATTGTTGAATTATGTCAACATTCATAGATCTGTGACTACTCTAGATGGCTTAACATTCTCCAAAAGCCATTCATTGGGAAGAACACATCATCCCATTGAATCATTTTTGGAGTGCTTATATTGCATCTTGAGGGAGAACTTTGATCAACAAAGTAGAACCACTTGGATCATTGAAAATAGCTTGAGGATTCAAATTAGTTTTCATCAATTGGTAATAGATATGATAGATGATAGCAAGAGGCTGCTACCTTCTTCCATACCATAACCTTGAAGTTAAAACATTCAAGGTCAAAGTTTAAGAAATATTAATATCATCCAAAGAAAATAGTCAAATTGGGGAAAACATCAAAATGAATAGGACTAGCAAACAAAGAAGATTGGATCATTCCAACAATACTAGGTTCTAGAATTAAGAAATCTAGCATCACGCAAACATAAAAAGCACGAAGCATTAATTCCAAGTCTAGTCAAAGGTTTAATAGCAACTTGGATCCAATATGCAGAAACTTATAACCTTTAGCTTTAGAATTTTCAATAAATTTTTATTAAACAAATGAAATGTGAATTATTCTAGAAATAACAAATGTTTGTTCAACAATTTTAATGAGTATTCAAATCTAAAAGTAGATTTATCCATGAAGAATCATAAATATCCTTAGGCTTAGGATATTCCATTTATTAAAATTAAAAACATTATCATTTTCAGCGAAACATGTTCACTATTAGCAATATCAGGAAAGCTAGACCTAGAACTAACAAAGAGTTTGATCTCCACATTTTGGCAACTAAACGACTCACAAATTAATCTTTCTGACTCTTAATTACACATACCATGGGCACACCTTTCCTATTATCACACAACTAGCCAACACCTAGGCCTTCAAAAGAACGGATTATAGGTCTCCTTACTGGCATGGTGGTAGTTTAAATTGAATGCATAAAATATGATCAAAGAGATTAAAGAGAGAGTAGAGTGATTATGATTAGCAAGCAATGAAGAACAAAGTCTAGAGGCAGCAAATAAATCACAACTCTCACGGCTTTGAATATATATATATATATATATATGTATATATATAGATATATATATATATATATATAGAGAGAGAGAGAGAGAGAGAATAAGTGGGTTGTTTGATATATTATATTATACTAATTTGAGAAACTTTTCCAATAGTCATATTGTTTTTTACAAATCGCATATGATTGGTCTAGATAACCTTCAACTTATTATAATGGTATTGGAGAGAATTAAACAATGCCTTGTACTTCATCAAATCATCTAATAAGTGCATTTTTACTAATTTGTGAGAAATGAAACTTTAAATAATCCGAGAGCTAGTAGCCTTTGTACATATTATAGCCCCATAAAAATTTATGGTTTGAAACCATAGGGGTTGGATAGAATAGGATCATCTTCATTTTAAATGAATTAGAGAATATTTAGTTAATTATATTTTAAGAATATTTTCATCTTTTTATTTTTGAGAGGACAAAATATCCCTTCACTATAATTAATCAATATTCTCAAACTATAAAAATTTTAATTCATTTTGGATGAGCTTTGATTTGCCCACCACTAGTGAAATAAATGCTCAACTAATTATTTACTATAATAACTACCTATTTTTTTTATTCCTAATTTGAACCTTTTCAAATTGTTATTTTTAATAACTAAATTTTAGGAGAAAAGGAAAAAAAAAAAGTCTAATTTCTCTAATGGTACTTTTAAAGTTTAGATATGTACAAAATCAGCATGATAGTTTAGAAAACTAAACTATATTTTTCTAAAAATGTTTATTTAATGGGCGGTTTATTTTTGGGCCAAAATAAAAAACCATGGACCATTTAATATGGTTGGACTGAAAATGATATGACCTAGGTCTAACCAGTGAAGGGTTGACTATTTGGACCAAGTTGTAAGAATTGACCTAGTTGGATCGGTTTAAAGCCCAATGACAGTTTTGGATTGGGTTGGAGATGCCTTGATGGATCCGAATTGACCTTTAGAACACGATGACGGTTTTGGATCGAGTTATGCCTTGGATGGATCAGAATTGACCTAATTGGATGGTTTAGAACCCAATGACTCGGTTAGAACCAGTTTTGGATCAGTTGGAGATGGATAGCGATAAGATGATGACACGTGTTTGTAGGAGAAAAAAAGCAGTTTGTGTGCGTCTGAGGAGCCAGAGACGCGTGGGATAGCCAATGGCGAGATCTTCCATAGATCTATGCCTCATAAACATGAATTTGGTATAAATTTTACGGATGAGGATCGATGAAGGCATGGAAGTTTTTTGAGTGGATGACCACTTGGCACGCATGAATAGCAATGGAAAAGTGAGATCTTTGGAGAACGCTGAAAATTGTTGAATATATTATGACAATGGAAGAAGGAGAGAGATATAAGAGAGAGAGCAAAAGAGAATAATAGACTTACATTATATTGAGTATGATTATTTATTACATGAATACATAGACCTCTATTTATAAAGAGGCTATGAAAGATAGGTAAGTAACTTAGTAGATTAAGGAAAGATAAACACAAGAGACCTAAAATATCTAAGGAAGTAATTAAATAACCTAACATAATATATTTTTCTCAAATGTTTTATTCCTCAAGTAAATAGGATTCTTAGAGTAGTGGGTGACGTGTAAGATTTGGAAAAATAATGTATCTCCAACTAGCTAGCTTTATATAATGCCGACAAACACATGTAGGAGCAACATAGTGATCATCAAGAGAGCTAGAGAAGGCTAAACAATGGCCATTAATCCTCCCTTCTCCTTCCTTAGCTTTTTTCCTCTTGAGCACTACTCTTGTATT
Source organism: Carpinus viminea (assembly GCA_013348765.1). Classification (NCBI taxonomy): domain Eukaryota; kingdom Viridiplantae; phylum Streptophyta; class Magnoliopsida; order Fagales; family Betulaceae; genus Carpinus; species Carpinus viminea. The sequence goes on along the minus strand of CP054670.1, from coordinate 16,111,751 downwards.
TCTTTCTTCCTCTTCTTCAAAGAAGCTGGGATTTGCCTTTGAAGGAAGAGAGACAATAGAAAGCAATAATCATCTTCTTCATCACCACACTCATACTAAGGTCAGCTCTACTACCATCAACTACTTGCAGCCCCTCTACCAAAGGTATTATTTATCACCTTCGAAAAATCTCTCTCTCTCTCTCTATATGTATTATTTTCTTTATTGTAATTGATTTTCAATTCATAGAAACATCTTAAGTAAGATAAAATGGATTTTATTTATTTATTTTTGTTTATATTAACACACACACACACAAACACACACACACACACACATATATATATATATATATATATATATTAAAACATACATATAGACTTGAGATTTGATTGTATAAAATTTTAGATAAGGTTATCAAATATAATATAAGTAGTCCATTTCACAATAAAGAAAATATTATATTGATTCATTACAAATACAAGATTAGTGAAGTCACTTTTATAAGTTTACAAATAAAAATTATTTGGTGTGAATAGTATTTTTGGTGTTTTAAGCTTAGGTGCCTGCTTCTATTCAAAAGTGCAAAACACCAAGTTTATACTATGACCTAATTGAATTTATTCTCATCTAATTAATTATCTCGAATGATAAAATATATATTAACAATAATTAGATAATTAATGATTAGCTAGTATTTATGAAAAAAAATATAAACAAAAGAATAAATAAGCTGATTAAGCAGCTTGTGAACAAGATAAAGTTCATTTGAAAAGAAAAAATTGACTCAGCAAAATAAATGAGCTCAAGTTGGAGATAAGTACTACTCAACCAAAAGAAATTGGGGTTACCTGCTAATGGAGGTTATAATTAATTAAGTATGAATATATAGGAAGGTCCAATTCATTTGGCAAAGAGTATAGATTGTTTGGACAGCTGTAGCTGGCCTACAAATAGATTGTGACCATTGCATTAATGGTTTTAAGAAGGATTGTCAATATTTGAAAAAAAAAAAATCTTATTCTTTGAAATAATCGGTTTTTTGGTTTTTTCTTTTTTCATATTCGACTTAGGTTTAATTTTAGTTGGAACCAAACCAATTGAGATTGAAACTGTTGCTTGTGTCTTACTATGAAACACGTCATGAATGTTTCACTCTAACGGGTCAAGTTCCAACTAAAATTAAACAATGCCAAATTAATTACTTTTTGGTTTTATATTTGCAAAAACCACGACTTGCCATAATATTTATAAAAAAACCAAAAACAAAAATTTCTACAGAAAATTTGTTTGGTTTGGTGGATCTCAAAAGTGAGATGCGAGTATACATAAAATAAAATATAAAACAAAAGTTGTTAAAACTATCGTTTTGGCTTTTGAACATATATATCAACCGTCTCTTTTGAGAGGCGTCGATACATCGTAACATGAGAGAATATATATATCCAAAATTAAATAATACACATGCAGTAAATGAGATACAAACAATATACTGTTTGTTTTTAGCACAAATTCTAATTTTCAAAGCAGGTAAATTGGGTTGAAAGTAATTATTTGTTCTCAATTTATTATACTATCATGTGTTCTTTTTATGACCAAGTGGTTCCATTTAATGTGAACTTCGTCAAATTGATAATTGTAATTGATTTTTTTTTTTTGGATGTTTGTAATTCAGAATTTAATGACATAATTTATTAAATTGACATATGTTTGTAACATATATTTTAAAAATGTAGGTAAAATTATATGTTTTGTTAATCCTATTAAAAACATATGTAAAAATCACGTATTGATTGAATTGAAACACAGATCCAGATAGAAAGGTATTCTTGAGAAAAATAAGATTCGAATTCTTTTTTCATTAAATATTAGAAAAATCAGAAAATTCACTAAAGTGATTTGAGTAATAAATCAAAGTTTCATGAGTCGTGTTTTTAAATATAATACCAAATATTTCGGTTAAATTAGCAAAAAATAAGAAAAATACTAATATTTTCAATTTCACCATGTAGGGTTTTATTAAATCTAATGAAAAAGTGAAAGAAAATCAAGGGTGATATGCACTAAAGTGAGATTTTGACAATAAAAAATAACAAAAGTGCACTTAAGTTAATGAATTATGTTTTACTCATGTTCAAAGATCTGAATTTCTCAAAATCTAGCTAAATATTACTAGTATAAATGATTTAAGAAAAATATAAAATATGAATACATAACTATGATAATGTATTTAATAGTTAATACAAGATCTTAAATTCTTTTTAAAATTCAATAAATTCTAATTTTGAAGATCAGAAAGAAATAATCAAAATTTGATAATAATTACTAATTCAACAATAACAAATATCTAAAAATGCTCAAAATTTGATCTTAATCTTTCTAGTAAGCAGATTTTATCTTAATATTTATTAATAATAGGCCTCTGATCAATATTTCAATATGATTCATATTTCAAATTATATTATCAGGAATTATTACAATAGAATCATTAATTTTGGAAATTTATAATTACCAAATACTACTTTATATATATATACATGCAGGAAACCCACCGCGTTGCACTTCGCCCAACACATGCGTCTACGGGATCCAATACGGCGACCGGTCGTTTTCCAGTGGATTCTTCGGCACAGAGAGTTGACCTCACGCCAACAGACGTTTTCGATAAATTCGCCGGCTGCGGCCAGAACAACCAAGGCCTCTTCGGCAGGTCCGCCGGGCTGCTCGGCCTCGGCCGCAACCCGCTCTCCTCGTCCAACAAACCGCACCCGTACGGCGGCTTCTTCTCCTACTGCCTCCCTCAAGCGCCAGCTTCACCGCCACCTCACCTTCGGGAAAAGCCACGGCGGAGCTTCGAAAGCCGTCAGATTCACGCCCTTGTCAAAAGCCTCAGACGGCACGTCGTTTAACCTCGACACCACGGGAATAAGCGTCGGGGAAGAAGGTTAGCAATCAAGGCGTCGGTTTTCTCGGCCTCCGGACCATAATCGACTCGGGAACTGTCATCACGCGCCTGCCGTCCCCGGCGTACAGCGCGTTGAGAACTGCGTTTCGGAAGGCTATGAAAGCATATCCTCTAACGGACCCGCTCTCAATACTCGACACGTGCTACGATTTCAATTACGACGAGATTACGGTACCAAATATAGCATTCTCGTTCCGCGGTGGGGTCACCGTGGAGCTGGAGTTGGTGGGGTGTTCTACATTCCAAGAATCTCGCAGGCTTGTTTGGCTTTTGCCGGGAATGGTAATGCGAGTGACATGGCGATATTTGGGAATATTCAGCAGAGAAGGTTGGAGGTGGTGTACGATGTTGCCGGAGGAGGGTTGGGTTTGGGCCCAGCCAGTTGTAGCTGATTAATTAAGAAATGATTAAGATGTAATCAGCGGGCTTCAATAGTCTCACTAGAAACCATTGAGAAAATCAATGGAAATAATATTAGACTGAAAAGGGTGACGATCAAATAAAAGTTTGCGAGTCGTGTTTGTATATATAACCAAGTTATATTCCGTTTGCAAAGAGTCACTTTATCATTAATTAGGTGTCCAGTTTTTATTTTTTTATTTTCGAATGGACAGTTAGGAGAGTATAAGTGAAGTGGTGATATGCAGCGTGATTTAGTGGGCTGTAACAAAAAATAATAAATACTTAGTGGATAACTAATTATAGATCTTAACTCTATTAAAGATCTTAGAACTCTTTGAAAATCTAGATATTTTTTAGTATTTTTAAGAAAAATATTAAAGAGTATCTAAATACATAACGGATAAATAATTATAGATCTTAATTCTATTAAAGATCTTATAATTTTTTTTTAAAATCTAGATATTCTCTAGTATTTTGAAGAAAAATATTAGAGAAATAAACTAAATTAAATTAGTATTTTCATTCATAAACATCAATAATCAACATTAACATGGCTCTAAACATTTATTTATTTACATCAAGTAGCTATTAATATATAACTGCAAAATACGCTCAACTAGACAACCACAAAAACCTCAACCAACGGATAATCACATAACCACTTGGGCTCATTATGTTCTGGTTATAATTATTGGATAAAGTGGTTAACCGGATAATCACCAAATTGGTAACCGCAAATGTATGTATAATTTTACGACCCAAAAACAATATGAAAAAACAAGTAATAAGTTTGGGCTTATCGGGTTGGTCTTGTCGGATCTATCCGTTTAAGACTTGAAAATTTTTCATGGCGGTACCAAACCTTGTTAATATTTGGGTTTGGCGAGTCAACCCACGGACTTGATTATTAAAACAAAAAAATAAAAAGAAGAAGAAGAAGAAAAAAGAGTGAAAATAATAAAACCTAAACTAAAGACTCATGTGCCCTCAGTTAGACCCCCAGTGCCCACCCCTACCCCTGACAGGCCACAGCCCCACCTTTATTCACAACCCCATAAACCCTAAATTTCAAATAGCGAGAGGATTACTCTAATAGGTTCAGTGGTGGTGGGGACTAGTGGGCAATGGGCATGGAATTGAAATCGAAGCTCCAAGCTCGACCCGAGAGATTGGGAGACGCTTCAAAATTGGGGGGCAGATAAAGAGGGCAAATCGGTTGGAAATCGTAGCTTAGATCTCCTCCTTTTGATTAATCCCATTCTTGTTGACACCGCCGATTTGATGCGTGTGTGCCGTGATTATGGTCGACCTCCTCCTCCGGATGATTCATCAGGTCAATGAGTCCAGCTAGTTGGCTTCTTGCACGCCTCGCATAGAAGCATCTAAAACTCATTATGTTTATTAATAATTTCATCGGATTAATAATGTTTTAAACCCAATTAGTACTATATATGGTATTTCCAGAGTCATATGCTATATATGATTAAACATCGTCTCTGAAATTTGCAAAGAATAGGTGTGTCTTTCATTCAACAACTGCCAAATACCTTCTTTATCGAACATCTGGACATAGCTCTTTTATTATAATTTTAGCGTAGTTGATCTCGAGAGATTTTCGGCGAACATGGATCATCTCCGCGTCTGCTGCAAAATCTGTGTTATTATATAAATAAAAAACAATAAAAATTACAAACTTGATTGACACATGGACTGATGGACGATTTAAAATTACAAAAATAATTAAAAAAAAATCACTGATAAAAAATTAATCAAATTATATATTAAATTTATTTGAATCATTGATCGTAAATTGGTATAAGCAAAAATATATAAAACCGATATAGCATTTTAAGGCATTAACATCAAACTTAGGATAATTGATTTTAAGGGTGAATATCATCCTAAAGGTTAACTTTTTCACTCCTATATTTTAGTTTTGAATCTATAAATGAGTTTTGAAACAATAACATCAAATTTAAGATGAATCCCTTTAGAGTGATATCATCCCTAAATAGTTAATTTTCATCCATAGGTTTTAATTTTAAATTAAATAAAAGTTTTGAGACATTAAAGCCCAAATATTGGCTCATAAAACTTAGCTAATATTACTCAAATATCTCAAAATACAATTCAAAAACTCACTTTCTTATGAAAATTTCATCAAATATATAGAATCTAAAAACATAAAAAAATCTGGTTTAAAAAAAAAAAAAAAAAAAGAAAAAAAGAAGAAGAAAAAGTTTGGCCGACAGCATGACTCATTGATCTCACTCACTACGTGTCTTTGGCGATTCTTTTGGTTGGTAAACGCTGACGTAATTGGACCAGATCATTTGAGTGGCTTATTTCAGTTTTAATTGTTTTATTTATCATTGTATAACTATTAGGGTGAAAAATTAAAAGTATTAATGGGAATCGGGTTAAATATATATATTTTTAGTTAAGGCTTTACATTTTAGTTTTTTTGTTTGAGAAAATTTATGTTCATACCGAAATAGTTTCAAATATTACAAATTAAATAAACAACTCGTCAACTCTAATACCACTTTGTTATGTGAATGTCCACCAAGCTGGCATCATAAAATCTCTTTAATTAATATGCCTTCTCTCAAAAAGATATTAAAATATGTTAACAATAGGATAGAGTAGAAGGTGTAGGAATATAAATTAACTACTTAATCCAAAGAGATTTGAAATCTAGAAACTTGACTCAAATATTATTGATTAATGAATAAATAATAACAAGTCTAAATCATGCCTTTAGATTACTTGCAAATCCTAATTTTAGATTACTAAGAAATTCTAAAATTCCATATTAATTAGAAGGTGGTGATTTGAATATTTTCAAATACAAACAAATCTTCAATTTAAGGTAACCAAATCATGATCATATATTTATCATAAAGATTTATATTCTTATCAACAAAAGTGTATTATATACAAAAATATTTTAATAACTTTTGGCCCAATTTTTAAGCCAAATTTTCTTTCTCTCTCTAGTTGAAGGCTCTCTCTCTCTTCCACATCGGTTTTTTTTCTTAAACTTAATAGAAAAGTTGGGACAAAGTTAGACTTAAGTTGTGCCTTTAACATTTTCCTTTTAAAAATTGAACATAAAATAAGTTCAAAAGTAATTTTTATTTGGGTTGGACCAGTAATAACTGAATCGGGACGGGGTCTTTCTCAAAACAAGGAACCGAGGTAATGATTCGGTTTGGTTTTAATAAAAACCTAAAAATCGGAAAGCAATAACCCCTAATAACTATATTGGGGAGTTTTTTATTTTGGGGCCTCAACCCTATATATATGTATATGGGTCTTGTTTCTATTTAATTAGTTAATAAAACTAAGAAAAAACTTCAAATTTGGGTTTTTTTTTAATTTAAATTTAAAATTTAAAAATTTGTATTATAATGAGAGACAATTACATCATTTCACTAGCTAAATTAATTAGGTGCAAAATTGGAAGAAGCATAAAAGTCTCATATAAGATACATATGATGTCATTTCACATTTAATGGGCAATCAATAATAGAGAGTATTAATTGTAAAATTTTAAACATTAGGAAGGTATATTGCAAATTTTTAAACATTGGGGGTTCAAATTGAAAAATACCTTAAACTTCAGAGGTAAAGTGAATTTTAATATTTTTTTTCCTAAAACTAAATCTGATCCATAAAAGAAAAAAAAAAAGTTCATTAATCAATATAATTACATATACTAATCAAATTAGGGCATTCACAATGGAAGAGTTAATTTTTATGTAAAATACTTCATTAAAACTCAATTTATCTAATTTATTAATAAATTACATTCGATTAGTTATTTTTATCTATATCATTTAATTTTACTATTTTTTATTTTTATAATGATTGTATTTTTCTTAAATATCTTATTTTTCAACTAGAAATAGTAAGAGAAAATTTTGAAAAAAATATAAAGGTGAAAACAATAAAAAAAACATAGGAATAAAATTTTAAGAGATAATGGGAGAAAAAAGACATGGGAAGAAAATTTGAAATAGCTATTTAAATAGTGCCGCTTACATGTAGCTTTTTTTTTTTGCTCATTTAATAAAAATATCTATTCTACATTTTTTATCTTCTAATGTAGAGGTATTTTATTAATTTAAAGTTATTTTAGATAAAAGAGTCATATTTATCTCTTCCACGCATGGAATTTTCATCCTCCATATCCCAACCTAGGTTTAATGAAAACCTAGGTTTAAAACCATGGCATGGAGGGATGAAAATTCCATGCTATTACTGTTAAAATGCTGTCATACATGCCATGGTTTTTAAAGGTATATATATATATATAAAATAAGCTTTTTTGCTAATGCATTAATTTTTATGAGTTAGTAGTTAAGTTCTAATGCTTTAAAACTTGTTTTTTATTCAAAACTAAAACCTATAGGTGAAAGGTTAACCCTTTAGAGATAATATCACCCAAAATGGATTTGATCATCTTAAATTTGATGTTAATGCACTATAATTTTTTTTTTAATACGTAATAAGCTCAATGGTCAGGATACCCAGAACCTCATAAAAAACCCTAGCATTTTCTCTCTATATATATGCATTAACATAATTAGGTTTAGTCTGAAAGGAACCAGATTATATACAATATGGTTCCATCAATCAATCAATCTCTTTCAAGGCTCAAATTGAAATCTGAAAATCAATTTAACAACCATTTTAATTACAATCCGATGCATGGACTCAACTAGTGAAACAAATTAATCACCCAATTTTGGAGGGTAATTATTTATTGTAATTCTAGCTCTTAATTATCCGGACAGAAAAATTGTCCTGATGATCATATCAGATATCCTCAGCTCTATTTCCGCTTCTTCATCTTTTATAAAAGTACACGATACGAAAAATACTATCTCACAATGTTTTTCAAGAAGCATCTCGTTTCTTCGCCTTTAGTGAGTGTCAACTTTTATCTCACAGTATGATAAGATGGGCTATATCTTCAGTAGACATTCTCATTTCTTTCTCCTTCGCACTTATTTGGCTGAACAGAAAAGATTCCTCTTTCTTAGCTTTTCTTTGTAATCTCCCAATTCTGAAATTGCACAATTATTGTCCTTTGCAGGAATTCAACTAGTGTTATCACAAAAAGCATTAAAAAAAAAATATGGAAAATTCCATGATAGTTCAAGATAGCCTATAATAGGTAATTAGAGGTTCATTGAATATGATAATTAGGGAATAGGTATAGAAGTTTTTTCAGCTATCTAATCTATTGACTAAGTTTGTTAATTAAAATAATGGTTAAATTAAAGTAAATTTTGCTTTGCGAAATTAAAAAGAATTATATGTGATTTGTTGAAACTAAATGTCTCACATGAGAGAGGAGGCCAAAATTAAACCTGTCAAAATCTATGAAGCCACCCCTAACTTTGCCCTCATAAAATATTCTGATTCCATCAAGGATTATAAGTTTGGTTGAGCTTTGCACACCACTAGTTATATAATAAAGCTCAGTTATTCAGGATACCCATGAAATAGAAAATTGTGGGTGCTCTTAAAAAAAAAAAAAAATTGTAGGTGACGTGTAAGATTTGACAATCTATTGAATCTCAAATTAGTATATAATAGGCCAACAAAGACAATAAAAGTTCACATGCTAGAGCATAGTTGAGAGAGAGAGAGAGAGAGAAGGCTAAGCAATGGCCACTCCCATTTCCTCCTCCTTCCTTGGGTTTTTCCTCTTGACCACTCTTCTCTCTTCTTCAAAGAACCTGGGATTCGCCTTTGCAGGAAGACAGAAAATAGAAAGCAATGACCATCTTCTTCATCACCATACTCATCATACGGTGGAAGTCAGCTCTCTACTGCCATCAACCACTTGCAGCCCTTCAACCAAAGGTGTTTATCACACAACTTTGAAATCTCTCTCTCTCTCTATTACCATCATATACTCATGATTTATTAATGGCAGAAGAAATAAAGAAATTTCAAATAGAAATTTTGTTGGGATTTGTGGCTCTGTCTATGAATCAATTATTGATATTTCAACACCCATATCTACAGTGTCTTCATGTCAGGTATAAAACGTCAATCAATGTTCGGTCACTTACCCAATACGGTAAAATGAGATACAAGCAATAGATTTGTTTGTTTTAGCACTAATTCTGCTTTTCAAAGCAAGTTTTGTTGTCCAAAGCCAAAGTTTTCATTGAAATTGGGTTAAAAGAAATTCGTTATACTCAGTTTATTAAATTAACGTATATTCTTAAAGTATGTAATTCACACGTGCTTTTTTAAGTTGTCTTTTCATGACCAATTACATGTTGATTGATGTTTTCATTGGTATTAGATGTGAATGTGTTCTTACTAATTGGGAATTTAATACAGGTCCTAATGGAAAGGCATCCTTGAAAGTGACGCACAAATATGTCCATGCTCCCAACTTCACCAAGGCAAAGCGAAAACTCCCACCCACGCTGAAATCCTGCAACAAGACGAGCTAAGGGTGAAGTCAATCAACTCCAGGCTCTCCAACAAGTTGGCTAGCGGTGACAACAATGATTTGAGGAACTCAGAGGCTTCCGTCAGTATTCCGGCCAAGTCCGGTAGCACCATCGGCACGGGCAACTACGTCGTGACTATCGGCTTTGGCACACCCAAAAAGGACTTGACACTCGTATTTGATACTGGCAGCGACATCACTTGGACCCAATGTCAGCCTTGCTCCAAAAGTTGCTACCAACAAAAGGAACCAATCTTCAACCCTTCAGCATCCAACACTTACACAAATATCACATGTAGCTCAAATTTGTGCTCTAAGCTCAAATCTGCAACAGGTGATGCTTATAATCTTAACCTTTATCTATAGGATTTAACATAATAATTGTTACCTTATCTATACATTAAATAATCTCATGGTAATATACTTGGGTGAATGTCAACAATAACAATAATGGAAATTTTTGGATTTAAGTGAATCAACTAAGAAAATTAATGTAAAATCATTGGGGATGCTCGTAATTTGCTCAAATTCATATATATGATAGTCCATATTTGATAGAAACAAGTAATCTATATAAACAAGATAATTATGTATTATGTAGATTCTTACATGACAAGTAATGGTACACTTGATACTCATTTATCATTTTTTTTTAATTTTTTTTTTTTTGTCGTAAGGAATGAAATTTGAACTAATTATCTTAGTTTAATTAGGCAACATAGATTATCCATTAACATCTCATTATAATTGAATGCACTTAATAGAATCATTAATTTATGAGAGATATAAACATTTATGTGGCGTCAAATAGATTATATACTTTCCATATAAATAGAAATTTGCATGCAGGAATCACACGGGTTGCTCTTCCTCCACATGCGTGTACGGCATACAATACGGCGACCAGTCGTTTTCCTGGGATTTTTCGGCAAAGAGAAGATGACCTCACACCAACAGACGTGTTCAACGACTTCCTCTTCGGCTGCGGCCAGAACAACCAAGGCCTCTTCGGCGGAGCCGCCGGCTGCTCGGCCTCGCCCGCAACCCGCTCTCCCTCGTCCAACAAACCGCACCCAAGTACGGCGGCTTCTTCTCCTACTGCCTCCCCTCAAGCTCCAGCTCCACCGGCCACCTCACCTTCGGTGGCGGAGCTTCCAACGCCGTCAAATTCACGCCCTTGTCGAAAGTCTCAGACGGCACGTCGTTTTACGGCCTCGACACCACCGGCATAAGCGTCAGAGGAAGCTCGCTAGCGATCTCGCCCTCGGTTTTCTCGGCCTCTGGGACCATCATCGACTCGGGGACTGTCATCACGCGCCTGCCGCCGGCGGCGTACAGCGCGTTGAAGACGGCGTTTAGGGAGGCGATGAAAGCATATCCTCTAACCGATCCGCTCTCGCCAATACTCGACACGTGCTACGATTTCAGCAAATACGACAACATTACATTCCCGAAACTAGCGTTCTCGTTCAGCGGTGGGCTCAATGTTGTGCTGACGGACGGGGTGTTCTATGCTCAAAAAGCCTCGCAGGTTTGTTTGGCTTTTGCCGCGAATGGCGATGCGAGTGACGTGGCAATATTTGGGAATGTTCAGCAGAAGAGGTTGGAAGTGGTGTACGATGTTGCCGGAAGGAGGGTTGGGTTTGGGCCTGCTAGTTGTTAGCTGAAAAGTGGTTAATCACAAAGAGAATCTTTGTGATTAGTTAATTAGCTCTTGTGGGGAATTAGTAATATGGATTAGGCTTCAACATTTGCATACTTATAACCCATTGGAAAAATCAATGGAAATAATATTGGAGTGAAAAGGGTACGTTAATTGCTTGGGATGTGTATTTACAATATTTCAAAATGATGCATATACATATATATATGTTTCAACACAATGTTATTTACGAAAACATTATTATATGCATGACTATATAATATGGGTAAATGGAATGAGTTTGGGGTTGTATATTGTAAAATATTATGAAAATGAAAATGAATCACCAAAAGACGCTTTACGTGAAGGTGTAGCGCTCAATGTAGATGCCTTTACTGGCTATATTAAGGGTATGTAGGTCAATAAGATTTGAAGAGAGTAGATATATAAAATTAGTCTTACACTAATAAGAGGAGATAATCAGAACGATAGTGAAGAATAAAAGATGGTAAAAATTAAAGAACGATAACATATTGCAATGGCGATAAGAAATGTTTTCCAAGAAATGACAAAGTATATAAAGAAATGTTATGAAGAAAATTGTATATGAAATAAAGGTTTAAAAATAAAATCACCCTACATTTGATTTTCACTCATCATTCACACTCTAGACGACTTTCCTTCTCTCATTATAGACGACTCTTCTTCTCTTTAATTATTCATTCTTTTAAGTCTAAAATAAAGAATAAGATGTAGAGTGTTTTTTTTAAAAAAATAATAATAATAAAATAAAAAAAGTTAAGGGTTATTCCTCAAAATTTGAAGAAATTTTTTTAAAGGATTAAATGTGACATGATATTGATCACTTTAGTCATTAAATAATTAAATTTATTTATTAAATTTTATTGCTTAATTTTCTTACTATTAAAATATTGCTAGTAAATTTGTTAGGAATGAAAAAATTGTAATAAAAGCAATAAAATAAAACCAATTATTTTATAAAAAGTAAATAATTGTTGAAAGTGTATGAGGAGACAGATAACCCATCAAAATCTCTCATTCTGTCACAATCATGGTCATGGGTCAGATTCCAGCGTTCTTCCACCACCCGCTAGAAGTGGAGTCCGGCCTACTGCGTTCTTTTTCTCCGTTTGGCTCTTTCTGTCTCCCATCTATTAGAATCCAGCTATTTTATATCCACCAAAAATGCATTATGGCCCACAACCAAACATGGTCTCAAGCAGTATGAGAACTACAAATGAGTGTTTGTAAGGCTCACAAGACCACCACATGACCCATTTTCTTGGTGGCCAGCCATATATATAATTTATTATTATTATTTTTATTCTGTTTGGCCATGACAATGATATCTTGACCTTCATGGCTTGGAAGTTTCCCGCAATAGTTGTACTCATACAGAATGCTGAAAGATTTTTCGCCGCGTCAAGAAAATATTTTCAGCTCCTCAAATGAAACTGGTTATTTTTGCCATTTGTTTGCAATATTTTAAATGGTTTGATTTTTTTTTTTATTCATATGGAAAATCAACAAATATTTATTATATTTTAATATATTGTAAGGAGTTGCAAGGAAAAGAGAGAGACAACGATGAGAAGCTACGAAGGAAGAGAGTGTGAAAATGAAAAGCCTCTGGGGGTGAGATCGATTGAGATTCAGTGTAAATGCTTATTCATATTGCTTGTAATTTGGACAAACAATTGTGAGAGTATCCTTATAAGTCTATCTATCCAAACGAGTGTGTGTACAACTAAAGATCTTCTTGGGCAAATAAGCCGACAATTGCCTATCTAAAGATACTGAAGAGCAGCGAAAAATAATTTACGCCTAAATTGTTTTACGTTTTGTAAATGTTTCTTTTTCTTCTTTTTTTTTTAATTTTAGCTAATCAAAAACATTTTAAATTGGCCATTATTTTATGCATCACTACACACTCAAAAGTAAAAATAAATTTTTTTTTTTCCAAAAAACATTTAAAACAAACGGAAGAAGATTCATGAGACTAAGATTTGGGTGCCATTAGTGGATGGACACAAGTGGGCAGCAGGTGCATAATTTTTCAAGCAAAGTAGGCTTTTGATTACAAGCCTTGACCTAATTGTGGTCGAGTGGAAGTAGTGCGTGGACTCCCGGCCAATTAGTCGGAATTCCTTCGGAATGTTTGCTCTTTCTGACAAAGTGGATCAATATCACCTTTTTTTTTTTTTTTAATTTTATAAATATCACTTTTGACTTATTGTAGAAAATTAGGGTTGAGCAGATCGCACGTAGAATAACAAGAGAAAATAGATAAAAGAATAAAATAAAGGATAAATAAATCATGTCGATCAACCTCCTTTCCCTTGCTTGCTTAAAAAAAAAATCACGTTGATCAAAGTCTTATTGACTAATAATAGCGTTTTGGTAGAGTTTCATTATCAAGAAAAAGAGAACAATTATACCTCTAAGAAAACATCTTTTTAATTAATCATAATCAATCATCGATAAGAGTACAAAGAACATTTAAATAGACACGATAAAATAAACTATAACCCTAATTTTGACTTATTTTGGTTTATTATATAATTATAAAATGTCACTAACTTTATATTAGATGACTTTGGGCCAAGCCCATTATAATAACTCTTAAAATATAGATAAACCACTAATCTAAATATAAATAACCTAATTAACTAATAAGACCCAAATAAAATTAAAAGAAGAACTTATTTGTTTTTCCTTTTACATTAGGGATCCAATCAACCCTTTCACAGCTTATGGACAAGATCGTTTTGGACACGAGGTGCTTCATTTTCTTTCTTCATTTTTTTTTTCACCTTTTAAAATTACTATTGAATTTATTTAGGTTTATGTGTGAGACTCATATAGCTCTACAAATCCAATGATAATTTTAAAAAATAAATAATAACAATAATAATAATAATAAGATAATGAAAAAAGGACCAGAAAAAAAGAAAAATTGCATTTTCCTTTGAACTCTTACACACAAATGACAAGCATATTAAATAACACATATTTTTTTTAGTCGAAACTTAATAATTTCATCAGATTGATTATGTTTTAAACCCAATTCCTATAGTTCATCAGAATTGTAAATATTGTCTATGAAATTTGCAAGGAATAGATGTCTCATGTTCACCAACCGCTGGACATCTCCTTTATTGAATATCAGAATAGAAGTCTTGTTTGGTAAAGGCTTTGGGCCTTTTTACTGTAGTAGAAAGTAATTAATGTGAAAAAATAAAAAATAAGAATATTTGGTATAAAAAAAAATTTGTTTGTAGTAATTTTTTATTTAAATAATAATAAAAATTACTGATATAATATATATAAAAAGTAAAAATATTGAAAAGTTAAATTTTGAAGAATAGTATTAGGCTTGTGAGGTCTTTTGCTTGCCAAAGGGGCCTAGTTTCTTTGCATCTAGCTTAGTTGATCTCACTACCTCTTTGCTGCCACCAAGGTGTATAGCTAGCTAGCCTAGCTCCATCAACCAATATTTTGGTTTGCCACAAAAATTGCCTAGTTTTTTAGGCACTTAGTTAGAATTATTGGACCAGATTATTTAATTAACTTATTTTCAATGTTTTATTATTATTATAGTAACATTTTTTCTATTGCTTCCTTAAACATTAAGAATATTGCTATAGGGTAGCACTTTTACGTCTATATCCATTATTTTAATACAAAATATTTTCTCCTCTCATCTCTTCTTTTTTTTTTTTTTTTTTGCCTCTTATTGAGACATTGTGTTAAAATTTTGTAAAAAAAAATATGAGGGTAGTTGTATTTTGTAAAAAAATAATATTTTAATATATATATATATAAATAGCTATTAGCTATTATGAAGTGTATTTGAATAATGAAGTAAAAAATACCTCATATTTTTGCAGGAAAATTATCATTTCTCTCCCCTTTGCACTTATCTATTTGGCTGACCACAAGGGAAGAGAGATTCAGAATCTTTTCCTAGCTTTTATGTGTAATCTTACTTATATAAAAAAGGAGAAACTTCACTAACCCCCTAAACTTTCGTAATTTTTGTGGACACCTCCTAACATTCAAAATCTCTTATTTTAGTGTATCGAATTTTGATTTTCTTTTATTTTTTTTCCCCTTCTATTATGATTTTTTGTTAAATTTAATGGAAATGTGTAAAATTACTAAAATACTCTTAGTCATTTTTCTATTTAATTTAACTGTAATATTTAACGACAATAAGTATTTGAACAAAACGAAAGTTCGATACATCGAAGTAAAAGTTTTTGAACGTTAAGTAAGTATTTACAAAAATCACGAAAGTTAGGAGATTAGTGAAATTTTTCATATATATAGAGAGAGAGTAAGTGGGTTGTTTGATATATTATATTATACGCAATTTGAGAAACTTTTCCAATAGTCATATTGTTTTTTTACGAGTCGCATATATGTATTGGTCTAGATAACCTTCAACTTATTATAATGGTATTGAGAGAACTAAGCAATGCACGCCCAAAATTGTACTTCTGTCAAATCATCTAAGTGCATTTTGTACTAATTTGTTAAATGAAACTTGGGGCCAATCCCATTGAGAACTAGGCTTAGCCCTTCGTACATACCGTAGCCCCATAAAAATTTATGGTTTGGCAGAAACCGTAAGGGTTAGATGGAATAGGATCATCTTTATTTTAAATAAATCAAGAATATTTAGTTAATTATATTTTAAAAATATTTTATATTTTGTTTTTTAAGTGGACAAAATATCTTTCTACTATAATTAATTGGATATTCTCCAATTCAAATTAACTAGAAAGAATTCTAATTCGTTTGGATGAGCTTTGCAGTTTCCCACCACTAGTGAGATAAATGCTCAACTAATTATTTAGGTAACTAACTACCTATTATTATTTTTTATTCCTAATTTGAACCTTTTCAAATTGTTATTTTTTAATAACTAAATTTTAGGGAGAAAAAAAAAAAAAAAAAAGTCTAATTTGACTAACAGTAGTATTGGAGCCTCCAATGGTACTTTTTAAAGTTTAGAGATGTAAGTGCAAAATAAGAGATGGTTTAGAAGACTAAACTATATTTTTTCTCTAAAATGTTTTATTTAATGGGCCGGTTTGACTGGGCCAAAATAGGCCAAAACCCATGGACCATTTAATATGGTTGGACATGAAAATGATATGACTCGGGTCTAACCCAGTGAACCAGGTTAACTATTTGGACCAAGTTGTAAGAATTGACCTAGTTGGACCGGTTTAGAACCCAATGACCCGGTTACAACCAGTTTTGGATCGGGTTGGAGATGCCTTAGATGGATTGGGAATTGACCCGATTGGACTGGTTTAGAACCTGATGACTCGGTTAGAACAGGTTTTGGATTAGGTTGGAGATGCCTTGGATGGATCCAAAATTGACCTGATTGGACCGGTTTAGAACCCAATGACCCGGTTAGAACTGGTTTTGGATCAGGTTGGAGAGGGATATAGGGCTGGCGTGGTGTGATAAGATGATGACATGTGTTTGTAGGAGAAAAGAGAAGCCGCCTGGTTCGTGTGGTGTGCGCGGGGATTGCCGGAGACACGTGGGACAACCAATGGCGATAGATCTTCCATAGATCTATGCCTCGCAAACATGAATCTGGCATAAATTTTGCCATATGAGGATGCGATGAAGGCATGGAAGAGTTTTTGAGCGGATGATCGCTTGGCGGCGTGTGGACGATCGAAAAAGTGAGATGGCCGGAGAGAACGTTGAAAAATTGTTGAATATATTATGGAGAGCGAAGAAGGAGAGAGATAAGAGAAAGAGCATAAGAGAATAATAGACTATATTATATTGAGTATGATTATTCATTATATGAATACAGAGACCTCTATTTATAAAGAGGCTATGAGTGATAGGTAAGTAACTTAGTAGATTAAGGAAATGTAAACACAGTAGACCTAAAATATCTAAAGAAGTAATTAAATAACATAACATAATATATTTTTTCTCCAAAATGTTTTATTCCTCAAGTAAATAGGATTCTTAGAGTAGTGGGTGACGTGTAAGATTTGGCAATATATTAATGTATCTCCAACTAGCTTTATATAATGCCGACAAACACATGTAGAGAAGAACATAGTGATCATCAAGAGAGCTAGAGAAGGCTAAACAATGGCCATTAATCCTCTTTCCTTCTCCTTCCTTAGCTTTTTCCTCTTGAGCACTACTGTTGTATTTCTTTCTTCCTCTTCTTCAAAGAAGCTGGGATTTGCCTTTGAAGGAAGAGAGACAATTATAGAAAGCAATAATCATCTTCTTCATCACCACACTCATACTGTGCAAGTCAGCTCTACTACCATCAACTACTTGCAGCCCCTCTACCAAAGGTATTATTTATCACCTTCGGAAAATCTCTCTCTCTCTCTCTATGTATTATTTCTTTATTGTAATTGTTTTAACTTCATAGTGAAAACATCTTAAGTAAGATAAAATGGATTTTTATTTATTTATTTTTGTTTATATTGTGATACACATAGTTTGAATCTTTGTAATTGGGAGTCTCAAAACACACACATATATATATATATATATATATATCGTAAAACATATGTATAGACTTGAGATTTGATTGTATAAAATTTTAGATAAGGTTATCAAATATAATATAAGTAGTCCATTTCATGATAAAGAAAATATTATATTGATTCATTACAAATACAAGATTAGTGAAGTCACTTTTTATAAGTTTACAAATAAAAATTATTTGGTGTGAATATTATTTTTGGTGTTTTAAGCTTAGGTGTCTACTTCTATTCGAGAGTGCAAAACACTCATCCAGTAAGTTTATACTATGACCTAATTGAATTTATTCTCATCTAATTAATTAACTCGAATGATAAAATATATATTAACAATAATTAGATAATTAATGATTAGCTTGTATTTATGAAAAAATATAAACAAAAGAATAAATAAGCTGATTAAGCAGCTTGTGAACAAGATAAAGTTCATTTGAAAAGAAAAAATTGACTCTGCAATAAACGAGCTCAAAGTTGGAGGTAAGTACTACTCAACCAAAGAAATTGGGGTTACCTGCTAATGGAAGTTATAATTAATTAAGTATGAATATATAGGAAGGTCCAATTCATTTGGCAAAGAGTATAGATTGTTTGGACAGCTGTAGCTGGCCCTACAAATAGATTGTGACCATTGCATTAATGGTTTTTTAAGCAGGGATTGGTCAATATTTGAAAATAAAATAAAATAAAATAAAAAATCTTATTCTTTGAAACCTCAATCTTTGAAATAATCTCATTTTTTGGTTTTTTTTTTTTTTTTTATTTGACTTGGGTTTAATTTTAGTTGGAACTAGACCAATTGAGATTGACACTGTTGCTTGTGTCTTACTATGAAACACATCATGCATGTTTCACTCTAACGGGTCAAGTTCCAACTAAAATTAAACCAATGCCAAAACCTATTAATTACTTTTCTGGAAGTCTTTTGGTTTTTATTTGCAAAACCACAACTTGCCATAGTATTTATAAAAACAAAACAAAAATTTCTACAGAAAATTCAAATAGAAATTTTTTTTGGTTTGATGGATCCCAATATAGTGAGATGCGAGTATATATAAAATAAAAATAAATAAATAGTTATAATTGGTTTTCCCTTCAACCTTTTTGCTTAGAAAAATAAATAAATAAATAAAAGCTAGTTTTACTGTCCACAGCTAGCCAAAGTCAAATTGCGCGCATTAAGTTTTTTTTAAAAAAAAAAAAAAAAAAAAAAAAATTGGGTTGAAAGAAATTATTTGTTCTCAATTTATTATACTATCATGTGTTCTTTTTATGAGCAAGTGGTTCCATTTAATGTGAACTTCGTCAAATTGATAATTGTAATTGAATTTTTTTTTGGATGTTTGTAATTTAGAATTTAATGACATAATTTATTAAATTGACATATGTTTGTAGACCACATATATTTTAAAAATGTAGGTAAAAATTAAATGTTTTGTTAATCCTATTAAAACATATGTAAAATCACATATTGATTGCAAATTGAAAACACAGATCCAGATAGAAAGGCATCTTGAAAGTGATACACAAATATGGTCCATGCTCCCAAGTCCAGCAAGAAAATTCAAAAATTCCTACACACGTTGAAATCTTGAAACAAGACGAGTTAAGAGGAAATCAATTCACTCCAGGCTCTCCAACAAGTTGGTGACAGCGGTGGTGATTTGAGAGACTTAGAGGCCTCCACGAATATCCCGCCAAGTTTGGTAGTGCCGCTGTAACTACGTCGTGACCTTGGTCTTAGCACACCCAAAAAGGAGTTAACGTCAGATTTGATACCGGGAGCGACCTCACTTGGACCCAATGTGAGCCTTTATACCGAAGTTGCTACAAACAAGCGGAAACAATCTTTCAACCTCCAAGACTTACAAAATATCACTTGTAGCTCAAATTTGTGCTATGAGCTCATTTTCGCCACAGGTAATATTTATTATTTATATTTAGAAGAAATTTTATTTACTCTCATGAATTTATGTGTCCTTTGCAAACACTCTCTATTGTTTAAAATATCGAACTTTGGTATATTAAACTTTTTTTTTTTTGTTTCAAATATCCCTTATTGTTAAATATTGCAGTTAAAAATTAAAAAAAAAAAAAACTAAAAGTATTTTAATAATTTCACACATTTCCGTTATGATTTAACAGAAAATCTTAATAAAATTGAGAAAATGAAAGGAAATCAAAGTTCAATACACTAAAAGGATAGATTTTAAATAATAGGGAGTGTCTATGAAAGCATGTAAGTTTGTAGGGGGTAAATGAAGTTTTTTCTTATATTTATTAATAATATGATCTGATATATTTCAAAATTATATATATTTATCAGGGAATTATTACAATAGAATCATTAATTTGGGAAATTTTATAATTACCGCCGAGTACTACTTTATATAATATATATATACATGCAGGAAACAAACCGCGTTGCACTTCGTCCAACACATGCGTGTACGGGATCCAATATGGCGACCAGTCGTTTTCCATTGGATTCTTCGGCACAGAGAGGTTGACCCTCACGCCAAAAGACGTGTTCGATAAATTTGTCTTCGGCTGCGGCCAGAACAACCAAGGCCTCTTCGGCAGGTCCGCCGGGCTGCTCGGCCTCGGCCGCAACCCGCTCTCCCTCGTCCAACAAACCGCACCCAAGTACGGCGGCTTCTTCTCCTACTGCCTCCCCTCAAGCGCCAGCTTCACCGGCCACCTCACCTTCGGGAAAAGCCTCGGCGGACCTTCGAAAGCCGTCAAATTCACGCCCTTGTCGGAAGCCTCAGACGGCACGTCGTTTTACGGCCTCGACACCACGGGAATAAGCGTCGGGAAGAATTAGCAATCAAGGCGTCGGTTTCTCGGCCTCCGGGACCATCATCGACTCAGGAACTGTCATCACGCGCTTGCCGCCCTCGGCGTATAGCGCGTTGAGGAGTGCGTTTCGGAAGGCGATGAAAGCATATCCTCTAACGGACCCGCTCTCAATACTCGACACGTGCTACGATTTCAGCAATTACGACGAGATTACGGTCCCAACAATAGCGTTCTCGTTCGGCGGTGGGGTCACCGTGGAGCTGGAGGCGGTGGGGTGTTCTACATTCCAAGAATCTCGCAGGCTTGTTTGGCTTTTGCCGGGAATGGTAATGCGAGTGACGTGGCGATATTTGGGAATATTCAGCAGAGAACGTTGGAGGTGGTGTACGATGTCGCCGGAGAGAGGATTGGGTTTGGGCCAGCTAGTTGTAGCTGATTAATTAAGAAATGATTAAGCTCTAATATCGGCTAGAAACCATTGGGAAAATCAATGGAAATAATATTAGACTGAAAAGGGTGATGATCAAATAAAAGTTTGCAAGTTATGTGCGTATATATAAACAAGTTATATTCTGTTTGCAAAGTGTCACTTTATCATTAATTAGTGTACAGTTTTTTTTTTTCTTCTCTTCAATATATATGTGCATTTTATAAGAGAAATGCTTCTAAACACTGATAATTGATGGACCTAGTTAGGGAGTACAAGTGAAGTGGTGAGATATATATATATATATATATATATATATATATAGCGTGATTTAGTAGGTCAGAATGAAAATAACAAATACATAGTGATAACTAATTATAGATCTTGATTCTTTTAAAGATCTAAAAACTCTTTTGAAAATCTAGATACTCTAGTATTTTGAAGAAATAATAGAGAAATAAACTCAATTCCAAGTATTCTCATTCATAAACATCAATAATCAACATTAACTCTAAACATTTATTTATTTACATTAAGTGGCTATTAACCACTAAGCTCATAATTGCAAATACGCTCAACTAGATAACCACAAAACCTCAACCACCGAATAAGCGCGCATAACCGCTAGGCTCATTGCGATTCTTGGTTATAATTATTGGGTAAAGTGGTTAATAACAAGATAATCACCTAATCGGTAACCATAAATGTATGAAATAGTTCTACGCATCAAAATTGTGATGTGAATTGACTTTAAAGTTTTATTTTAAAATAATGTATGATATGTTTCAACGACGCTTTATAATGCTATTTAGAGAAACAAATAAGGAGAAAATATCTTTAACCCTCCAAAGTATATCAATTATAGCATATGTATTTATAAAGTGTGATAGATATATTTTTGTTATACATTGTATTATAATTTCTAATAATTTGAATTGTTTTGATCGTACTTTACTATATTATAATGAAAATAGAGTATATAAAGACATTTTTTAAAAAATAATCATATCATTACATTTTATTATTTTAATTTTGCCACTTCTCAACCATAAAGATTTTAGAAATATTCTATTTCGCTAATTAAAACTAATTCCGTTTCCTAAAACCTTAAAGTTATATGTATATATGAAATTTACAAGCGTTTAATTTTACGAAAACAATACTTGTTATAAGCCCATTTAATTAAGAAAAAAAATTAATGGGTTCAAGGCAAGATAGTGGCATTGGTTTTGATGATGAGCATGATTGCATCCATGGTGGTGGAGATGAAGACCACGAGAATTGCTACCGGATGTCTTCAACGAGTGCGTCGATTGAGGTGCCACTCTTTCAAGCGAATGCAACATTGAAGTGCTCAGCATGCGACCCTATGCCCGTTCTTTGGCAACCGGATCGCATCAACAACTGCGCATATACTAACCTCAATTGGAAGAACTAATCTGCAGGATTTGCTATCTATCTAAATTTAATTTCTACACTAAGAAAAACTTATTATATATATATAACTCAATGTATGTACCTTTTCAATTTTATTTATATATTATTGGGTTGTATAATTTTATTTACTTTTATTTTTTAAGGAGAAATCATGCTAGTCTCATTAATTGATGAATGATCATGAGCATAAAACTTTGAGAAAATTATAGTTGAAGCTATAATGTTAGAAGTTATAAATACATACATAACAATCTAATATTCAAGACTTATCTATGACATCAAAATTTGCTAACCCATGACTAATTTTTAGTTATGACAACAGGTCTAATTCAGACAGATCGACTCATTTCAATACATATGTAGTAACATCCACCTGCCAAAACTCATCCTCATCGACTTGCAAGCCAATAAATTATTCACATCCTCAACCCAACAGGTTAGGACAACAGAATAAAGGGAAAACGAAAAATACAGGAAAAATAAAAGAAAAGGCACAAAAGCTCACAAAATACCATCGGAGGAAGGTTGCCATATGATTCTAACCAGAGCGCGAAAAAATCATGTGCAGGCACGTGCGAGTCACAATCTATCACGAGGTTGCCAGATTCATAAGCGGTAGGTGCCGTTGGAATTAAGCAAGTGGGGCCAGTGTGAGCGGTAGAGGGGTGTATGTCGAGGTGAGTCTAACAAAGGGACGTAAATGGAGCTTTGAACAGTCCGATTCAAGAGCCCCATCAACCCCCTAAAGATACATCATAAATGGTGAACAATACACCCTATAGTACACCCAACACGGTAGTGCTTGAGCCAATAACAAAAGAAAAATAAACGACAAGAAAAGGGGGGAAAAGAGTAGGGAAGGGAGGTGGAGCCTGTATAAATTTTGACTTGTGATTAATGCTGTTGTGTGTTATTGGAAAAGGAAAAAAATAAATAAAAAAGTTGAAGTGATATGTGTTTGCATTTTCATGTGTATTGGCAGTCAATTATCACTCATTTCAGTAAGATAAAAAAAGGTTAAATAACAATGTACTGTAATTGTTCATTGCTTTAACAAAAAACAAAAAAAAAAACAAAAAATGAAAAAAAAAAAAAAAAGAGAGAAATGCTAACAAACGGCCGAGCCAAAGTTTTTCTCTATGTCAAAGAAAACCCTGCCTATTATCCGCTGTCAATGTCTTCCAACCAATAGATATTAATTGACCAAAGTAATATTAAAAGGCCCGTCTAATTACATGCAATAATTAATATATATTAACTTTTAGTACAAGTTTGGGTCTTTCTGTCTCTCCTCTAAGAATCCAGCTATTTTATACCCACAAAATGCATTATGGTCCGGCCTCAACCAAATTAACAAGGTTCCAAGTATTATCAGAAGTGAGAAGTTTGAGTGCTTATAGGGGCCAAAAGACCACCATTGGACCGTTTTATTGGTGGCCAGCACTACATGCATGTATATATATATATATATATATATATATATAAAGAATGGCTACTCCCATTTCCTCCTTCCTTGGGTTTTTCCTCGTGAGCACTACTCTTCTTGTATTTCTTTCTTATTCAAAGATGGGATTTGGCTTTGAAGAAAGGGAGACGTCAATAGCAATAAGCATCTCCTTCATCATCATACTCATACCGTTGAAGTCAGCTCTCTACTACCATCAACTACTTGCAGCCCTTCTACCAAAGGTATTTAATTTATCACTACTTTGAAAAATTGCATGCTCTGATAATCCCATAAAAAATGCATGTAAAATCACGTATTGACTGGGAATTGAAAACACAGATCCTAATAGAAAGGCATGATTGAAAGTGGTACACAAATATGGTCCATGCTCCCAGCTTTACCAATACAAAGCAAAAACTCCCACTCACGCTGAAATCCTGCTACAAGACAAGTTGAGGGTGAAGTCAATCCACTCCAAGCTCTCCAACAAGTTGGCTGCAGGCAGCGGCGGTGATTTGAGAGACTTAAAGGCCTCCACGAATATCCCAACCAAGTCCGGTAGCACGTCGGCACAGGCAACTACGTTGTGACCGTCGGCCTCGGCACACCCAAAAAAGACTTGATGCTCATATTTGATACCGGCAGCGACCTCACTTGGACCCAATGTGAGCCTTGCGCCGGAAGTTGCTACAATCAAACGGAAACAATCTTTGAACCATCATCATCCAACACTCACACAAATATTACTTGTAGTTCAAATTTGTGCTCTATGCTCCGTTCTGCCACAAGTATTTCTAATTAAATTTAAAAAAGAGGTGTTTTCAAAAATCATATTTTTTTTGTCAGTAAATTATTAAAATATTGTACTAGATGGAAAAATTCTAATTGCATGCACGTAATAGAATCATTAATTTGGGAAATTTTATAATTATGCCAAATACGAGTTTATATAAAATGCAGGAAACCCACCGCATTGCTCTTCCTCCTCCACATCATGCATGTACACCGCAAACTATGACGACAATTCGTTCCGTTGGATTCTTCGGCAAAGAGAGGCTAACCCTTGCGCCAACAGACGTGTTCGACAACTTCCTATTCGGCTGCGGCCTGAACAACCAAGGCCTCTTCAGCCTTGGTTTCGACAACTTCCTAACTCCCTCTTAAAGTTGTATGTATATATATATATATATGAAATTTACACGCGGTACTTTCAAGAAAATAGTACTTGTTATAAGTGTGTGGTTAAGTTATCATATATATTATATATATAGGCTTAGAGAGTACCTAGAATTGCGACATGTATCAAAGACAGTAACATCAAACTCAGATTTATTCCAACATATCCAAATTCTGCCCAGGATATGCTTCTCATAGTTAACAACAAAGCCCCAATCTAGAACAATTGCATTTTTGATCAAATCAGATTTAGTTTCCTTAACCTTAGTCTCAATCAAGCACACTAAACCAATCTTATGAAGTTTAATCATGTTTTTAACCTCCCTTTGTTTAGAGGGGTGTTTTAAATTAAACCCCTCACATTCCAGATGAGAAGATTCATAAAGTAGGGAAAAACCCTCTCATCAGCACCTCCTCCTCTTCCCCCATTTTACTCTTTCCCTTATCCAAAGATGTA
Organism: Carpinus viminea; assembly: GCA_013348765.1. Classification (NCBI taxonomy): domain Eukaryota; kingdom Viridiplantae; phylum Streptophyta; class Magnoliopsida; order Fagales; family Betulaceae; genus Carpinus; species Carpinus viminea. The sequence continues at coordinate 16,085,967 of CP054670.1, read as the reverse complement.
GGAAAAGTAGAGCTATCCAGATTTAAAGCCTTATCAATATCTTGTTGAAGAGAAGTAATATATAGCAGCTCCTGACCTTCTCACTTCTCCCAATTCATACTTTCCATCAGCTCGAGCTAATAAGTGAAAGGAATTAGTCCAATGCTTGTTACTATCTTTTGCAATAGCATTTTGAGTAGGAGTTCTCCTTGAAGACCTAACTTCACTCCAAGACTTCTGAGCTACCTCAGTAATAACCTTAGCTACATTCAAACCATTAGGTTTCCCCCCAGTAAAACTGTCCTTCTTAGAGATAGGTTCAGTTTCCCTAGGCATCCAAAGATCATATCATCTTTCCAATCTTGCATAAAACAATCCTATGGTCATGCTACCAGAAGAATGTTGTGCTGATGAATTGACAGATCTAATGGAGGACCAAGAAGCACAATGGTTACAGATCAATTACTTCACCTAAAATATAGCTTTCATTCTCCTCTAGCCACAGCCTCAATATGGAACTCTCCATCCATCTTGGGGAAATAAAATATAAGTGCATCTGTCCTTTGTCATATAAGTGCCCCATCCAAACACAAAATTTAAGGTTACTTGCACCTTAACTTACCTGTACAGTCTGCTCATTAGTTTTGGAATGGGTGTCAAATCGCTTAAGGGTCAAGTCATCAGTCCATTTCTTCTTGTGAAGGTTAAGAAACATCTTCTCCTCAACTTCATTCTTCCTGTAATTAATTGACATCAATCACAACCTTCTCTTTTACACTCTGAATTGGATACGCAACCACAACCATAGCTCGTTGCTTCAAAACTCTGCAGAAAACAGATTTAAGCATATCAAGAATTTTGATGAGGATTATAAAAAAGTAATAAAATATTATAATTTTGAAGAAAATGACATGCTCAACTCATTCTCACTCCTGGGATTGGGAACATCAGTTAACCACAGCCAACCATTTTCATCTATCCATCCTCTTCCCATTCTCTCCCTCTTAGTATCCTTTCTCTCTGCTTCAGAGAAGCCTAGCAACCACTAATAATCTCCCTCCATCTCTATTTTTCTCTTACTCTCTTGCTCCCTCCATCCCTCCCTCAAGCAGAAAAAATAAAAGGAAAAGAAAAAGAAATACATAAGAATTGTCTACACAACCTGCTGCGTATTTATGTCTACTCCAGAGGGCCAACATCCAAACCCAGGATGCGAATGGTACCATCCTACAACCATCTCTGGTCTGCAATACCAAACAAAAGAAAAATCAAAATAAGGCAGAAAAAAGAATCAGATAAGTGAACCAAAGAAAGGATACCATCAATGTATGCTTGTTAAACTTGGAAGCTTTGATATCAGAACCTAAATTCTAAAGCAAAAACCTCATTCTGGGATCATAATCTTCAGCATTGATTTGGGTCCCCATAATTATGCAAACACGATCGAGCAATTGAAATCAGTGCCAACACAAGATGCTTAGACGTACTTCTTCCAAAATAGAGGGATGGCAGACAATACACATTCATCAACTTAACAAACTTAATCTCCCACACTTTTCCTTCAATTACTCTTATTGAAGTGATAAAAACCTCTTCTTGGATTGTTTCAAAGGTGGAGGAAGCCTACAAACAGCAAATTCTAACTATCCGAGTTGGAGTTTTTACATAAAGCGCAAGTCTTTTGGATATTCTTAATTGAGTTTTAAAATAGTTATTCCCAAATTAACTATCAATCACAATTCATTTAACCTTCTAACCCAATGCATTCCTCATAAAACTAGTTTCTAAAGTCTCCTGCGGAGAACCAAAAGAGAAGGCACAGGAGAAGACTTTCTGGGTTTGAAGGGAGTAATCAGAAAGCAGAATTACAAACAGACAAGAAATCATAAACTTCCCAGTAATAGATAAAATAAGTATGCAGCTAGTGTTTTTACTCTGCAAGATAACCAGAACATTTGCAAGCTTCTGTCATGGCAATCTCACTCACCATAAGACTCTGAGTTTTGGCTGTAGCTCTTGCAGCAATCCTTGACAGGGAGGGCAGATGAGGAAGTGCCTCAAACAGTATGATCCTGCTCAAATTACTGCCAAAGCATTGCTATGTTTTAGTAATAAATATGTAAGCAATATCTGTGACACCCACTCAATACTGAAATTTGTTCCATTTCAACAAAAAGGATTTACAATAATTGTGAAGAATCCAATACATTGTCTAAGAAAGGAGACGTCAAACTGAATATTGTCACATCAGCGTCCAAAATTTAGATGTCCTTGGTTGAGTTTAATCAAGTTTAGATGCCATTTCCAGTAATGAAGAGCTATTCACGTTGAATCAATTTTTTGTTAATTTTTCTCATTATGCTTGAAAATAAATTATCAATTATTTTCACGTTATGCTTTTCCAACTGTAACAATTTTAATAGTAAAGAATTACTCGACATGTCAGCAAGTTTATGAAGTTCTTATTTTCTTTAGCTTTCCCTTTTTGTGAAGTCCAAACATGGAAGAGAATGAGTTGGTTACAAAGGCCTTTAGTTCATGTATTAAGAACATGAGTGGTTGATATATATTAGACTGACCAGGTAGGCTGTTTTTGCAGGGAAATATACATGTGATTACTCAATTGATTTCTTTTAGCATGTTTGTCATAGTGGGGACTCAAGTAATTGGATGTTTACAAAAAAATATATATATTATTATTTTAAAACTTATTTCACCTTAATTGTAAATTATTATTGAAGGTATTAGCAATTTTAATCTTCAATTGATTGAATAAATACTAGAATATGAGTTCGATTCTCACAATATGTCAATTGGTGTAAATTGGCTTAAGTCTCATTGGCCCCCTGCTGGAACTAGGTCAAGTTATGGCTCACCTAATTAGTTTTGAAAAGCGCCTGCAACCTCTTATCTTCTTTCTCAGTCAATAACAACATATAAGTCAGACCAAGCACAAAATGTAATCTGAATCCCATCAAGTCCACATAGCAAATGGATAAAGCAAAACTTGCCCCAAAACGCATTCACGATAACTTGTCCATGCCCAGAATTCTTTTTTATACAATATTTACAACAAATGAGAATTGTATGTATGCTAGTCTTGTTATTCAAGTTCAAGTCCTGACAGAAAGTACTACTAGGAGCAAATGGTCCAAAATCAAAATCTCTGTGTCTGACAGGCAAGGGGCAGGGCTGGATTGACTCGGATGCTGCTGCTCACTTGAACTAACATCTTATGGGTTGAGAGGAGACAAGAGGCACACTGATGGGATGTTGCTGCACACTTGAACCAAAATCTTGATTCCCATCAGGGGAGAGACAACAGGCACACTAGTGGGATGTTGCTCCTCACTACCACAAGCTGCCTACAATATGCATTATATATATAAGACAACGTCTGCACAATGAAAAGAAACATATAACAATTAACCAGTAATACAAAGTACCTCAAAATCCTTGGCCTTTATGTGATCCCTTTTCTTCTTTTTATCCTTTGATTTTCCTTTGTTAGTGTTCTTGTCATCAGGAAGTTCTGCTAACAAAGCTTTTGCTGCCGCATTAGATATTTCTGCAGCATCTTTGTTGGCCAGATCCTCCAACTGCGCCTAAAAAGGAAAGATTTATATATCCCAAAAATAAAAATAAAAAAATAGTTGCCAATAAAAAGCCGGTAAGAACATTCAAGAAAACACCAATACAAACCTTCATGAATGACTTCAACTAGGGCACCAAAGCAAACCGGTGGTCAAACGTAGTTATCATCCCAACTTTCAGCTGTGTCTGCCCCATGGCAGCAAGAGTCGCCGATGATTAATCAAGTTGGTAAAGCTGCAACACTTGACATGGTGAGAGACCATAATTAAGGAACAAGAATATATAGATTCCATATGCATTAATTAATTTACCTCTTGAGCCAGGCGATTTTTCAGCCTCTGGATTGCCATTTGAATTTCAAAATCTGCTTCTGATTCCTTCATAATACTTCATATGATATCCAACTCAGCAGCAACACCCTCATCATCCTCACTCATACTCGCGAGCTCTTTCCACCGTTTGAACAAGAGGGATACATGACCCCTTTTCCTATTTTCATCAACACTACATAACCTATCAACAGTCCTCAATAGCATATCATATCTCAAATACTCGCCTTTTCTTTCACACCTTCAGTGAAAATGGCGAGATTCATCTTCAACGATCTTGTACAACTCCATTCCCTGAGCTTGGCTAGCTCTTCTCAGACTTGCCCATTTCTTTATTTGCTCCCCAATTGTAGGACCTTCCGTCCATAGCCAAGAAACAAAAGCATCACTTTCACAATCAGCAACACAAAAATCTTCAGCATTAATTGAAGCTAACACTGCAATTCCATTGTCCTGCTCAACAGTCTCTCCTCGCAACAACTGGGCATCGAAAAGGAGAGCTGAGAAGTCGCTGCTTAAAAAAACACTCTCGAATGTTGCCCCAAAACCACTTATTGCCTCTAACGTCTTCCTCCGAAATGACATCACCAAGAAAATGCAAAGCGCAAGCATTTACCAGATTTATCAACAACTGATGAACAATATTGAGCTCCGGAGCTTCCAAAGAGCATATCAATTGGAGCTTGTGGTGAAGCCAAAGATCCGTAATCACCGATTCAGGAATATTATGCTTTTTTTGCAACAATTTGATTATCAAGTTCTGCAGCACAACCAGAGTGCTCCAAGCAAGACATTTTCTACTCGTAAACAATTGCAGTTTGGTACGAATTCTCTTTATGATTTCTGCCCGCTCACTGTCTTCAACATAAGGCCAATCTGCAGTAGCGGTGGCAGCGGAGGAGGCGAAAATCATTCCACGGGCTTCCAAACGCCGTTTTCGACCATATCAACGGCCCATTCGGGAACTCCAACCGGCAAAAGAGATTTACAACTCTTCGACATGGATAGAGTAGGTATATGACCCTTAAGATGCTTGTCGTTGTCTGGATCCAAAACCCTGTCTCTGCAGTAACAGCACGCCCAAAACCTCCATGTATTCTCTGCCTTAGCGTAATCAATAGCTTCCGTCAAAACGTTCTTTGCCTTTCGAAACTTGTTCTTATTCAAATACACTTTGAGATCTTCGATCCTGATTCGCAACAACTCCCTCTTTTTTTCCACACTCATCTTGTCGTTCCAGAACGCCCTGACTCTACTAATCGTAACAACGTCGTTGGACTCGACTTCCTTGTGTTTCTTGATCTTCTTTTTCGTTGGCAACCGATCAAAATCCCGAGGCGCCCTCCACCCTGGGATCCCACTCTTTTTCAATAGGGCACCCTCGAACTCGGCCTTTACCTTCACCAGGGAATTATCCTCTACGAGCCGTTTCCAGTTGCCCCTCCTGTTCCCACCTCCAAGAACGATGATCTGCTTTCTCTGTCAGCTCCTCGATAATCTCCTTGATCTTCTTGAGCCGCAAAGCCTGGACCGGGACTTCGTACCCTGGCTCCGTCGGGTTCTCGATCAGCAACGCGTGATCGCATTCTTGGACCACGGCGTCGTACGAACCGGCGTCGTTTCGGGCGAGTTGGAAGAGCAAGATGGCGTGGAAGAGTGCGAAGGAGATGGAGTTCGGGGAAAGAGCTAGAGCTTGGCGTGAGGACTCAATGGCGTCGTTAAGGCATTCGAGTCTGCTAATGGTAGAGTCACAGAGCAACGCCGTTTTGTAGTGGAGGCTTTGGCTGCTGAGCATAATCTCCGAGCGGTGGCAAAGGATGGCCTCCACGGCTTCAGTGCTAGACACATCAAACGGTAGGGGATCAGTGGATAACGAGGGTGCAGGGGATGGCAAAGCAGAGGACGAAGTTGTTTTACGATCCATTTTCTTGGAGGGAATCATATGGCAGAGACTTCGATTTAAAAGAATGGGCGAGGGTGGTGTGGTGGGGTTAAGTAGGTAATTTACTAATTAACTGATTCTGGTTTCAGTTGGTTTCTTTCGCGGGTTTTTCTTTCTTTCATTTTTCGTTAACTCAGCTATGTTTTTCTTTCTTTTTTTATTAATTAATTAATTTAATTAGCATCAATTTAGATGCTGCCCGTAGAGAAATATAAATTAATTAAAAACTTTGTTTATTGCATTTTTTTTCCTCTCATTTAATTAGCTATATATATGGTTTGTTTCATCATAAATTATTGACGCTTTCATGATTTTAAGGATATCACTACAAGAAACAAGCTTATTAGCGTCGACAAAAAGTCGACGCTAATGCTCCAAAAGTCGACGCTAATAGTATTAGCGTCGACTTTTTAAATAATCGATGCTAAAAGTCCGACTCTAAAAGGTATCATCATTTCGACACTATGTGGACGCTAATACTCCACTTTTTCGTCGACAATGTGGACGCTAAAAATCCTTTATTTTGGCGCTAAAACATGAGTGGGCCGGAATCCTTTTTTGATGACTATCACAACCTAAAGTCGACGCTAATACTATTTAAAAAAATTAAAAAAATAAAATACTATATCGACTCAAAAGTCGAGCGTTGATAGTCTCAAATTTTAAAAATAAAACAATCCTAATAATTTTAAAAATTATAATTTTTTTAAAAAAAATTAATTTTAAAACCTCAATATAGATACACCTAGACAATACACTTGTCGGATGCATTAGGAAATCCTAAAATACCCGTACCATACATGACGCGTTGGCCTTAACCTAATCATTCCCTCCACAAACTTAATTACTATACTACAAGGAAATAATAAAATTATTTATGCTAAATTAATAACAAAATGTATCTAGTCATTGGGTAATGAAGAGTAGTATTGATCATTCACCATCAACAAACACAAGAAAGCAGAAAAATTATACATGGAATGCTTGAAAACAAAAGCTATTAATCCTCCTCTGTGAAGTATCATAATATCTGCATCACTAAGTTGGCAACCTTGTCCCTAGAGCTCAGAATCCACATTATCAAAAGACATCAAGAGAGAGCATGGTAACTAGCTGGAGATATTTAGCATACTGGCATGAGACTAGCTCAAACATAAACTTAAATTGTGAGAATCCAAGAGAGTTTTAGTAATAACTTTCATTAACAAATACAACAGTAAACATTTAGTTAAAATTGCTACTAAATGCACTTTGGGGACTTGCACTCAGCAGTCTTCTTGAAGCAATTTTAATACTATTCAACAGAGCCTATTTTCCTCCTACATTGTCCATAAATCTCTAATTCTTATAACTAAAACACTAGCGTTCTTGCATATAAATTATAAGTTTCCAGTCACAATTAGTTCATTTGCAGACAACGATTTAATTATACCTGTCAGAATTGCATATACACAATTTAAAAATATTAGTTAGTTTGAAGGCAATACCAAAAACAATAAGCAAACTCAACACTGAAGACAATATATCATACAAAAGCACCAAGGCAACCAATCTGGTAAACTAAGCACATTTGATCATGTAGACTTCAACCATTAATCAAGTTATTCTTAGTATATTAGTAGCTGAGATGCCCTGACTTACCAGACAGGAACAACCTTCCCAACAGAGATCTCTTGAAATCCAAGTCCAAGTATACCATCAAACTTGGCTGCCAAGAATGTGATGCTAGGCTCTCTGGTTGCCTCAATAAAATCCTAATGACCAGCAGCATTTAGTATAGGTAAACTCCAACTACAATGCTGAACTAAAAAGAACCAAAATGCACATTTTATCAGAATTTACCTGATTCTTAACAACCAGATCACGAAGTGTTGCATGGTCTTGGCTAAAGAAACCTGATATTGCCCCTGTTCCATAATAGATCTCAGCAGATTTACCTGCACCAAAAATGAAAAAGTGAACATTGTAACATATAAAAACTAGTGCTAGCAAAGAAAGAGGAAGACCATGATTGAATTGACCCAAAAAAAAGAGTATAGCTTCTTAATGCTATTTTATGCAAGAGAGTATAGCCACAATTGAGAAAAGTTTAGCAGTTACCTCACATTTCATATTCCAGTGATTGTAATTGATGGATTCCTTCAGCCATCAATCTATTCCATTTTCACATCAACACGCTCACTCAATGCTGGAGAATAAAACTATATAGAGTTCTCAGCAGTTTATATATGAATGGATGCATTCATACAACATAACATGCAGATAGTAGAATAGGAGTACACTGCTGCTATCTTACTATTAGCCTCCAGCTGAACATCAACCAGGCATCCGCCTTTGGCCCCTTGCTAATAACAACCGCCATGACACCCCACCCCCAATCCTAACAGAACCTCAAGCAAACACTTGGGGTTCACTCTACTCGCTCTAGTATAATATCGCCCTTACCCACTACAAACGAAAACTTTTATATCCCATCAAAATACATCAACAACCCAAATCCCATAAGCAGCACAGCAAGTTGAATCAAGTCTAGGATCTATAGAAAATACATAATTAGCAACATAACCCAATGCAAGACCTGAAATGGTCATTTGTTCTGAACAACAACGCAAGGACACATAAAACCCGTTTTTAGTTTTCCTCTTCTTTATCATTCTCCATATTGAATACATACAAATATATTAACATAGTAAGCTGAAAATTATTGACATTAAAAAAAAAAAAAAACAAATTCCTCAAAAGATTTAGAGAAAAAAATACATAGAGGAGGTTTTTTACTTGGAGGCAGAGGAAGATTCTTCTCAAGCCAGTGGCGGATTTGCTTGACGTCGCTCCTTAGCAGCAGAATCACGGCGCTAACACCGGCCACCGTGAGTATGAAATTCGTCAACGCCATTTGGTTGTGCTTCTGGATCCGAGCCGAAGAGAAAGACACACAGAAAAGAGAGCGCTATCTCAATCTATTTGTAAATTTTATAAAATCTAATCTAATCTAAATTTTATAAAATCTATTTGTGGAGAAACTATTGTAAGCTGGACATGATAGAATCGGCGGAGCTTCTGCACCGACACGGTGGAGTGGAATTGAGGGATGCGAGGGTGAGGGGAGGGGTTCTCGCTGTTACAGAGGGCCTGAGGAGAGAGAGTGAGTGAGAGAGAAACAACGGAGAGGAAGAGGAGAAGGAAAAAAAGAGCTAGGGAGAGGAAGAGGGTCTGCGTGTGATGAGAGAAAAAACGTTGGGGATGAGAAAAAAGAGGGCCTGGGCGGGATGAAGTGCAAAAAAAAGAGGGGGAAGTGAAAAAAAGAGGGGGAAGGCTGAAAAAAAAAGCGCCAAATGATTCCGCGTTGATCGAGATTGAATTTCTGATAGGACTATTAGCGTCCACAAAGTGGACACTGATAATCCTATATATATATATATATATTTTTCATAAGAGTATTAGCGTCGACAAAAGTGGACGCTAATAATCTAAGTGATAATATTATATATTTTTTTTCATAAGGGTATTAGCGTCCACTAAGGTGGACGCTAATAAGCTACTATACTTTTTTTTTTTTTTTAATGAGAGAATAGCAATTAATATACTAATGGGTTATATATATAATTATTTAAAAAAAAACTATAGTAACGTGGCATATATTATTTTATTAAAATTAAGACCTATAGGGGGAAAAAATACTTCAATTTTTTTGGTTACAATTATATATTTTTATTTGATATATATATTCAATCCAACTCTACGTTATTTTATTTTATTTTACTTAATCATATAAGCTAGCCAATTAAATTTTTTTAAAAAATTAAAACTTGTAAGACATTGTGTCAAGTTTGATTGATCATTTAATACTATCACGATCAATCGAACTAATTCACTAGGATCGATCGATCATTTGATCATATCGATCAATCAAACTAATTCATTAGAATTGATCGATCAATTGATCCTTATGATCAATCTAACTAATTCCTAGGATCGATTTATCATTTGATAATATCACGATCAATCGAACTAATTCGCTAGGATCGATCGGATGATTGATTGAACATTTGATCCTATTACGATCAATCGAACTAATTCACTAGAATCGATCAAATGATCAATCGATTATTTGATTTTATCACGATCAATTGAACTAATTCACTATGATAGATCATTTGATCATATCACGATCAACTGAACTAATTCACTATGATCGATTAGATAATCGATCGATCATTTGATCATATCACAGCCAATCAAACTAATTCACTATGATCGATCGAATGATCAATCGATCATTTGAATATATCATAGTCAATTGAACTAATTCATTATGATCGATTGGATGTTAGATTGAACATTTGATTATATCACAGTCAATCGAACTAATTCATTAGGATCGATTGGATATTCGATCGAATATCCAAAATTTATAGAAAAGAAATAATTGCATATTATCGAGGCTAACATGACTCGGTTTAGTCGGCGTTCATAGTTAACTATTTGCGCATAATGACGATAGTTTAAGTATTACATTTTAAAAATTGTTAACAATTTATATTAGTCTATTAAAATTAAGTCCTATAGAAAAAAAATTTGGGGTTATAATTATAATTATAATTTTTTATATTTTAATTTTTTAATATATACATATGTATACTATTTTTTTTTTTAGATATACATTATTTATTTTCAATTGAACTCGATGGATTTTTTCATTATTATTATTCTTGCCCGTTAAAAATCATATAAGCCTATCAATTTTGTTGTTAGCCTCTAAATTTTTTTATTTTGTTTAAGAGTATTAGCGTCCACTTCTTGTGACGCTAATTGTCCTATTTTTTTAAATTTTTTTTATATATGACTAGATGCTTAAATCATAATTTTTTTATTTTATTTTATATAAGACTATTTTTTTTTTCATCCTATAATTATTTTTTTAATTTTTTACAATGGACCATTAGCGTCCACTACTATGTGGACACTAATAGTCTTATTATTATTTTTTATATATATGTCCATTAGCGTCCACATAGTGGACGCTAATAGTCTTATTTTTTTTAATTTTTATATATGACTATTAGCGTCCACTATAGTGGACGCTAATAATCTTATTATTTTTTTTAAATTTTTTATAAAGGACTATTAGCATCCACCTCTTGTGGATGCTAATAGTTTTATTTTTCTTAATTTTTTATTTTTTTATATATGACCATTAGCGTCCACCATGTGGACGCTAATAGTCTTATTATTTTTTTTTAATTTTTATAAAGGACTATTAGCGTCCACAAGATGTGGACGCTAATAGTCCTAATTTTTTTATTTTTATATATGAATATTAGCGTCGACAATGGTAATTTAGTCAACGCTAATAATTTTTCTGAGTATTAGCGTCGACTTATTAGCGTCCACTCTAGAGTGGACGCTAATAGTCATATTTAGTACTATATGGCGCCGACCCTAAAGTCGATGATAGTCATTATAAGCGTCGACTCTGGGGTCGACGCTAATAAGTCGCCGCTGATGAGCTTAAATCTTGTAGTGTATAAGCACATATATTACCAATTCATCATCGAGGGTAATGATTCGGTAGTCTTAAGTTCGATTCCTGCAATAAAAATCCTCATAACTATTAGTGTAAATCGGCTTAAGTCTCACATGCATATGCCTTGTTGAGGCTAGATCAACCTATGGGTCACTTTGATTTGAGGGAATATTGTTTGCAATCTCGTCCCGGTAAATAAACCACTCTGGTCACACCCCGTCTCCCCTCTTTTAATATATATAAAATAAATTTAAAAAAATTAAAAAAAGAAAAGAAAAGAAAGCATAATGCATTAAGTTCATAAGTAAGCATACATAGTTTGTAATCAGAACAATATGAGCTATTTTTTCCAAGTTATAGGGAAGTTGAGACCCTCCTATGATGTGGAAGGGAAATGATGGGTTTTCCTAAATGAAAGCCTCTTTTTGAGATAATATAGAGTTTTCTTGCTGTAGAGTGTTCGGAAACCGGGTGAAGCTCTTTCTTTCAACTTGAGAATGGCAAAGAAGAGAAGTCATTTAGATATGAGAATATATAGCTACAATTTCACCCAAGTCCCGCCACTTTGAATGATCCAGTTCAACACCCATGCAGAATGCTTGTGAGGATAATTTCTCCTTTTATTTTTGGGCCTCGAGGCTCCAGCTACAGAACAATCAAACTGATCAAGGCCAATCATATCATTTTTCAGTATAAACATGCTGAATCCAATGCCTATGATTATTAATGCCTTCATATGATCTCTATGTTATAAGGTTCTGGAATTAATATTGCTGCATTTTTTGTACATTGCTTCAAACATAACTTTCCATATATATGGTTGCATCTTCAATCTAAGATTTTTTAGTAAGTTATTCATTGAGCTGAATATATAGCCTGCTCTAATCTTGCGTATGTGCCTGGAAAATGAATCCTAAGATTCATACCAATTGATGTTCGAGATCTGCACTTGTTAAAAGAATTTTTTACTTGTAAGGTTGAAGATATGAAACATGTAATTTAGTTAAACTACCCATATGTCTTAAAATTAGTTTATATATATATATATATATATATATATATATATATATATATATACACGTGAAGGATGGTTGAAAAAAAATGTGGTTATGTTCTTCCATTTCCCCTTAAATTTTCTACTAATTTATATATTATTTATATAATTGATTTTTTTTCCACATTGAATTAAGAGAAATGATAGTGAAAGAGTTTCTTATCATTATTTTTGGTACAATGTATGATGCTTTTTAGATTACATTAATGTTCATTGAGTAGATTTTTTTTTTTTTTTTTGTCTTTGTTTTCATGTATGTCTTAAAATTAGTTTCTTTTACTTTTATATATGTGAATATAGGCTGGTTATCCCGTAAGTTCCTCCCCATGTCCTCTCTTTCCTGTCGATAATCCTCTACAGCTTATGTTGCTCTCTGGGCCAACGAAATTGGATGGGCAAAACTTCCCCATGCAATGCCTCATTTGCGTCAACCAAATTCGCCTAGCAACACAGCTGAATATTTCCAGTTCCTCGCTTGTACATTTGTTAAGCAGGCCTCCAAGACCTCCAAAAATCAGGACCTGCAAATGAGCATTTTGAATTCTTGGACACCCCCACTCCAAACAATCATGGAAGAAAGACACTGCCACAGAATATGAAACACAGACTCCACCTCCCTTCCACAAATAAAGCACATAGGGTCCTTTAGAATCTTTTTTTTTTTTCCACAAGTTCTCCTTGGTTGGCAGAATATCATTACAAGCTCTCCAGAGAAATTTTTTTTCACTGTTGGGAATCGACAAAGACAAAATTCGTTTCCATACCAGGGCCCATTTCCCACTTTCCGAACAAGCCGCTTCATTTCAGGAAGCCATCTCCATCTGTATGTAATAAGCACTTCTAACTGATGGGTATTTTTTGTATCACCTGCACCTCATTGGCAGCGAATATAGTACTCAAGAGATCATTATTCCACCATCTTGAGTTACCATCTATTAACTAGTCCACCGTGGCATTTGGGTTTAATAAAGTGGGTGGTGAGACAACTTTGAAGCCCGGACTCGGCAGCCATCTATCTTTCCAGATTCTTACCTTGCCCCCATTTCCCAGCCTCCACACTAAGCCCTCTTTTACCAACTCTTGTGCACTCAAAATGCTCATCCATGCAAAAGAGACTCTTCTCCCCATTTTCGCCTCCAACACCGAACTTGTTGGGAAATATTTTGCTTACATAATTTGGCCCACCAAACTGTTTGGACTTTCCCACAATCGCCACATCTGTTTTGCAAGAAGGGCTTTATTAAATTATGGAAGTCCCGAAAACCCATACCTCCACTGGCTTTGGATTGTCCCATTCGCCCCTAGCTCATCCAATTGATCTTTGAAGTATTCTCCTTGGTGCCCCACCAAAATTTCCTCATAAGCGAAATTTTTGAACACAATGTACGAGGTAATAGGAATACACTCATGAAATATGTGGGATCAACTTAAATTACCGCTTTAAGGAGAATTTCTCTTCCCGCCTGCGATAAGAACTTTAGCTTCCAATCCTGAAGTTTCTTCCACACCCTATCAACAATGTGTCTGAAAGCTACAGTACGTGATTTTCCTACCAAGGCGGGAAGCCCCAAATAAATATCGTACATCTTTGTCGCAGGTAATTGTGACCGTGCTAGAACATCCTCTCTATCTTTCACAGAAGTATTTCTACTAAAAAAAATAGAGGTCTTATTTTTATTAAGCCTTTTCCTCGATGCCTCTTCATATGTTCTGCGCACATTTGTCATCTGAACCCATTGAGCAATAGTAGCTCTACAAAAAAGCAAGCTATCGTCTGCAAAAAAGAGATGACTTAACCGAGGACCCCTTTTTGATGTAGGTACCCCCGATAAAATCCCCTCATTATTTGCAGTCCCCAACATTGCACTCGGTGCCTGCATAATAAAATAAATATAGGAGAAATTGGGTCTCCTTGTCACAACCTCTCTCTGGATAAATTTGACCACGACTTACCATTTATCATGATTGCATATTGAACTAAAGTGACGACATCATAATTAATTGGATCCACCGATGAGCAAAACCCATTCGATCCATAAGGTCTCTAGGAACCGCCATTCAATCCGGTCATAAGCTTTACTCATGTCCCATTTTACAGCCATATACCCTTCTTGCCCCCATCCATGATTGCATGGTATGAAGGGTTTCATATACATTATCCGTTATCAACCTACCCGGAATAAAAGCACTTTGTCCCTTAATGTAGTGGTGAAAATCATCCACTTTTAATATGTGAGAATCATATTTCTTAAAAAATAATATTCACCTAAAACTATAAGCACATGGAGAGCATATAAAAGCTAATTTTCACTTTGCATGTTCTTTCTCAAATACAAATACCCTCAACGTTGCTGTGTCTCCCATTTATAATTTACTCAGATGAAGTGAAATAATTCCCAAGACACTAACCATTTAAAGTCTTAACTCAATATGATGCCTGATAAAAAAAACGACAAACAAAACAACGAATTGAGGACAATTGTCAAATGGGGTTGTTCCAAAATTCAAACTGATTCAAATACACACAAAACTAGGAATAAAAATCAAATATTAGAAAATACATAATTTGAAACTAAAAACTAAAACTAGTAGTAGCAATTAATGTAGCATCGACCGAAAAACTAGCAGCTTCATCAACCAAAAAACCGGTAGCATCCAACTTGTAAAATCCAGCAGTGTCATCAAACTGAACAATACCACAAGTGAAAATATACCGCAAGTCAAACACATGATGAGTCAAATAAATTCACCTCATATTCCATAATTTTACCGCTAAAAATAAAATAATTACCTAGAAATAAAACAAAAGCAACAACCTAATTTTATATCACGAAAAGAACGTAAGTATGTTTCAACAAACAAAAGGGACAACATATATATGTATGTTTCAGACAATAAGCATACAACCATTAAGAACCCCAAACTCCAAATGAACAATATTCTTCAATAGCTATGCATCAACAAAATGTTTAAATAAAATTTTTCGTTGATGAAGCAGCATCAACTGAAAAACTAGTAGCTACATCAACCAAAAACTGGTAGCATGTAACTTGTAAAATCCAGCTGAACAGCACATAACCACCAATTAAGCTCCTAGACCTTCAAGAGTGTTCCTTCAATCATGAGATCCCTGCAAGAATTTAAAACATTTGACTCTTAAAAATATATAAATCAATAAGAACAAAACATGTTGAGAAATTACATTAGGAATAAAACACGGTGAGTAATTACACTTAAACATGACACTTGTTGCACTAATTTTTTTGTATATACACTGAATAATTACACTGTCTTTTTTTGACTAGAATAATTACACTGTCTTGAGTGAAATTATTATATGACAATGTTGATCATCAGTTACCGAAGGAGAAGTTTCAGATTTTAAAGAATGATAAAAATAAAAATATAAAAGGAACCAGAAGCTTACTCTAACCTACCCAAATTGAGTTATTCATCAATGCTATTAATAAGGCCAAATTAAATTTCTGGCAAGTAGTAAGCAGCAACTGGCCATGTCAAGTCAATTCAATGTTCACACTAAAATTCTATACTTCTAAGCCTCCAATGAACTGCACCTTCGTCTTTCATGGCATTCAAAGAGAGTAAAAAATTCTGGTCCACTGGACTACCATTTTGCAGGGAAGGAAAAGTGTTAAAAGACAACTAATTAGATAAGCGAACAACAAACAATGATGAACTAGAAACCACTCCTAGAAGAGCAGAGTTCAACCTACCAGCAAAAAGCATTTAATAAGAGTTAGGCAACAAAATGTATTAGTGACAACACATGTTTAAGGACCAAAATTAAACAGTTAATTAACACATAAACAAATTAACTAAAAAAACAGATAACAAAACAGGAATAGTAATAGACAACAATAGTCCAAAAGTCATGGAGAAAAATATTACCTTAATGACTTGCGGCAAATATGTTTGTACCTTACAAATTAATTTTGTAAAGTTTAGAATATCAAATTTGTCATGAACGTTGAAGAACTAGAAATCTTTCACACAGATTTAAAAATTAAGAAAAAAAAAATCTTGTAATGTTTTATCGGCTTGATTATTAGTCAACAAGCAAAATGGTTGCCGTGGTCGCATCTCCCTAGAAACCCTTGTCAACCATCATTTGGATATATTTCACTACCCATGAAGTCTCATTATGATGCAAAAGCCTTGGATGATTGTGTTATATGTGATATGGTTAGGTTGACAACCCATGCCATAGATTCCACTTGGTTGGAGAATGCTCCACCAGAGATTTGCAGTATTATTCGAAGGGAAATTCCTATTCCTTCTTTATAATCTGTTTTCGGGTCTATTTCCGGTTGGAGATATTGAATAAGAGATTTCATTTGTTCAAAAAAAAAAAAGCCCCAATTTAATAAGGCCCCCAATTAATGAATCCTAATAAAACATTTTTTCATAAAAAATAAAATAAATTAAAGACTTATTTGGGGTCAATATATATGCTTAAATTAAGCCCCTCCTTAATTTCAAAAAGGCATTAATATCATTTGATTCTCCAACATTTTGAAATAAATAAAGCTTCAAATTTTTATATATATTTTTTTATTATTATTATTATTACTAGCACATAACCTGCGCTAGTAAACACATCTACATCTTACATTTCATATGAAAAAAATCTATCATGTCTCTTTTAACGAAAAGTCATACTAAAAGTTATACACCAGTACATTATTGAACATGTATTTTTTTTTTAAAGTGCACGTATTGAATATGTATTTAATGACACGATCATACACAGATTGATTAAAACATAAGACCATTGAATTTATTTTAATTTATATAAACTAAAACACGATAACATCTTTGTTCTTGTCGGAATAGTTTTTTTAAAAAAAAAAAGAAGAAGAAGCAAGAATAAAATTTGAATTCTGATAATATATGCTATCGTACTGTCACCTCATCACTAAATTTGGTAAGTTATATGTTCCATCATCATTGAATGTTGGAGGTTGATATGAAGTAATAGCCACACCATCAACCGCCATTATTGAAGAACAATTGGACAATAATTAAATGAGCCAACGTTTGCGAGTACTTGTCATGGTAGAAGGCACTTATCTAGTGCCCATTTTTCTACGTAGCAGACTATTCAGCATTTAAATTTGTCAAATGGGCATGACCAATCATGTAAAGAGCGCTTGGCCCCATCGACACGAGAAACGTTAAGTCTCATTCTCCTAACCATTTATCAACTATTTCCATGCATATTCTTCTTAAATCTACCATTGAATATGTAGGACTCACATGTAAATCTATAAATCCAATAATATATTTAAATCCATTTGAAAAAGATAGTCGAAGAATGAGTAATGTTATAAGTTTCTAGAGTCTTCTTAGAGTTTCAAATGTGATGTAACTTTTAAAATAACCAATAGATTAAAAATTAATAAATTACATCTCAAATTTAATAGTAATTTTAAAAGCCACATCACATTTGGATAACTCTAGGAAGACTCTAGAAGCCTTGTAACATTACTCCAAAAAAAAAAAACCTAACATTTTTCAGATAGACTCAAGATACAACTTTTCTTTTCCACCTTTAATTATGATTGAATTAAAATTTAGTTAAAATTTATTGAATCGGATATGAATGCTTGTATGTCCCCTTTTGCAAGCTTGGAGGATTGACCATGTTTAATTGATGGTAAAATTGAGTAATATAAGGAGTTTTCATTTGGTATATAGTAGCATGTCAGCGAGAAATGTTAGACCTCATTTTGTCACACCTATCTCCTAACCATCTTTTTTTTTTTTCAAGTAGATTCAAATTTATCATTAGATTTGTAAGTCTACATATATATGGGTCCTACATATTCAATGGTAAATTTTAAAAGATATATATGGAGATGGTTAGGAGAATGAAACCTAACATTTCACATATGTCAGCCTAACTTATGTAATCCACCTCAAATTCTCGTATTTTGACATTTCACCTCATCCGTTTAGCCCATCTTTTGCGTAATTTCTTAGAGTCCAATAATAATATTATTATTATTATTGTTATTATTATTATTAAAAATCAAGATAAACTTTCTCTCTTTATTAATTCTTATACAAGTTATTATCAAAACATTAATTATCATTTATAAGAAGAATGAGACATTGAGACAGAGAGGTCATTGGCTATAAATAATATTGTTACTAACCAAACATTTACTTGGCAAGGAATTAATTAAGTGAGCACATTAGCTAGAAGCCTAGGACCATTCAATTTTTGGATGGCTAGGATCATTTGATTTAATGGCGTTATCTTGATCATATGATGCTTCAGGTAGATCCAAAGATTTGGATTTACTAAACCGTTAGTAAAGTCAACTGTAAGATCAAATTAGCTTTGATCTAATGGTTGCGATTAAATGATAATTACTAACTATTAGATCTAGTTATAATTAAATAGTTGCTAATTGTAAATTAAATCTAACGAAAATTTTAAAAGATATATATGGAGATGGTTAGGAGAATGAAACCTAACATTTCGTATGTCATTATAACCTATGTAATCCACCTCAAATTTTCGTATTTTGACATTTCACCTCATGCGTTTAGCCCATCTTTTGCGTAATTTCTTAGAGTCCAGTAATAATAATAATATTATTATTATTATTAAAAATTAAGATAAATTCTCTCTCTCTTTATCAATTTTTAGACAGGTTATTATCAAAATATTAATTCCCATTTATAAGAAGAATGACACATTGAGACAGAGAGGTCGTTGGCTATAAATAATATTGTTGCTAACGACACATTTCCTTGGCTAGGAATTAATTAAGTGGGCACATTAGCTAGGAGTTCAATTTTTGGATGGCTAGGATCATTTGATTTAATGGCTTTATATTGATCATATGATGCTTTCGTAGGTAGATCCAGTGGTTGGATTTACTAAACCGTTAGTAAAGTCAACTATAAAATCAAATTAGCTTTGATCTAATGGTTGTGATTAAATGATCATTACTAACTATTGCGATCTGACAGTTATAATTAAATATTTGTTGATTATAAATTAAATCTAACGGTCAGAATTAAGTATTTGTTAAATTAGCATTTTTATTATTAGTGAATTAGCAATTTAATAATGTTGACAAATTATTACCATTAGAATAGCAATTAATGACTATTGGATTAATAGTTGATTTTGAAACATTGTGACCGTTGGTTTACATAAATTAATAACTAATATTTTCAATATTATTAATAGCCTATTGCAGTCCAATTTTAAATACAATGAAAAATTCTATCCCCATCTGTTGTCTCGAAAAGACCTTGTGTATTTTAAAAAAAAAAATTAAAGTCTATGTTTCTTTTTAGGATAAAAAAATTGAGGGCATTTAGGTTTAGTTTTGTTTGTGCAAAAATCAACTAAACTATATAAGTCTTATGGGCTCCATTGTATATTGGAGAATATTTGCTATTACCTTTTACATACCAATTCTGATGAAAACAAATAATTTCTTAAGAAAACTGACATTGTAACCCACCTTAGCTATAATTTCGATTTTCTATTTCTCTTATTTTTCTAGCTAACAGACAATAATTCATGGACACCATTACTTTTAGAAAAGTTTACGGCAATCTAGAAAAATCACAATATTTATGATTAACAATTCATTATAATTGTGAAGGCAAAACCGTTTAAGAACAGGAATGACGTTTTTGATTTACAGTTCATTTTTTTTTTTTTTGAAAATGATTAACAATTCATTATAATTGTGAAGGCAAAACCGTTTAAGAACAGGAATGATGTTTTTGATTTACAGTTCATTGTTCAATTTGTTTGTGATGATAAAAAGAGGGAAAAAACAGTGATAAAAAAGTTAATATTTAAACACGTCATTTTTCATTATAAGTTAAAAATATGTATAAAATATATCTCACCTCTTTAAATTTTTTTAAAAAAAAAAATTAAATCATATGATTTAAAATGAATAGTATAAAGAAAAAAAAAATTAGCAAGAAAAATATATGGATTATAATATAGTTAACGCAATTAATAATATGTCGATTATATGCATGAGATTCTTCATTATAATTTAATTTCAAAAACTAAAACACATCTCATCTTACTTTTCATTATAAGTTAAAATAGGTGTGTGCAAAAATCCATTATGCCTTTTTTAATGAAAATACATACTAAATAAGTAAATGTTATGCATCATTACATTATTGAACATGTACATTTTTTTTTTTTTTAGTGTACCAAGCATGTACTTAATGAAAAGTATAAAAGAAAAAAAAATAGCAAGAAGAAAACTTGAATTCTGATTATTAGAATATTAATAGAAAATTAATAGGAAACTTTGATATTGTTGATGTGATACTTATTATATTTCAATATAAATAAAACCCATAAAGTTCTAATCATTTCAAAAAAAAAAAATACAAAGTAAAATGAACAAAATCTTCTCACTTAATATTTAATGCAATCAAATAAATCTCTTTCAACACTTTCAAATGCAAGAAAATTCTAGTATATAACAAAAACGAAAAAAAAAACCCCCAATAAAATATTCAAATGAATTAAAACATAAAATCTTATTGGTGTGATACCTATTATATTTCAATACAAATAAACTTTTTAGACAAACAAACATAAAAATAATGAATTTAAAAAATAAATAAAATCTTTTTATTTTATAAGTACCTAATAAAACAAAATATTGCACTCAACATTTACTACGATAAGATAAATCCTCTTAGGTTCAGTGTTTAATTATCTCTTTAGTATTTTGAAGAGTTTCTATTCTCTTTTTTTAGCACAAAAATCAAATAAATGCATTATAATCTTCCATTAGCCCACTAAAATCAAAACAATTTATTATCTTAATTCAAAAGTTGCAATTTTCATCAAAGAACAAACTGAATAAAAAAATAACCTACAAATACAATTAATACTCAATTATAATTGTTTGGAGAGGGTTGTGATATTTTTATTAAGGATTTGTTTGATATTACAGTTTTAGTAAATGCGATTTTTTATTATTTTTTTTTATAAAAAAAAAAATGTTTTTGAAAGGTTAAGAATAAGAATTACTTCAAGATTAAATTTTTTAGGTTATTATTGTTGAAGAGTGGAGAGAGGAAAAAAAAAAGTTAATTATTGAAGTTGTAGTTTTTTTCAAATAAAAAACATACAAATGGAAGATTAAGAAGAAGAAATACTCTATGTTGATGTTTTAGGCGGTTTTTTTTTTTTTTTAGATATTTTAGGTTGTTATATTTGAAGAGTGGAGAGAGAGACTTCAAAAGGGAGAAAAAAAAATTAAAAAAAAAATAAATCGAGGGAGAGAGAAAAAAATCCGAAATAATTGGGAGATCTTTATTTTGTAAATAATCTATTATTAATCTAATTATTTTTCAATGGCTTATTATTTAGAAAGAAAATAAATTCTTATTTTATAAATTATCTATTATTACATGCACAAAGTGTATGTAGGAAAACAATTCGTATTCTTTAACTTTTTCTAAATTTGAATTTAAAATATTAAAGTGACTGAAATTATTGATACATAATAATTTGATTTGTATTATTTGTTTTCTTATTTAATTTGGACATTAATAATACTTAATATCTTACATTGAATTTTTGAATTTAATGAAATCACGTATAAGGAAAATTATTGAAATATAATTAAATGTCTTTAATAAAGCTAATTTAATGTCCGGTTTACTATTGAACAATCGATTCACTCTTAATAAATCGGTTAAAAAATCATGTCTTAAAAAACTAGTTTATTCTAAAAAAAAGTTGGGTTCACGCAACATGTCATAATATTAAGGCACTTTTGAGAGTGATTTGGCTTTTATATATATATATATATATATATATATATATATATTAATATATATGATTATTTTGAATCAAGGGCTTCAAAAATTGATATCAATCAATAAGGGAATCAAAATAATAATAAAAATATTATTAAATAAAATCCATTCTTCAAGGTTGTGGGTAAATATTATTTTTTTGGCCTTGTTACAATAATAAAGATATTCTTATACCATATATGGCTTATAGAATTTTATTGACAACACATATTATAGTTGCTTATAGAGAAATAAGTTTTTCAAATTAAAAATGATAAAATCCTCCTCCTAAGATTAACAATGTCACAAGAGAGATCAAAATTAAATGGATTTGCCATATTATCAATGGGAAAGAGAATATTAGAAAATCTTGAATATAAAAACTTAAGGGTTAAATACATAATTAGTCCCTAGGGTTTTACTTCTTTATTTTTTCCTCCTTAAGGTTTGATTTTTATCACAAAAGGTCCTTGTGGTTTTGATAAAGAACCAAATTGATCATTCCATCCGTTGATCATTAGTTGACTTAATGGAAATGATACATAGACCAATTAAATATTGCCACGTGTTATGTAATTGATTTTTTTTTAAATATATATATTTTTTTAAAAAAAAAAAAAAAAAAAAAACTTGTGGGTGTCCTGGCCACCCCCAATTGAGCCAAAGGGGTGGCCGAAATATGCAATAGACGTTCTTCTCATTTTTTATTTTTTTTTTTGGCATCTTCATGAAATATGCAAGCGTTGAAGAACTTCTCTGTGAGAAGGACCTCAAGCCACTGCGGTAGAAGATTAGCTTCAAGAAACTGAGGAAAACCCAGAGGCATATATGACAAGGAAAATTCAATTAGCTTCACAAAAACCAAAGCAAAAAAAAAAAAAAAGGAAACGAGAGAGAAAATCCAAATTACCATCTTTTTCTTCAGCTTTGATTTATTGTTTTGAAAATCAGGGCTTCATTTCGTGAAGATAATGGTGTGGCCAGGCCACTCCCCATTTTTTTTCTCAAAATAATATATATTTTTAATTTTTTTAAAAAAATAAAAAAATTAATTATATGACATGTGGTAAGATTTAATTGGTTTATGTGTCATTTCTGTTAGTCAACTAACGGTCAACAAACGGAAGGACCAATTTGGTCTTTTATCAAAACCATATGGACTTCTTATGATAAAAATCAAACTCTAAAGAGAAAAAAATAAAGAAGTGAAACCCTAAGGACTAATTATGTATCTAACTCAAAACTTAATTAATAATTTGCATCTCAATAAGCGAGAATAATGGTTTTTAAATAAAAATATAATTAATACTTAAATTAACATTTAAATGTAAGAAAAATGACCCACTTAAACTTTTCGCCTTAGACCGCGAAATATTTAAATGCAACAAGGGTGTATAGGGTTTGGTTGTGTTGCCAGGTCTTCCACTGGATGTTTTCTGGCAGCTTGATGTGTGGTGAAGAAGATTAGCATAGACCCAATTGTGGCGTAGGGGTGTACAAACGGTTACGATTAGCGGTTATTGGCAAAAACCGCTAACTGTAACCGCCTTAACGGTTATTAAATTTCACTAACCGTATCCGTTAGGCGGTTTATGGTTAGTTGGCGGTTAGTAAAACAGTTAACCATCCGCTATAACTGCTTTTTTAAAATTTGGATTTTTGGGCCTTTTTGAGCTTCTTTTGTCTTTTTTTTTGGGCATTTTTGGGCTTCGTTTTTTTTAGCACTATAACATTTTTCACTCTCATTTTTTTTTTTTAGTGTATTCTTGGGCCAAATTGCTATAAAAAAAGCTCATATTGAAGAATAAAATTTTTTTGACCTACTTTAAATTTTTTTAAAAAAAATCGTTAAATATTATATCTTAAGTTCATAACCAATTAACTTAATTTAAAAAAAAACCCACAATATGTAAAAACAAAGTTCAACACAACATATAAAAAAAGTTCAATAAAACATATAAAAAAAAGTTCAACACAACATATAGATAAAAAAAAACATAAAATAAAAAAAAATGTTCAAATAAACATTAAATGATACAAATAAAATATTAAATGATAAAAAATTTAAATGGAGTTACAGTTGCCAAATAGTTTCTCTCGTCTCTCTCTAATACTATCCGCGTGTGGAAGCGCGTGAGTGAGGAGGGGAGGATTCTGGAGGTTGGCTGTTAAGATGGCGAAGGCTTGCAGTTGGTATGTGGAATCCAAGGAGATTGAGATGCTAATCAAAGGAGGAAATTATGGTTTGAGGATGGTTGAAAGAAGCAAGAGAAAACAGGGGTCAATTTTTATTCATAGGGATGAGATAGCCTGGTTGGTGGGTGCTGTTGAGGAGGCAGTGGATGTGGAGTCTTCGAAGGTATACTGGGACCAATCAAGTGCAGGTTATCCAAGGATTTTGGTTCAACAACGGGCAAATCGGCATGGTAGGTTTATATTCATAGAGGAGCTTGAGGGAAGCGCCGTGGTAGTGTCATAATCCTCAAGGCGGACATGGGCAAGGGTGGACCAAACTTGCTCGGAGCTAAGAACACAAGATCGCCTGTGGAAGGGTCGTGAGTTCGAGAGAAGAAAGAAAGGGGACAAAAGTTGTCGGGAGGTGTTGGGTTCCAAAGCCGGTGGTGGCAACGACGCGGCAACGATGGCAGGTTCTCGTCGAGAAGGGTGGACGAGTGCAGTCCCACCAGATGAAGCCGTGACTACGCCGAAAATTCTTGAGGAGGTAGGGGAGGTATCGGAGGGCTCCGCCAAGACCTGTGCTCGTGTCGAGAAAGGCGTGGTGGGCAACGGAAATCGGTAACCAGCGTTCTGCCCAAGGCGCAGGAGAATCCCGTGAAACCAGGTGAGGCAGCGCTGAAAGTGGGATTTGGGTCAGAAGGGGATGGGCTTGTAACCGTGCATGAAGGTGTTGACTTGCAGGGTTTTAAGAATTGCCTAACGGATATTAGGGGGCAGTTGGTATCGGGACTTAAGAGGGTAGAAGCGGCATTTCGAATGCTGGAACTTAAGGAGCTAAGGGGCGGTGAGGCGAAGGACGTGGAAATGGGCTCGGGGAAAATAAATTCACGGGCCACGCAGTCAATGGGCCGTGAAGAAGCGGGTTGGTCCAAGCCCAAGAGAAAGAAGTTTAGAAGAAGGAATAGACTGTTGGGGTCTAAGCCCGACAAGGCGCCCATCCGCATCTCAAGGCCCGGTCACACGACTTCTTCTTTCACGGATTCTCGATCAGAACGCACAGCAGCACGCCCAGGGAGTTTTGGAGATGGGGGCGCGCTTCCGGCGTAAATGAGGCGATATTCACGGGAGATTCTTCCGCGAACATCTCGATGGCATCGGGCTCCTTTTCCCTGTCTCGAGGGTGACCAGAGGCGATAAGGACGGAGAACAAGCGGATCGGGCAAGGTGAAGAGGCGTGGCGACGATGCTATTAATCATCCCGAGAGCGCAAGCTTTGGGTGGCGGTAGTGTCGCGGAAGATGAGACAGCATCATTGTCTTTATGGGTCCAATATTCCAGAGAGCAACGCAATTCGGGTTTTGATCATTTGACGCCGGGGAAGAGCTTCAAGAGGTTGTCAGACTCCATAGAGTATGCCGGTGAGTTGGGTCTCGATGATCATATGCCAGTAAACTTGTCCAATCAGCTGAAAGTTTTCCAGCGTAGGGTGAGCCCGTTGTCCAAGCCCACGAAATCGTGGGTAGCGGAGCGGGTTTCTTGGAATGGGGGGAAGGGTTTTGATATGGCTCCGAAGGATTTACCGGAGTTAGATGATTTGGGGGACATAAGGAATCAGGAGGAGGAGAATCCAGTTGTTGAGGGATCCATGCCTCAGTCTGAAGAGCATCTTACCTGTGGAATTGAAGGGTCTCTCCTGCCTCCAAGGAGTTGGTTTGGAATGTGAAAAGGATTGGACCGCCCAAAGGATAGGCGTGAAGGCAAACTTGATGAGTTATTGGGGAATATTGTGGATGAAAAATATGGGGAAAGGGCTTCCTCTTCGACTAGGGTGGAGGCAGATGGAATCAAGGGGATGAGGGATGCAGATTTTCTTTATGAAGCATAAAATTTTGTCATGGAATGTGAGAGGGTTGAATGAGGGGAAGAAACGTCTTAGGGTTCGACGGCTTTTGAGACAATGGAAGGTAGATATTGTGTGTCTTCAAGAGACAAAATTGGAGTTGATCACCCAAGGTTTAGTGCAAAGTATATGGAGTTGTCCCTATGTAGAGTGGAGTTATGTGGCTTCTATCGGGGCTTCGGGAGGGATCTTGTTGATGTGGGATAGGAGGGTGGTTTCGAAGGTGGATGCTTGTCAGGGCAAATATGTGGCAGCCTGCTCCTTTAGAAATGTAGACGACGGCATGGAGTGGGCCTTTGCAGGAGTGTATGGTCCGACCAGGGATGCTCTTAGAAGGCTGATGTGGGAGGAGTTGGCTGGATTGATGTGCTTGTGGGAGTTGCCATGGTGTATAGGGGGATTTTAATGTCACTCTCTTCATAATGAGAGATCGGGTCAATTCAGAAGGAGAGCGTGTTGCTGCCTTTGCTGATTTCGCCATGGAGATGGGTCTCATGGATCTTCCTTTGGCCGGGGAGTATCTACTTGGGCCAATAACTGCCTTGGTCGAGGTTGGATCGCTTCTTGGTTTCTCCGGAGTGGGAACTTAGATACCTGTGGTTGTTGCAAAAGAAACTTCTTCGAGTTTGCTCGGATCACACTCCCATTATCTTGATGAGGGATGCTTGGTAATGGGAAGAGCTCGTTTAAGTTTGAAAATATGTGGCTGAAAGTGGATGGTTTTGTGGACAAAGTCAGATCTTGGTGGTCCTCTTTCTTTGTGGGTTCTCCAAGCTTTATATTGGCTAAAACTGAAAGCTCTCAAGGGAGAGATCAAGAGGTGGAATAGAGAGGAGTTTGGGAACGTGGGGCTCGACAAGGTGTGGGAGGAGGAGCTTGAATCGCTGGACAGATTTGAGGAAGTTCCAAGGCTATCAGAGGAGGAGAGGGAGAGAAGGAGAGCACTAGCTGCTGATTTGGAAGCATCCCTTTTACAAGAGGAAATTAGTTGGAGACTGAAATCGAGGGTGCGATGGTTAAAGGAGGAGACAAATGCACTAAGTTCTTTCATCGTAGCTAGTGCTAATAGGAGGAATAACTCCATTGAGTCTTTGATGGTGAATGGTATTTCTACTTGGATCCAGCGTCTATTGGTGACCATGTGGTTAGCTACTATGAATCTTTGTTTACAGAGCCTCTTAGTTGGAGACCGAGATTGGATAACCTTGAGTTTGATAGGCTCAATGAGGTAGAGGCGTCTAGTTTGGAGGATCCTTTGAGGAGAGGGAGGTTAGGGAGGTCATCAAAGGTATGGATAGGATAAGGCTGGATGGATTTTCTATGGCTTTTTTCGATTGTTGGGAGGTGGTTAAGGGAGACTTCATGGCGGTCTTTGAGGAATTTCATGCTCGAGTAAATTTGTGAAAAGTATTAATTCTACATTTATTTCTCTTATTCAAGATTCAAGGGGCTAAGGAGGTCAAGGATTTTCGCCTATAAGTCTCGGGTGGAGTTTATAAGATCATTTCCAAGGTGTTGGCAAAGAATGAGGAAAGTTATGGACAAGATCATATCCAAGCCCCAAAATGCATTTGTTAAAGGGAGACAAATTTTGGATTCGGTGCTCATTGCTAATGAATGTTTGGATAGTAGGATTAAACTGAGGAGCCGTGTCTTATGTAAATTGGATATGGAAAAGGCGATGATCACGTTGATCGAACTTTCTTCTCTATCTATTGAGGAGGTGGGTTTGGGGAAAATGGTGTTCATGGATCCAGCATTGCATCTCTTCGGCCGCTACTCGGCCTTGATCAATGGAGTGCCCTCCGGTTTTTGGTGCTCTTGGGGTCCGCCAAGGTGATCCGCTTTCTCCTTTCCTCTTTGTGTTGGTGATGGAGGCTTTAGGATGCTTGGAGCATTTATCGAGAGGGGCTGATTTCGGGCTTTCGGTGGGTTCTAGTGGCAAGATCGGGTTAATGTCTCCCATCTTCTCTTTGTCGATGATACTGTGTTTTATGGGGCCAACGCCACCAAATTCGTCACTTAGGGGCTCTCCTTGTTTGCTTTGAAGCAGCTGCTGGTTTGAAGGTAAACTTATCCAAATCGGTTTTGATTCGTTGGTTATGTGGGAAATATGGGGCAGCTTGTTGGTCTGTTGGGATGTGGGTATGGTGAAGTGCCTCAAGTATTTGGGGTTACCATTGGGGGCATCTTTCAAGCTTAAATCTATATGGACGGGTTTGGAGGATATGATGTTGCGAGGGCTGGCTCGTGAAAAGATTGTATCTTTCTAAAGGTGGTAGGGTAACTTTGATCAAAAGTACCTTATCCAATATGCCTACTTATATGTTATCTCTATTTCCTATCCCGGTTGATGTGGCAAAGCGCCTTGAGAAGATACAAAGAGACTTTCTTTGGGGTGGGATGAATGAGGATTTTAAGTATCATCTAGTAGAGTGGGACAAGGTTTGTACTCCTATCGATGAGGGGGCTTAGGGATTAGAAATATTCAAGGTTTAATCAAGCTCTTTTGGGAAATGGTTGTGGCTGTTTGCTCATGAGGAAGGAGCTTGGTGGAGATCGGTGTTGGTGGCAAAGTATGGGTGGATTGGGGAGGTTGGCGTTGAGTTATTCGGTTCGCATGGGGTGGGCTTGTGGAAATATATTTGTATGGGATGGCAGAATTTTAGGAGGTTCTTTAAGTATGATGTAGGTGAGGGCTCTAAAGTTCGCTTTTGGGATGATGTTTGGTGTGGTGAGAGGGCCCTTAAGGAGGAGTATCCGGCCTTTGCAGCATTGCTAGTCTCAAGGGAGCGACCATAGCGGACAATATGGAGCTTTCTAGCAATTCCGTTGATGGAATATCCACCCATTATTGTTTCATGATTGGGAGGTGGGGAGTTGGCCTCTTTTATAAAAGCTTATATGAGTGTAAGTGCGAGGTGAGGGAAAGACAAGCTATGGTGGATGCCTTCTAATGGGTCTTTTGAGGTTAAATCCTTCTATCGAGCTCTTTCGCCTCAAGGGTCGGCCTCTTTTCCCCGGAAGGGTGTTTAAGTCCAAAGCTCCTCCTAGAGTGGCTTTCTTTGTTTGACGGCGTTCATAGCAAGATTCTTACTCTAGACAATCTTGGGAGGAGAGGGTTGGTGGTAAATAGATGTTGGTTATGTGAAGTGGAAGGGGAATCGGTTGATCATCTTCTCCTTCATTGTACGGCAAGAAGGAACCATGGAATGTTTTCTTTGCCCGGTTCGGGCTTTGTTGGATTATGCCTCGCTCACAAAGAGGTTCTTGAGTTGGTGGACTGGGTCGTATGTAGAAGTGCGGTTGTTTGGAAAATGGTTCCACATTGTATTTTGTGGTGCATTTGGAGGAGCGAAACAATAGATGTTTCAAGGACTCACCGAGGACTAGAGGAGCTCCTCCATTTCTTTTTGTTACCCTTTTTCTTGGACTACAA
Organism: Carpinus viminea; assembly: GCA_013348765.1. Classification (NCBI taxonomy): domain Eukaryota; kingdom Viridiplantae; phylum Streptophyta; class Magnoliopsida; order Fagales; family Betulaceae; genus Carpinus; species Carpinus viminea. The sequence goes on along the minus strand of CP054670.1, from coordinate 16,056,191 downwards.
GCTGGCTTCGCCTTGGTTATTAGCTTTGTAGATTTTCTTTCCTTTTCTCTCTTTCCCCCTAGTCCCTTTTGTATACTTCCAGTGTACCAAGGGTTGCGCCCCTTTGCGCTTTTTGATATAATATATTGACTTATCAAAAAAAAAAAAAAATATTAAAACTGAGAGATAGAGAGAGTCAGACAGAAATAGGCGACGAGGGAGAGAGACAGTCCAGAGGTAGAGTCTGTAGAGGGGGACGGTCGACGGCGTGAGTGAGATAGGAAGGAGAAGAGTATAAGATAAAAATCCCTACCCTAACTCTTAATGCATTTTTCTCTCAAAACTGACGTCGTTTTGAAATGAAATTCATTCTTCTTATTATTAATATAAAATAGACAATATATAGTCTCTAAGAGGTAGTTAAATCAGCTGAAACCACGCCTCATAAAGCGGAGGTCACTAGTTCAAATCCCCTCTCCCTCCTCTTGTGTGGACATGTTAAAAAAAAAAAAACAATATATAGTTTATTTGCATCGGTATATATATAAACTATAAATTAAATAAATAAATGTTAGAAGATATAAATATATACAGTTTCAAAAATATTTTATTCAATTACAAACTTATGTCTTTGATATTATATAATCATATGATCTCATTAAATTAGATCATATGATTAATGATTTAAATTATTATCATATTTACTTATAGTCTTTTTTTTTTTTGAATTGAACTTATTATTTAATGATAATACTCAAACTCCTAAGTCCTAAATTCCTAATGATTTAATGATCATACACTCATTTGAATTATATGATCATATTATATCATAAATCACAATTCATATTAATATAATAAAATTATCTTAGATCTAAGAATCTAAGATAATGTGATATATGTTTTCTAAGTAGAAAGTATCTAATAATGCTTTGATTCAATTGTGGTTATAGGTAACACATTATTTAATTTAATTGTACGTATCATACTAGCATTACACATGAATAATATGATTAACTTGTAGACTTATGACTTATGAGTTATGTCATATTATATATATATAATTTGTTATTATATAATAAAATGATTTAATGATCAATTGATCATGTGATATAATCATATAAATTATAGTGATAATATATTAATACTCAATTTGTAATTTAATTATTGAAAACAAAAAAGTGATTTAATCATTAATGATCAATTGATTAAGTTATATGTATAAATATTATTATAATTATAATTATCAAAATATATTATATAAAAAGCGGTTAGCGGTTACGGTTATTAAACCCAATAACCGCTAACCGCTAAGTGCTAGCCGGTTATAATGATTAGCGGTTATCGGGCAGTTAAATAACCGCCCGCCTTTACACCCCTATTGTGGTGGAGGCACTAGCAGCTTTGTATGCTACTGTTTTTGGCAGGGAGATGGGATACCAACAAGTTATATTCGAAGGGGACGCGCAAGTGATTGTGACGGAAGTGAATAGAGAGGGTCTCTGCACAACTAGATATGGCCAGTTTGTGGAAGGAATTCAATCTATACTAAATGGCTTCAAGAGTGTTTATTTTACTCATGTAATGAGAGAGGCCAACAATGTAGCTCACCGGTGATCCAAATTGGCTACCACCCATGCCACAGATTCCACTTGGTTGAATGCTCCACCAGAGATTTTCGGTATTATCCGAAGGAAAATTCCTACTCCTTCTTTGTAATTTGTTTCCGAGTCTATTTCCAGTTGGAGATATTGAATAAGAGATTTCATTTGTTCAAAAAAAAAAAAATGCCCCAATTTAATAAGGCCACCAATTAATGAATCCTAATAAAACATTTTTCATAAAAAAAAAAAAAATTTAAAGACCTATTTGCGGCCAATATATATGCTTATATTAAGCCCCTACTTAATTTCAAAAAGGCATTAATATCATTTCATTCTCCAACATTTTGAAATAAATAAGGTTTCAAATTTTATTTTATTATTGTTATTATTATTATTTTTAATCAAGGGCTTCAAAAATTGATATCAATCAATAAGGGAATCAAAATAGTAATAACTTTCTCTCTCTAATTTAAGGCTCTCTCTCTCTTTCACATCAGTTTTTATTCAAAAACTTAATAGAAAAGTTAGGCCAAAATTGTACTTAAGTTGTACCTTTATCATTTTTCTAATAATAAAGATATTATTAAATAAAATCCATTCTTCAAGGTTGTGGGTAAATATTATTTTTTGTGTCCTTGTTACAATAATAATGATATTCTTAAAGCATATATAGCTTATAAAATTTTATTGACAGTACTTGTTAAATGCACAACAAAAATCCAACTAATGTCCAACTTCTCTCCTTAATGGCAAAAGGTGGGTTTTGCAGCATGTAGCTGATTTTCAGCTAAAGAAGAAAGAAAAGAGAGAAAGAAGAGAAGGAAGAATGAGATCCACGGCTGGCCGCTGGTTTTGCAATACTCACGGCCGGTGAGTTCGCCGGTTTTTTCTTTGGTTTTTCACATGGATCCGACAACTTTTAGGTTGATAAAATGGCTCTAATTTTAGGATGATAAAATCCCAAAAAGGGTTAACCTTCCCCTCTATGTTTTAGTTTTGAATCCAAAATTAAGTTTTGAGGCATTAGAAATGAGTTTTGTGGCATTATAATCAATTTTTTAGGCATTAGACACAAGTTTTTAGGCATTATAATCGATTTTTGAGGTATTAGAATCTATTTTTTGGCTGGATTTGGTAGAAAAGTTGTTGGAGATGGTGACCCAGGTTGTCGGAGATGGTGACCTAGAGTCGCCAGAGATGGTGACCCAAAGTTGCCAGAGATGGTGACCCACGGCTGGGTCATAGCCAGACGCAGCCGTGGGTTAGTCATTACTGGAGATTTTTGTCATCATCGCCAGAGCAAGTGGGTGGTGAGTTCGCCGGAGCCGTCATCATCGCCAGAGTAGAGGATTTTTTTTTTTTTTTAAATGCCATGTAGGAGAGAAGTTGGACATAAGTTGGTTTTTTGTTGTGTTTGTATCAAACCTATATGCAGAAAGAAGTTTTTCAAATTAAAATTGATAAAATCCTCTACTTAAGATCAACAACGTCACAAGAGAAATTAAATGGATTAAGCATATTATCAATTGAAAAGAGAATATTAGAAAATCTTGAATATAAAAACTTAATCAATAATTTTGCATCACAATAAGTGAGAAGAATGGTTTTTGAATAAAAATACAATTAATATTTAAATTAACATTTTTTTTTTCTAAAAAAAGGTTGGAGAGGCATAGACGGTGTGATCATAGTAGCTATCTTACTTAGGTGTGATCATAGTAGCACCAACCCTCGGGGCACCGCTCAGGAGAGGCATAGACGGTGGGAACCGCAGGTGTTCCCTTAAGACCAACCGAGCCATAGCTTAACACCCACCCCCATTAACATTTAAATGTAAGAAAAATGCCCCACTTAAACTTTTCGCCCAAGACCTCGAAATATATCGAGTCGGCCCTAGTATATTAGTTTGTGTACTGTTAGAGTTATCAGTGGGGTTGATGTTAAGTTATGGCTAAATCGGTCTTTGAGGGATTGCCTATATATAGTTTTCACCGTCTAAGCCCCTCACGAGTGATACTTAACTAAAAAGTACTATCATAATCACTCCCACGTAAAATAACAACTTTGATTGTCCTACCTTTTTTGAAAATAATAAAAAAAAAAAAAAAAAAAAAAAGTGACCTACGAAATATGCATAAACAAGCTGGCTGACGGCCCGAGAGTGTGACCATAAGAGAAAAAAATCTTGAAGTTGATAGGCTTTAGAAGACTCCACTGACCATAATTCCATATCAATCAAGCATCAAGAAAATTAGAAATGTTACTCACAAATAAAATAAAAAATTAATGCTAACTGCCACGGTAGGTACTATTGAAATTGTATAATAACAAGCAATTAACCAATCAAATCTCTCTCTTTCTATGCCCTACGTTTTAGGGAACAGATACAACATTTTGCACCATCAAGTAGTAATGCAGTGGGGCTACAACCAAAAATCTCGTCTTTATCTCTCTTTCCTAAAGCTAGAGCAACTGGATTGATGAATTATAAACCAGAACTTGTGCTCAAAACCCGAGTTAATTACGTGTTAAATGACTTGACACTATATACACCAATAAATACATTAAAATAAAATCACATAATGTATATTAGTATATATTATTTACTTAAAATGAATATATATGTCTATTAAACTAATTAACATATATAGAAACAAATTAAAATTCATATAATTTTCACATGCAAATTTATTGAGCAGCGAAACTTCTTTCAAGTTGCCCATTTTAAAAGAAAACTGTGTTGTCCATAAGCGAAAGAATCAATCAATCATTGAACATATGAAGCCACCTCAGAGGAGAGAGTGAATTTGAAATCGAAAAAGAAAGAAAGAAAAATCATATAATTAAGGGCCAACAAATCCAAGACAAATAATAAATAGGGGTACTCCTTCATCCTCTCGTATAAAGCCACCTCAGAGGAGAGAGTGAATTTGAAATCGAAAAAGAAAGAAAGAAAAATCATATAATTAAGGCCCAACAAATATCCAAGACAAATAATAAATAGGGGTACTCCTTCATCCTCTTGTGTATGCTTAACATAGCTTTGAGGGAAAAGCTAGGAAATCTATATGCATGGCTACTCCCTTTTCCTCCTTCCTATGGGTTATCCTCCTGTTCAAATGAGGTCTTAGGCGAAAAGTTTAAGTGGGTCCTTCCTATGGCTTATCCTCTCTTTGTTGAGTTTAAGTTGTGACTTTATCATTCTCCATATATATAATACCATCGTATTGAATGATACAGGTCGTTTGCCTTTTCAAATTAGACTTGCTCCCATTTCGATATATATATATATATATATCATATCGTTATATTGAATGATCCAGGTCGTTTGTTTGTTTGTTTTTTCTTTTTTGAAAATCAATATAATTTCATTAATGAAAGATCAAGAGCAAAGCTCTTACAATACAGGGCAATTCCCGAAGTATCCGTAGGTAAACTATAAAGATACCAACGTTATACAAGATATATTACAATTCAGACTCTCAAAACAGATCCGCTAACCTATGACTAATCAACAAATGAAATACAAATATGTACTAGGAGAACCAACTAATGCATAGGTAACAATTATTCCTTGACATCGAAAATTTGAGAACCTCGAATAACACTTATTCCTTGACACTGAGGGCTGAGAACCTCAGGCCAACACTTATTTCTTGACACTGAGAGCTGGGAACCCTAGGCCAACACTTGTCCTCCTCGACCCAAAAGCCAGGATAACGTTCACGTTCACAACCCAAAGATCTAAACCAAGCATCACACCCAAAAGCAGGCCGATCAAGACAAGACTTATTACAAGCAAAAACAATAATAAATATAGGGAAATAAAACTGATCACATGCAAGTAGACCATATCTTTGAAGGACGATTGAAGCTCGGCGCGGTAAGCGGAAAAAACTGCCAATGGATGGAGTATGGCAAAAAACAGACATAGAAGATCGCAGAATCAGTAAAAATAAAAACACACAAAACAAACAGAAAAAGCAATACATGGAAATACTAACGCAAATACAAGGAAACCCGGACAGAAAAACAAAATACAAAGCAAAATCAAAACAAAAAAAATAAAACAAAGGGAACAAAATACAAGGAAACCCAGCAAAACAAAATACAAAGGAAAATCAAAACAAAAAAAAATAAAACAAAGGAAACAAAATATAAGGAAACCAAAGAAAACATAAAATAAAAAGCAAAATGATCAACTAGAGAAGGCCCAGGCGCGATCTGGCTGGAACACCGCTGAGGAAGGTGGCGATGGGAGAATGATGCGATGGGGGCACGTAGATGACCTGCCTCAAGCAGAGGGCTGTGAAATGCCGAAGTCGGAAGATCAAACAGGCACAAAGAGCCCCAAAAACAAATGGAAAGACTGCCGTCCAAGGAAGAGGCTGGGGAAAAGAAAAAAGAAAGGGAGGAGCACTTAGACTAGGGCATTAAGTAAATAACTAGAGCCTGATGTGAAAGAGACGTGGGGAGGAGGGATGGCCGCCATCCCTCCTCCCCAAGAGTGACGGCGATCTAGAGGGGGGCTGCTAAAACAAAAAACCTAGAGAGAAAACCTAGGAAGAAAAAAAATTTGAAAAAAAAGGTCGTTTGCTTTTTCAAATCAGACCTGCTGCTCCCATTTCGATATAAATATATATATAATAGGAAAAATGTATAATAACTCCCTGCGTTAACCTTCCAAAATTAAAAACTCTTTAATTTTTTTTTTTTTTTTTTTTTTTTTTTTAAATTTACTCCCTAAGTCAATGAAAATGAAAATAAACTTATTGCCATCAATTTTTTGATAACTGCCGTTAACTAGGGTTAAACACACTGTTTTACCTCTATTAAAATATTAATTATTTTAATTTAATTTTAAAATTTAAATTAAAAAAAGTGAAATGGGTGACCGAACCACCCCCGGGCAAAATGGGGTGGCCGGCCACCCCAATAGGGTGGTTCAGCCACCCCCTTCATTTTTTTTTAGATTTAAATTTTAAAATTAAATTAAAAAATTAATATTTTAATACATGCTAAATGGTGCGTTTAACCCTAGTTAACAATAGTTAGACAAATAGTTTATTTTCATTTTCACTGACCCAGAGAGTAAATTTTCGAAAAAAAAAAAAAAAACTTAAGAAATTTTTAATTTTAGAAGATTGACTCAAGGAGTTATTATACGTTTTTTTCGTAATAATAATAATATAAAAAAATGGAGAAAGTGGGTTGTTTGATATATTATATTATACGCAATTTTGTATTGATCGAGAAACTTTTCCAATAGTCGTATTTTTTTTTTTACAAGTGGCATGTATGTATTGGTCTAGATAACCTTCAACTTATTGTAATGGTATTGGAGAGAATTTAAACAATGCAAGCTCAAAAATTGTACTTCTGTCTAATCATCTAATAAGTGCATTTTGTACTGATTTGTGAGATGAAATTTCTTGGGGCCAATCCCATTGAGAACTAGGCTTAGCCCCTTATACATATTGTAGCCCCATAAAATATTTATGGCTTGGCAGAAACCATAAGGTTTGGATGGGAATAAGATTATCTTAATTTCAAATGAACCGTAAAATATTCAGTCAATTATATCTTAAGATTTTTTTTTTAAAAAAACTTTTTGAGAGTACAAAAATACTCCTCCATTATAATTAACCGAATATTCTCTTGTTAAAATGAAGTAGAAAGAATTCTAATTTGTTTGGATGAGCTTTGCCCACCACTAGTGACATAAATGCTCAACTAATTATTTAGGGTACCTAACTACTTTTATTATTATTATTATTATTATTATTATTACTAATTTGCAACTTTTCAAATTGTTATCTTTTAATAACTGAATTTTAAGGAGAAAAATGAAAAAAAAAATGTCTAATTTGACTAACAGTAGTAGTATGGGAGGCTCCAATGGTACTTTTTAAAGTTTAGAAATGTAAGTGCAAAAGAAGTGATAGTTCATAATACTAAACTATGTTTTTTCTCCGAAATGTTTTATTCCTCAAGTAAATAGGATTCTTAGAGTACTGGGTTTCGTGTAAGATTTGGCAATTTATTAATGTATCTCCAACTAGCTCTATATATATAAAGCCAACAAACACATGTACGTAGGAGCAACATAGTGATCATCAAGAGAGCTAGAGAAGGCTAAACAATGGCCATTAATCCTCTTTCCTCCTCCTTCCTGAGCTTTTTCCTCTTGAGCACTACTCTTGTATTTCTTTCTTCTTCTTCTTCAAAGAAGCTGGGATTTGCCTTTGAACGAAGAGAGACAATAGAAAGCAATAAACATCTTCTTCATCACCACACTCATACTGTGCAAGTCAGCCTCTACTACCATCAACTACTTGCAGCCCCTCTACCAAAGGTATTATTTATCACCTTCGGAAAATCTCTCTCTCTCTCTCATATGTATTATTTCTTTATTGTAATTGTTTTAACTTCATAGTGAAAACATCTTAAGTAAGATAAAATGGATTTTTATTTATTTATTTTTGTTTATATTGTGATACACATAGTTTGAATATTTGTAATTGGAGTCTCAAACACACACACGTACATATATATATATATATATATATATATATATATATATAGACTTGAGATTTGATTGTATAAAATTTTAGATAAGGTTATCAAATATAATATAAGTAGTCCATTTCATGATAAAGAAAATATTATATTGATTCATTACAAATGCAAGATTAGTGAAGTCACTTTTATAAGTTTACAAATAAAAAATTATTTGGTGTGAATGGTTATATTATTTTTGGTGTTTTAAGCTTAGTGTCTGCTTCCTATTCGAGAGTGCAAATACCCATACTATGACCTAATTGAATTTATTCTCATCTAATTAATTAACTCGAATGATAAAATATATATTAAGAATAATTAAATAATTAATGATTAGCTTGTATTTATGAAAAAATATAAATACAATAATAAATAAGCTGATTAAGCAGCTTGTGAAAAAGATAAAGTTCATTTGAAAAGAAAATAATTAACTCGGCAATAAACGAGCTCAAAGTTGGAGATAAGTACTACTCAACCAAAGAAATTGGGGTTACCTGCTAATGGAAGTTATAATTAAGTATGAATATATAGGCAGGTCCAATTCATTTGGCAGAGTAAAGATTGTGTGGACAGCTATAGCAAGCCCTACAAATAGATTGTACAACCATTGCATTAATGGTTTTAAGCAGGGATTGGTCAATATTTGAAATCTTTTTTTTTAAAAAATCTCATTCTTTGAAACCTCAATGTTAGAAATAATCTCATTTTTTAGTTTTTTCTTCTTTCATATTCGACTTAGGTTTAATTTTAGTTGGAACTGGACCAATTGAGATTGAAACCATTGCTTGTGTCTTACTATATATGAAACACATGCATCATGCATGTTTCACGTCAAGTTTCAACTAAAACTAAACCAATACTGCCAAAACCCTATTAATTACTTTTATGGAAGTCGTTTGGTTTTTATTTGCAAAACCACAACTTGCCATAATATTAAAAAAACAAAACAAAACAAAAAACAAAAATCTCTACAGAAAATACAAATAGAAAATTTGTTTGGTTTAATTGGTGGATCCCAATAGTGAGATGCGTGTATATATAAAATAAAATATAAAACAAAAGTCGTTAAAACTGTCGATTTGGCTTTTGAACATATATCAACCGTCTCTTTTTGTGAGGTGTCCATACATCGTGACATGAGAGAATACATATCCAAAATTAAACTTAAATCAATATTTGGTGACTTTGGTCCCTTACCCAATACACAGTAAAATGACATACAAACAATATACTGTTTGTTTTTAGCACAAATTCTGCTTTTCAAAGCAAGTAACCTGCGGGTCGTTAGGCTATAGCTCAACTGGTCTTATCACGCCCAAGTAAAATAGTTACAATTGGTCTTCCTCTCAAACCTTTTTGCTTAGAACCATAAAAATTAAAAATTAAAAATTAAAAAAAAAAAGAAAAGAAAAGGATTGAAAGAAATTATTTCTTCTCAATTTATTATACTATCATGTGTTCTTTTATGTTGTCTTTTTATGACGAAGTGGTTCCATTTATTGTGAACTTCGTCAAATTGATAATTGTAATTGATTTTTTTTTTATTGGATGTTTGTAATTCACAATTTCATGACATAATTTATTAAATTGACATATGTTTGTAAACCATATATATTTTTAAAAATGTAGGTTAAAATTGTAATGTTTTGTTAATCCTATTAAAAACGAAAGTAAAAATCACATATTGATTGCGAATTGAAAACACAGATCCTTATAGAAAGGCATCCTTGAAAGTGATACACAAATATGGCCCATGCTCCCAAGTCCAGCAAGAAAATGCAAAAATTCCTACACACGCTGAAATCCTGAAACAAGACGAGTTAAGAGTGAAGTCAATTCACTCCAGGCTCTCCAACAAGTTGGCTGACGGTGGTGGTGGCGATTTGAGAGACTTAGAGGCCTCCACGAATATCCCAAGTCGGTAGCCGTGGCCAGGCAGCAACTACGCCGGACGTCTTGGTCTTGGCACACCCAAAAAGGAGTTAACGCTCATATTTGATACCGAGCGACCTCACTTGGACCCAATGTGAGCCTTATGGAAGTTGCTACAAACAAGCGGAAACAATCTTGATCCAACAAGATCCAAGACTTACAAAAATATCACTTGTAGCTCAAATTTGTGCTAAGCTCATTTGTAATATTTATTATTTATATTTAGAAGAAATTTTATTTACTCTCATGAATTATTCTTTGTAAACACTCTATTGTTTAAAATATCAAACTTTGGTATATAAACTTTTTTTTGTTTGTTTCAAATATCCCTTACTGTTAAATATTAAAAAAAAAATAATTAAAAGAGTATTAATTTTTCACAGAATTTCATTAAGATTTAACAGAAATCTTAAAAATTGAAAATGAGAAATAAAGTTCAATACACTAAAATGAGATATTTTTAAAATAATATATATCATATAAGTTTGTATAAATGAAGTTTTCCTTATATTTATTAATAATATGATCTGATATTTCAAATTATATATATTTATCAGGGAATTATTACAATAGAATCATTAATTTGGGAAATTTTATAATTACCGCCGCTACTTTATATAATATATATATACATGCAGGAAACAAACACTTCGTCCACACATGCGTGTACGGGATCAATATGGCGACCAGTCGTTTTCCATTGGATTCTTCGGCACAGAGAGGTTGACCCTCACGCCAACAGACGTGTTCGATAAATTTGTCTTCGGCTGCGGCCAGAACAACCAAGGCCTCTTCGGCAGGTCCGCCGGGCTGCTCGGCCTCGGCCGCAACCCGCTCTCCCTCGTCCAACAAACCGCACCCAAGTACGGCGGCTTCTTCTCCTACTGCCTCCCCTCAAGCGCCAGCTTCACCGGCCACCTCACCTTCGGGAAAAGCCTCGGCGGAGCTTCGAAAGCCGTCAAATTCACGCCCTTGTCGGAAGCCTCAGACGGCACGTCGTTTTACGGCCTCGACACCACGGGAATAAGCGTCGGGGAAGAATTAGCAATCAAGGCGTCGGTTTTCTCGGCCTCCGGGACCATCATCGACTGAACTGTCATCACGCGCTTGCCGCCCTCGGCGTATAGCGTTGAGGACGGCGATGAAAGCATATCCTCTAACGGACCCGCTCTACTCGACCGTGCTACGATTTCAGCAATTACGACGAGATTACGGTCCCAACAATAGCGTTCTCGTTCGGCGGTGGGGTCACCGTGGAGCTAGGCGCGGTGGGGGTGTTCTACATTCAAGAATCTCGCAGGTTTGTTTGGCTTTTGCCGGAATGGTAATGCGAGTGACGCAATATTTGGGAATATTCAGCAGAGAACGTTGGAGGTGGTGTACGATGTTCCGGAGAAGGAGGGTTGGGTTTGGGCCATGATTAATTAAGAAATGATTAAGCTGAGCTAATCAGCGGGCTTCAACAGTCTCACTAGCTAGAAACCATTGGGAAAATCAATGGAAATAATATTAGACTGAAAAGGGTGATGATCAAATAAAAGTTTGCAAGTTATGTGTGTACAGTATATATAACCAAGTTATATTCTGTTTGCAAAGGGTCACTTATCATTAATTAGGTGTCCAGTTTTTTTTCCCTATTGAATATATATTTATGCATTTTTATAAGAGAAATGCTTCTAAACACTGATAATTAATGGACAGAGTTAGGGAGTACAAGTGAAGTGGTGATATATATATATATATAGTGGATTTAGTAAAAAAACAAATACCTAATAGATAATTAATTATAGATCTTGACACTATCAAATATCTTAGAACTCTTTTTGAAAATGTAGCTACTCTATAGTATTTTGAAGGAAAATATTAGAAGAATAAACTCAATTCTTAGTATTCTTATTCATAAACATCAATAATCAACATTAATAGGACTCTAAACATATATTTATTTACATCAAGTGGCTATTAACTACTAACTGCATAACTACAAATATGCTCAACTAGATAATTAATTAACCACAAAACCTCAACCAGCCAGATAATCACATAACCGCCTCGGCTCATTGCAGTTACTGGTTATAATTATTGGGTAAAGTGGTTAATAACCAGATAATCATCTAATCGATAACCGCAAATGTATAAAATAGTTCTACACATGAAAATTGTGATGCAAATTGACGTTAAGTATTTTATTTTAAAATAATGTATGATATGTTTCAATGACCGTTTTATAATGTTATTTAGAGAAACAAATAAGGAGAAAATATCTTTAACGTACATTAACCCTCCAAAGTATATCAATTATAGCATATGTATTTATAAAGTGTGATAGATATATTTTTTGTTATACACATTGTATTATAATTTCTAATAATTTGAATTGTTTTGTTCGTACTTTAATATATTATAATGAAAATAGAGTATATAAAGACATTTTTTAAAAAAATAATAATCATATCATTACATTTTATTATTTTAATTTCGCTCCTTCTCAACGGCAAAGATTTTAGAAATATTCTATTCGCTTGATTAAAACTAATTCCGTTTCCTAACACCTTAAAGTTTTATGTATATACGAAATTTATATGCTCAATTTTTAAGAAAACAATACTTGTTATAAGTATGTGGTTAAGTTATTAATGAACACATGTTTTAATTAAAGGAGTGGCCCATCCACGCACCCACATTAGTTTCTACACCGCAAACCAACAAAAACAATTACTTCATCTATTTCATCCATCCTTCACTCACTACAAGAAATATATGCTCATCAACGTCAACTTATTAGCGTCAACCCTAAAGTCGACGCTAATACTCAACTATTAGTGTCGACATATCCAAGTTGACGCTAACAGTTGAGTCTTCGCGTCGACATTAGGGTCGACGCTAATAGTGGTACCAAAACAGATTTATTAGCGTCGACTATACAGTGGATGCTAATAAGTGGACGTTGATATGCTGGCGGGAAGGCAAGAAAACTATTAGGGGCGATTTAAATAGCTATTAGTGTCGACGTAATAGTTTACTTTTAGCGTCTACTTATAGTAGACACTGATAGTCATATATAATAAAATGAAATAAAAATTAAAACTATCAGCAAAAAAAAAATTAAAACTATTAGCGTCCACTTTTAGTGGACACTAATAGTCATATAAAAATAAAAATAAATTAAAACTATCAGAGTCTATGCTAATGCTCTTATCAAAAATGTTAAAATAATAATAATAATAATAAATAACATTAGAGGGCTATTAGCGTCCACAAAAAAGTGGACGCTAATAGTCTTAACAAAAAGAAATATATATATATATATATATATATATATAACTAAAGGGTTATCAGCGTCCACAAAAAGTGGATGCTAATAGTCTTAACAAAATAATAATAATAATAAAAAACTAAAGGGTTATGGCATCCACCTTTTGTGGTGCTAATAGTCTTAACAAAAATAAAACTAAAGGGTCATTGGCATCCACCTAAAGTGGATGCTAATAGTCTTAACAAAAAAAAGTAAAAAATAAAATTAAAGGGTTATCAACATCCACCTAAAGTGGATGCTAACTATCTTAACATAAAATAAAAAAATATTAATTTTTAGAGGCTTACAAAAAAAAAAAACAAAATTGATAGGCTTATATGATTTTTTAATGGGCAAGAATAATAATAATAATAATAATAATAATAATAATAATAATAAAAACCATCGAGTTCAATTGAAAATAAATAATATATATCTAAAAATAAATAAATGGTATATATATTAAAAATAGAAAAAAAATTATAATTATAACCCAAAAAATTTATTTATTTTTTCTATAGGACATAATTTTCATAGACTAATATAAATTGTTAACAATTTTTTTTTAAAAAAAGTAGTACTTAAACTATCAACATCGATCTCTACAGGTTGACGCTAATAGTCTAACTATGAACATTGACTAAACTAAGTCATATTAACTCCGATAATATATCATTATTTCTTTTATATCAATTATTGGATATTCGATTGATCGTGATAGGGTCAAATGATTGATCAAATTTCAAAGAAATTAAAGATTCGATCAAACATTTTGGCCGATCCTAGTGGATTAGTTTGATTGTTTGTGATAGGTTCAATTGATTGATCAAACTGGACATAATTGAAATTGAAGGTTCGATCGAATATCCGATCAATCCTAATGAATTAGAATTAGTTCAATTGATCATGATATGGTCAAATAAAAATCAGAAATTAAAAAATAAATATTTGTTTATTTATTTTAAATAAAACAAATTTTCAAATTAAATTAAAACACTTAGAATTTTTTTTTTATAATATATTATTATTGAAGTTTTCTATTTCTTATTTTTATTTAAATGTTTGATTGATTGTGATAGGATCAAATGTTCGATCAAATATCCGATCGATCCTAATGAATTAGTTTGATTGATCGTAGTAGGATCAAATGATCGATCGACCATCCGATCAATTATAGTGAATTAGTTCGATCGATCGTGATACAATCAAATGATCGATCCAATTTGACCCAATTAAATGTTTAATCGAATATTCGATTACTCTTCGTACATTATCCTGATCGATCATAATAAGATCAATCAATCGATCCTAGTATATAATATGATTGGTCGTGATAGGATCATTTAATCGATTGAACATCCAATCAATCGTCCGAACAATCTTAGTGCATTAGTCCAATTAAGCTTGATAGGATCATTTAACCATTCAATTGAATATCCAATCGATCTTAGTGAATTAGTTCGATTGATCATGATATGATCAAATGATTGAAACAATTGAAATTGAATGTTTGATTAGACATTCAATTGGTCCTAGTGCATTCTTTTAATTGATAATGATAGGATCAAATGATTCAATTATACTTTAAACAAATTATTGATCAATTAAACTTTCAATCGATCCTAATAAATTCATTCGATTGATCGCGATAAAATCAAATGATCAATCAAACATTCGATTGATTATAGTGAATTAGTTCGATTGATTGTGATAGTATTAAATGATCGATCAAACTTGACACAATTACAATTTAAGTTTTGATCGAATATACTATCGATCATAGTGAATTAGTTCAATTGATCGTGATATGATCAAACAAAAATGAGAAAAATAGAAAAAATTTACTAAGAATATTAAAAAATTAATTTTGGTTTACAAGTTTTAATTTTTTTTTAAAAAATTAATTGGCTAGCTTATATGATTCACTAAAATAAAAAATAAAAATATAAGGTAGAGTTGGATTGAATACATATATATATATATATAGAATATGGTGTATATATATTAAATAAAATATAAAAATATATAATTGTAAACCAAAAAATTTAAGGGGTTTTTTTTTAATTTTTTTTTATAGGTCTTAATACTTAAACTATTAGCGTCGACTTACATGAGTCGATGACGCTGATAGTGTTACATTACTGGCGGGAGAGGAAAAAAAATTGGTGTGGAGTGAAATAATTGGGCGCGAAAGACCAAAAAATTGGGAATAAAAAAAAAAAACTCTCTCTCTCTCTTCATCTTTTCTCTCTTTCACACTCCTCTTCTCCTCTCTCCCGTTCTCCTCTGCAATTCACGCTTGCGTTGGGTCTCTTTGCATCGGTTGCTGTCAAAGATTCGCTCTCATACCCCCACACGCATATATCCTTCCCCTCTTTAGATCCTTCCTTTCTTTCTTGAACATCAGGAACTTAGTTGCAGTCAGAAATTTTGGTCCCCACACTTGGGGCTTATTTCTTTCCATTTCTAGGGAGATTTCCTCGATTGGAGGGTTTATGAATGTTCACTGTGTTAGAATAAATAATTAATATATCTGTTCTTTCTCCATAGCATGTATAGACCAAGGATGAGAATCACATACCTTCAATAATCACAAGACAAACTTTTAATATCTGTCTCTCAAGTCTCCTGTAGATTCACAAACATATAAAAGAAAACTGTGTTTTGTGTGTGTAGAGAGACTATTACTCTCAACCCTAATTTCACATATTGACCTAATGAAGTTTAATGTGCCAACTTCATTTATATATAGGGTTAGAGTAAATGGCTTTCTCATGTGTCTACAAAATTTGGTCCATCTCATTATGGGCCTACAACTGAACAAATAATTATGCTAGTCCACACAAAAAGAATAAATACAAAAATCTCCCACTTGGATAGCATAAGTCATTTAAACACAATATAAACACAAATAAGCATTCAAAACATACAACCTGATCAAAATGTGTTTGTAAGTAACAAGTTAAAATACACCGATAGGATGTATGACATATAACAAGTACTTACAATCATGTGACCAGGGAAAATAGAATACAAGTGTAAGACACAAATAATACAAATAGTGATCACTATATTTTCAAATGAATCCCATTGAGACTAATACACAATATCTTATCGAGACTCACACACAATGTCTCATTGAGACTCACACACAATGTCTCGTATCACAACATCAATGACATAATTAACACAAATGCATACAAATGGCGCTGAGACTAATACACAATGTTTCATCGAGACTCACACACAATGTCTTACCGAGACTCACACACAATATCTTGTATCACAATATTAATGCCATAGTTAACACAAATGCATAAATGGCAATACAAAAAAATATATACATATGTTTGATGGGACATGATATTCAGATAACTTTCTCTTTAACAAACAAATATTTTATGTATTTGTATCACAAAGAGCTTATAATATTTTGAGAAAAAAAAATTCTGCAGAATTAACTCAAAATATCTCTAACAGCATCACAATGGCATATGGAATACCCAGCCCTGAGATGAAATTCTGCAGTTATGTATCTTGATATATAGCCTCACAATATGCTACACATTGTATCTCCATAGTTGAGAAAGCTATAAGCGTTTGTATAACACTTTTCCACAAAATAGCTCTTCCTACCATCACAAATACATTACTTGGACAACCAAAATAATCAGCATCACAATATCTAACTACATTAAGAATGTAGATTACCGTTACTTTGGTGCAAAAGTCCACAGTACCCCCGCAAGTACTTTAGTACTTATTTGTAGCTTTCCAATTACTCAAGTGTTTTTTAAGTGCACCAACAATATAATCATATGATTTTATGTACATACTTAAGTGCACATCAAACTACACACAATTAATGCAAATATGATTGCTTGAGGCTCTTGAGACTTGGAAATTATTATATTTTCAAAATATATGTCTTTCCAAGAGAGATGTGTCAAGATTGTCAGGATTGAGGATATCACGAGAAATTTATAATGCATATAAAACCAGAAATATGCACTCATAAATATCCTCATTCACCAAATGGTAAGATTTTTATCTTACACACGCTAGAGTTTACACATTAATTTTACCTCAAAATTCATACTAGAGTTTCTAATACATAATGAACTCTTACGCACTATTTTTATCTCACATTCATGCTAAAGTTCACAGTACACAATTGACTCTTACACGTTATTTTTATTTCAATTTCATGCTAGAGTCCATAGTACACAAAAAACTCTTACGCACTATATATATATATATATATATATATATATTTATATATATTATAAATTCTATGCCCTGTCCACAATACAAAATGAACTCTTATGCATGATAAAGCAAAATAATTAAATACAAAGATTTAAAATAACCCGCTACGAGAGAATAAGACTGGGTAACCAAGTGCAAAGTATCTAACCATTTTCTTCATCGTCCCAAGCATCCTACCATATAATAATTTACCGATAAGGTAAGTTATTATTCGTATGGACCTTAGTATAATTGTTACAATTCACAAAAATAATAACCCCAAATTTATTTATTTATTTAATTAATTCAAATAATATCCGAAAAAAATTCAATAATTCATCATGGTTAGTCTCACGATAGGCGAGTATATAACCACACAAAATCATTCATTCTCATGTATAACATTATCCACATTAAACCAATTAATCCCAATAATTTATCATGATTAGTCCCACAATAAGAAGGTACATAATCTTTCAAAATCATCAATTTTAGTGTACATAAAAATTATGCACATTTAACCAAAAGTTCATTTATCTCTAAGTGAATATCATTATACATGCAAGTAGTTCAACTTCAATTGGAAGATAATAAAAAATCACAGATATTACCTCCAATTATAATTATAATAAACATTAGTCCAAAAATATTTTCTCATAACTCATTAAAATGATTACCAAGTAAACCTTTATAATAATAAAGACACAACATATTAAAATTACTTGATAATCATTATAAAAATACTATGGACAAAAATTTGGATTTTGTTCCTTTTAAAAAAAATTTATTTCACAAATAGTCTCTAGATTTACCTCGAGATATCTTTCAAACAAACTAGAGATTTAATCAATAGACACAAAAGTAACATTCAATCAAAATAACACAAAACTGTGGCAACCACCAAATTACATCACATGCACGACATTTCTAAATTACAATAAGGGCAATAATGTATCATGTATTAAACATACCGATGCTCTCATGGTTCGCTAAAAAACTCTTTATTGAATAAACGATAAAATTCAACAATTTATTGCAGTTATTCCCACGATAGGTGAGAGCATAATTGGTCAAAATCATCAATTTTATACATAACACAATTATTCATTCACAAAAATCATTTATTGAATTTACAATAAAATCCAACAATTTATCACGGTTTGTCCCACGATAGGTGGGAACATAACTGGTCAAAATCATCGATTACACAACACAATTATTCATATTGCACAAATTTTCTTAATCTCAATAGGAATATATATAAATTCACATATAAATTTCGATAGGAGTGCATACAATATCACAAGCAACAATACATGCACCATTTATTTATTCCTTAAAAATAGTATTTGTTTATAACCAAATATTTCAAAATCATAAATATGATGAACAATGTATACAAAACAATACGCGTATACAAAATAAGTTGACATTAACACTTGTTTTCTTCCATATAACACTTACCCCTTCCTTTTCATTTCTCAATATAGGGCATACCATTCGCACGCGCATTTACAACAAATCTTTCCTTCACGTGTGAGTTTCTTTTACATTGACTTAACTTTCTCTCTCATATGTGAGTCATTTTACAAATCATAGAGTGGCACATATGCAAGAGTTACACCAATAGCATTTTATCAACTAATGGGTTGAAACCAAAGTTTTATGAAAGATATATAACTTATTACTGCCATAAAATGACATATCTTCAAGAAATAATACTGAAAATCTCTTGAATAAAAATGCTTGTCGTTCATGACGAAGGAAATAAAGTTTTGGATTCTATGCTCTAAATTTAACACACT
Source organism: Carpinus viminea (assembly GCA_013348765.1). Taxonomy (NCBI): domain Eukaryota; kingdom Viridiplantae; phylum Streptophyta; class Magnoliopsida; order Fagales; family Betulaceae; genus Carpinus; species Carpinus viminea. Next base: position 16,036,770 of record CP054670.1, on the reverse strand, counting down.
TGAAGGAAATTGTCAATTCTTATATCATAAAGCTTAAATCTTGATGTCAAACATAAATGTACAACATAACACATTAATAATTTATGTTCGACAAAAATATTTTAATCAAAATAACAGTCACATATGACTAAAATAAATCTCAATGCAATTGTCAAAACCCCAATTTTACGGATAAAAATAATATGTATACTCAAAACTATATGTATACATAAAAACAAAACAATGTGTATATTCACAAAAATAAAACACATTGTTGAAATAAATATTCCACAAAAAAAAACTTATCAATCTCAAAATAAATACAATTGAGACCAATCTCCCAAAAATCCATATCCAATAAGTTTATAAAAATATAAACAACTCATAGTTGGATATATAAAATATAGGATAAGTTCACACAGATCTAATCTTTAACTACTTTGTTTGATAAATGTGTAAATTAATGTCAAAGCAAAAGTCTCATCACTCTATCACATATGCACACACTGTTGAAGTTCACACATAGCTCTATCATATATCCATCTTTACCCTTTTTTTTTAATAAAAATGAAGTCCTTATGCTTTGACTGCCACTTTAGCAACCATAAATTAAAACACAAAGATGGCTACTTTGAATAAGTCAGTACAAAACCCAAGTCCACAATTCAAGAAAAGATATAGCTAAAACTGTCAAATAACCCATAAAGGCATGACAGATGCTAATATATACAAAAGCAGACAGCAATCTACTACATGACACTAAATTTGGTTAGTCTTTATGAATTAATTGAAGCACAAATTCTGCTCAGACTTATTCTACAACAGAATTATGGTCTGAGAATTATACATAGGACCCCAAAAGAAAGTTTGGGTAAAAGAAAAAACACTTAGATTACCCATATTAGTGGTGGCGACAAGAAATTCAAATCCATTACCACCTCCACTCGAAACCAAATCTCGTTTGTTCACAATAATTTTTCAAATAAGAAAAAAAATTTTAAAACGAGATTTATTATAGCCATGAAGAAAAGAAACAGAGGCTCTGATACCAATTGTTAGAATAAATCAATAATATATCTATTCTTTCTCCATAGCATGTATAGACCAAGGATGAGAATCGCATACCTCCAATAATCACAAGACAAACTTCCAATATTTGTCTCTCAAGTCTCCTGTAGATTCAGTGATTCACATACATATAAAAGAAAACTGTGTTTTGTGTGTGTAGAGATACTATTACTCTCAACCCTAATTTCACATATTGACTTAATGAAGTTTAATGGGCCAACTTCATTTATATATAGGGTAAGAGTAAAGGGCTTTCTCATATGTCTACAAAATTTGGCCCATCTCATTATAGGCCTACAACTGAACAAATGATTATGTTAGTCCACACAAAAGGAATAAATACAACACACTGAGGATGTGCGGTAGTGTCTATCACTAATCGGTTGAGTACTGTTGGAGAAGGTTGGTTTGAAGGTATAAGGGCTGAAGCTGATCTTTTTGCTTTCAAAGATGAAGTTCATGAAACTTGGATCGAAGCCAGATTCCTTTCAGACTGATGCGAGCAATGTCAGGTGAGATCATTTACAGTCTTTTTTTAATTATTATGCATTCCAGTTCAAGCATGGTGCTGATGACTTCGGTTCTTTCAATAGTTTCTCTGTTCTTTAAAATTCTCTCTGCCGCCTTTTTTGTATTAGATTTGCCTCTCTTCTGTCGTATGTTCGTCATTTAGATTGATACTTACTGTAGCACTTTTACAGAGCAGTTTGAATTTTGAGTTATATTTTCAGATATCATGTATTTGATACTCTTTGCTAACGACTTCATTGCTCAATCAAAAATATGGCCTTTTTTGAAATAAATTTTAGTGGGTTTGAAAGTTCTCATGGTTCATTTTTCTATTTGAGCTTTTGCCCATTTTGTTGCCTTAAATTTTTACTTTTTTTTTTTGGTAGGTTTGATGTTGACCTTAGATGATTTATTTCTCTGTTGGCATTTCAGTTTTGAGATGATTTGTTTCATTGCTTTAACAAAAAAGCAAACAAAAACAAAAACAAAAATAATAATAAAACAAAAAAAAAAAAAGAGAAAAAAATGTTAACAAACAGAGCCTAAGTTTTTCCCTATGTCAAAGAAAACCCAGTCTATTAAATTAATATTTGTGCTTAGAGCATCTCTAACAATGTAGCTAAAAGGGAGATATTAGCTATATTTAGCTATTTTGCCATTTTTTCCCCTCAAATAGAATAACTTCATATTAACTATTATACTTTAATTACTATAGTGAATAGCTAGCTATTCACTGTAGCACACTAGATTGAATATAATATTATTTCAAATATGATATAATAGTATTTTCAATATTGCTTTTTCTTTGTTTTAGGTATTCGATCTCTCATTTTCCCTAAAACCCTTTTCTTCTTCTTCCTCTGCATTTATTTCTTCTCTTCCCATTTCCGAACAAGTTTCTCACGAGCATACCCCTGGATATGTTGAGTTCATTCAAAGGCATTTTAGCATTAGAGAGCATCAATTTCATTATCAACTGAAATCTGACCTGGCGAAACACGTGTGGGAATTGCATGGTCAATCTTTAGAATGATTAATTATATTGCATATATTTATTTTTGTTATTAATTTTAAGAATTAGCACATGTATGCGAGATGAATATTCCTCATATGTGTTTATTTTTATTTTTATTAATGATTTCTATATATGCAATTGTTTGTCCCTGTAATTAAGTATTGGCAATAATATAATAAAAAATAATGAGAACTAATATTTTAAAACAAGTAACTAATGAAATAGAGAATCTCTTAAAGTTGGCATTAAAAAATGGGTAGCTAAAATAAAGAACTATACTTTTTGACTAGGTAGAATACCTCTTACTGCTAGAGCTCATATACATTTTTAAAATTGTATGTAAGAATCACATATTCTGTTAATCATATTAAAAATGTACTTAGGAATCACATGCGTTGAACACAAATATAAAAAGGGAAAATATATAATAGCTCCCTGAGTCAACCCTCCAAAATTAAAAACTTTATAAGTTTTTTATTATTATTATTTTGAAAATTTACTCCTTGAGGCAGTGAAAATGAAAATAAAATCATTGCCGTCAATTTTTTGATAATTGCTGTTAACTAGGGTTAAATGCACCATTTTACCTTATTAAAATATTAATTTTTTTAAAAAAATTAAATCTAAATTTTTTTTTTTTTTTTAAAAAAGAAGAAATGACGTGGGTGGCCGAACCTCAAAAAATAAAATAAAAATTGAGGATTTGAAGAACTAATCTACAGGATTTGCTATCTATCTAAATTTAGTTTCTGCTCTAAGAAAACTTATTATTATTATATATAAAACTCAATGTACGTACCTTTTCAATTTTATTTATATATTAATGGGTTGCATAATTTTTTTTTTAAAGGGAAAATTATTCTAGACTCATTAATTGATGAATGATCTTGAATATAAAGCTCTTACATCACAGTGTAAAAGCTCTGAGAAAATTATAGTCGAAGCTACAAGGTTACAAGTTATAGATATATACATAACAATCTAACATTCAAAACCTATCTATGATATTCAAATCTGTTAATTCATGATTAATTTTTAGTTAGGACAACAGGTCTGATCCAGATAGACTCAATTCGATACATAGATAGCAACATCCACTTGCCGAAATTCATCCTCTTTGACTCGCAAGTAAATAAATTATTTATCATCCTCAACCCAACAAGCCAAGACCACAAAATAAAGAGAAAACGAAAAATACAGGAAAAATAAAAGAAAAGGCACAAAAGCCCGCAAAACACGTACCATCAGGGGAAGGTTGCCAGATGATTATAGCCAGAGCATGAAAAAATCACGCTCAAGCACGTGTGAGTCAAGATCCGTCGTGGGGTTGCCAGATTCATAAGCAGCAGATGCTGTTGGAAGCAAGCGGGGCCAGTGTGCATGGTGGAGCGGTGCGTGTCGAGATGGATCTAACAGAGGGACGTAAATCAAGCCAAGAGCCCCATCAACCCTGAAAAGACACGGCAGAAATTGTGGACAGCACACTAGGCGCGGTGGCGCTTGAACCTTTTAACAAAAGAAAAGTAAGTAAAAAGAAAAGGCAACAAAAGAAAAGTAAGCAAAAAGAAAAGGGGGGAAAAGAGTGGGGAAGGGAGGGGTAGCCTGTATACATTTTGCCTTGTGATTGGAAAAGGAAATAAATAAATAAGTTGAAGTGATGTGTGTTTGCATTTTTTTTAGTTAGAATTTTTTTTAAAAAAAAATTGTTTCATGTGTATTGGCAGTCAATATTATCACTCATTTCAGTAGGATAAAAAAAGATTAAATAGCAATGTACTGTAATTGTTCATTATTTAAAAAAAGAAAAAAACAAAAACAAAAAACAAAACAAAACAAAAAATGAAAAAAAATGTTAACAAAAAGAGCCAAAGTTTTTCTCTATTTCAAAGAAAACCCAATTTATTAAATTGATATTTGTGTTTAGAGGATGTGTGCTTATATATATTATTAAAACTGTATGTAAGAATCACATGTTCTATTAATCATATTAAAAATGTAAGTGAGAATCATATGCCTTGAACACAAATATAAAAATAATAAACTAAATTATATGTATAAAAAAAATCAACCTAATTTAAAGGAAAATGTTATCTCTATATTAATTAGATAAAATAAATTAAAAAAAAAAAAAAAGAAAGAAGAAGATAAATATTGATATATGATAAAATCTAAGGTCCGGCCCTTGGACTGTCTCATTTTTTTTTTCATTTTTTTTTTAAATTAATAATTTTTTTTTTCCAGCTTTAAGGAGTTTTATCCGCTGTCATTTATGCCCACGTACTCCACGAACGCCACATAAATGGAAGTTGCCGCAGGTCCACGTCTTGAAATGTAACTGGGATGCTGCCACTACAACAAAAATAAGCTTTTTTGGCTTTTTTTTACCTGGCATTTATTATAAATGCCAGGTTTTTTTACATTTAATATATTTTTAAATGCCAAAAAAATTACATTTATGTAAATGCTAAGAAAAAATATTTTATTTGCATTTACACCTATAAGCCAGAAAATTTACTGACATTTATGCATATAAGCCAAAAAAAAATATTTTATTTGCATTTCATAAACAATAAGGCTGAGCTCATTATTTTTTTTCACTTCAAAAAAAAAAAAAAAAAAAAAAAATTCACTCTGTCGTCTAACATTTTTGGCTTACTTATTTAATTAAAACTTACTTAAGTTCCGCAGAAAACCTTTTTGAAACGTTCCATTTCATTTTATTACATTTCATTACAACTCTCGTCGTCTCCTCCCTCAGCTCTCACACAAATCTCCTGCAATCCGTCGTCTCCTCCCTCAGCCACCAGCTCCGTCGCCAGCCACATTCGGTGTGTTTTCTTTCACGCTCTCTCATCCTCCACCATATATGCATGCTTTAATATCTGATTATATGTGGTAGATTTCAATTTAGGGTTTAATTTCTGTGTATTCATTCTGTGGTTAATCTGGTTTAATTTCTGTATTCATTGGCTAATCTGCTTTTTGTCTTTTGGTCGTCAATAGTGAGTACTATTCAATATCGTGGCTTTGGTTGTTCTTTTCTTTTCTTTTTGGTTTTTTTTTTTCATTTTCATTCTATTCCTACTCTGAAATTAGAAATTTGAATCGTTGGACTGTTTTCACTATTGAGTAACGTGGAAATTTCTTGTTGTTGCTCTATTTTTATTGGCTAGTTGTTTATATTGAAGTATACTTTGATTATTGTGCTTTGATTGTAGACAGAGGAAGTCTAGATTGGAAGATGTCTCTCTCTGTTTCTTATTTGTTTGTGTGTTTCTCTCACAGAGAGAGAGAGAGAGAAGTTGTTGAATAAAATGATTAGTTGGGCGATGGTCTCTTTAGTTCTCTGCAGAATTTATTTCCAATGCATAAGTCTAATTAATCCGATTGCCATTTAAAGTTTTAAACTACTTCACTGAAAGTTCATGGAAAAAATATTTTTAAAGGAAGAGAAAATTGGTTGTACTGAGCAATGCTTGATGAATCCATCCCTTTTTATTTATTTATTTTTATTATTGGATTTCAGGCATTTGGTACAGAGCATGCACATAAATTGAATCCTCTGCTTTCTAATTAATTTGGTGTTGCTCAATGGTATCCAAGATCTTGTTGCTCAATATATATTGATTTTTTGACATATATAGCATTAGTGGAAGGAACTTGTATACTTGTCCAGCATATATTTACATTTTAGGCAGTTTAGGCAGTTTAGGGGTACATTCTCTAGGTTTATGATACATGCAAATATTTCCATTTTGAAGGGGTTTAAGGTTTGTAGAGTTTCGGGACTTTTGGCAAGGATCTTTGTTATTGTGGTTTGTAACATTTCCCCTAATCATAAGATTTGAATCCATAAGATTTGAATCATTTTGAAGGGGTTTAAGGTTGTCTAGAGTGACACCTGGTGCTAGAGGTTCATTCATCAACTCTATTGCTGCAAGACTTTGATTTTTGGCGTATCTGCACAAAAACATCCAAAGTTGATCAATTGCTCTTCATTTGAGTAGGTCGACCAATAAATCAAACATATGGCATCTTAAATCACCATTTCCATTTATGAGAGCAGATTGAACTCTATCTCTGTGATTTTTAATTAAATATTTCATGAGTTTGAACTTATGTATGAGGGAATTCATCTTGTTTTATCAACTTAAAATGGTGAGATAAGTAGTGACTTATCATGAAATTTAGTTATGTACTAAACCTTTGTGCTAGGAAGTCTATGACTGCCACAGTATCCTGTATATTCAGCTCATATCCATCTCTTGTCCCACTGTGATCATTTCCATTTTGGGATCCTTGAACTGCATGTAGGTCAACAATTACTTTCATCCCATTTGAAAGATGTTTCAATATTTGTTCTGGATAAGTCAAGTTTGCAGCCAAAATATATATTAATAAACCATCTAATGAGTTATATTACATGTTTGTTGAAGAATTTGATAGCATTTGACAATGGCATGCATGTTGTGTTGTAACCTACCAAAGAGAAATTTTGTTGTGAGCTTATGTGATAATTATCTTGGACTAGAGTGTCTTGAAGGAATGCTAGGTTGAATGGAAGCACCAAACAACCAAGTAGATAAAATCTTATTCCTGCTATTTGTATAGACCTCTAGTTTACCCAAGTCACCAACCAGCCAGCCATGGTTTGTTTGAAGAAATATTCTTCATGTCTGTGGTAATTCTAGCATTTTGATATGATAGGATAGTTGGAGGCTTGATTGATTAATTCATATTTGAATGGGGAATTGACTAACTCAAATTCATATTTTTGGACCCTTTGTGGAATCCCATCGTCTGCACCACCTCAATCTTTGGCTCTTCCTTAAACTTTGATGGGCTACATATATCCTGTCACATTGGGTTAATATTGGGAAAATCTAAGAAACAATAACAAAGTTTTCCTCCAAATAAATTTTTCAATCTTTTTTTATTTAACTTACATTTGATCATAACATGTAATTTTCACATATATTAGAACTTATGATTTCTACATGTATTTTAGCATGCTCTAAGACAGATGCATGTCAATTTAATCGATTGTGCTTGAGACGTTTTCTCTAATACAATTTGAAGAAAACATGTCTCATACAAACAACATTTTCTATTTTTTTTAATGCTCAAGAGTAATTTACATGAAATAAATAAATAAATCAGCAGACTAAAATGCCCTTCGGTTTTCTTTATTAATAACACGGCATGAGTCATGATAAGAACCATAATACAAATCTATATATTGGAAAACTCAATTCACATGATCAGTTAATGGCTTCTATAGGTATTCTAAATTATAGAATTATTGTTTTCTTTTTTTCTCAATTAGTATGCTTTTATTATTATCTAGTAAGTTTTAGAAACTCAAGATTGAAAGATTTGCTAATTTTGGTTGAAACTTTGACAATTCTATAGTTACAAATAGAATGCACACACCATCGTGTTCTTTCTAGTGTTATTATCATGAATCCCTAACACATGTTCTTTCTAGTGTAGTAAGCTATGGATAAGAGTTGGATCTCAATGCCTAGGAACTCCCAAGAGTTTAGGATTGGTGTTTTGAATTTTATTGAGTTTGCACTTGATAACACAAAAACACACAGGAAAATTAAGTGCCCTGTAAGAAGTGTTATTTTTAGCAAGACACTAATTCCCATGATGTATATCGACCATTTGTTGTTGGTAAAGGAGGAGGATTTTTGCAGGTTACACAACATGGGTCATGCATGGGGAACAATACCCAAGTGTTGCCCATGTCACTAACACTCCTATTATCGGCAACCAATGCATGAAGGTTATAGTATGGCTCCGAGCCAATGCATGAAGGTTATAGTATGGCTCCCGAGCCAATGCATGAAGGCTACAATATGGTTCCCGAGCCAATGCATGAAGGCTACAATATGGTTCCCAAGCCAATGCATGTGAATTTGCCCGGTGAGATGCAATCCCTTTTGCATGATGTTTTCCCCATGCACAATATTCGGGAAGATGAAGGTGAGTCTCGGATGGGTGTGGAAGCTAGAGTTGGACACCAAGATGAAGAAGCTCCTCGAGGATGCCCAAAATTCTTTAAATTGTTGAAAGATTCAGAGGAGCCATTGTGGTCGTGGTGCATAGATCACGGATATTTAGTGCAATTCTTGGTCTTTTAACTTGAAGTGTGAAGGTGGATGGAGTAATGCCTCTTTTACAAAGTTGCTTGGATTTCTCAAAGGTATTGTTCCATCAGATGCAAAGTTGCCTAAGGATACATACGGGGCAAAAAAGTACTTGAAGGACTTGGGGCTGGGATATGAGAAGATCCCGTCATGCCCTAATGGTTGTATGCTTTTTTGGAAGGACAATGAGAAGTTAGAAAAATGTACAAAATGCAATGCGTCAAAGTGGAAGCACCCAAGGGTAGGGATGATGAATCGTCTCAAAAATCAAAAAACCTGCAAAGGTATTGCGGTGGTTTCCTTTGAAGCCAAGATTGCAAAGGTTATTTATGTCACAAAAGACCGCTTTACACATGAAGTGGCATGCTGATAAGCGCACAAAGGATGGGGTACTAAGGCATCCTGCTGATGGACTAGCATGGAAGGATTTTGATGAGCGGTACCCAGAATTTGCCTCTGACCCACGCAATATTAGGCTTGGTTTATCGTCAGATGGATTTAATCCTTTCAGCAACATGAGCTCTACTCACAGTACTTGGCCAGTAATGTTGGTACCATATAATTTGCCTCCTTGGATGTGTATGAAACAATCTTTTTTTATGTTATCTCTTATTATCCCAGGCCCAAGTTCACCTGGAATGAAGATAGATATCTATCTAGAGCCTTTAATATTAGAATTAAAGGAATTATGGGATGTCGGAGTACCAACTTATGATGCATCCTCCAAATGTAACTTCACAATGCGTGCTGCATTGATGTGGACAATAAGTGATTTTCCTGCATATGGTGATTTGTCTGGGTGGTGTACGAAAGGGCGTGCAGCATGTCCTTATTGTATGGGTAATACACGGTCTAAGCGGTTAAGAAATGGGGGAAAATTCTGTTATATGGGGCATAGGCGATGGTTGCCAATGGAGCACAGTTTCAGAACGGATAGTTTGTCATTTGATGGTACACAAGAAATGGATCCTTCGCCTATTGTGCCAAACGGTGATGAGATCATGTCACAGTTAGAGGGAGTTCAATGTGTTGTGACCAGCCTTATATTAAGGAAAAAATAAGTACATAGCCAAGAAGAGCCGCCAGTATTTTGGAAGAAAAGAAGTATTTTTTACACATTGCCCTATTGGAAAGATAATTTGTTGCGTCACAATCTTGATGTGATGCACATAGAGAAAAATATAGTCGATAATATTATTGGCACAATATTAAACATAAAAGGGAAGACGAAGACAACCTTAAAGCACGCTTGGACTTAGAAGAAATGCATTTGAGGGCAATCTTCACCCGGATCGCACTAATCCGAATAAAACACTTTTGCCCCACTTGCTTCACAATGTCTAATAAGGAGAAACATGACTTCTTGACGATTAGAGAATGTGAGATTACCAGATGGGCATGCTTCAAATGTGTCACGTTGTGTCAAACTTAAGGAACGTTGTATTAGGGGTATGAAAAGTCATAGCATCACATTCTCATGCAACAACTCATGCCCATTGACTGCAAATCCTTGCCAAATAAGGTTGTTAAACCTTTAATAGAGTTGTCTTGCTTCTTTAGAGATATATGCTCTAAAACACTCTTGAAGATTTGGATCAACTTGAGAATCAAATCCCCTACATATTGTGAATTGGAACAAATCTTCCCACGGATTTTTCATGTTGATGGTGCACCTTGTCATACATTTAGTTTGTGAATGTAGGTTAGGTGGACGGTTCACTATCGGTGGATGTATCCTTTTGAGAGGACATCATTCAATAATTACACTTCATTTTTTACAATCCGGTTTACTAGGATGCTATTTATATGCTTATTTGTAATATAGGAACCTACATCGATGTAAGATTAATGTTCGCAACAAAGCTGCACCAGAAGGCTCTATTGCAATTATAGGCTGCAGTAGTTTCCAGCTTTTGGGTTATGAGATTTTTTAATATGGATGCTCTATTCCTTGTTCTAGAAAATATTTAGTTACTTGTTCTATATGGTATTTGGTTTGGTGATTTGGCTCTTATCCAATAAACCTCTCTTTGTTATGGTTGGTAAAAATCATAAAATTGACAATAATTAAGTTGATGCTTACTATGCACATATTCGATAGTATAGTTACATATTACTATTTGTTCGGAAGTAAAGTACAGAGTTATGCAAATTATAATGAATAAGTTTACAATTAAAAAGTTTGGATCTCTTTGAATGTACTTCGAGCATGCACTAATCATGGGAAGAAATTTAACTTGGAACTTTAACACTTTCCATACTTCTCTGCTTACTTCTTTTCCACTTTACTCCTATTCTTGTAATATATATCACTACTTGCTTTGATAGCATAGAAGAGTTTCTGTGTATATCTCGTTATATCCAACTCTGTATGCTGCTTTGAAAACAAAGCTACTCTGGAACTTAGTTCTACCTTTACTTCTAGTTGTCAACCTGCTTTACTTGAGTTTCTGTGTAATTCATTATATCCAGCTCTGTATGCTTACATTTAGTTTACCTTTAAGAGATCTACAACATTTTGCATTCTTCTGATGATTGTTTTTCGAGTAAACAATATGGAGATAAATCCTTACTTCGAGCATGCACTAACTTGGAACTTTAACACTTTCCATACTTCTTTGCTTACTTCTTTTGAGTAGACCTACTCTGGATCTATGCAAATTACATATTCAGTCAAATTCAGTCATTTGAATGGAATTAAGGCGCAGGTGTTGGGTGATGGGTTCGACAAATTCAGTCAAAGCCAGTCAAGACATTAGAGAACTTTTCCAGCTAGGGTTATGTTGAGCAATGGATGACATTAAGGCGAAGGTGTGACCCAATTCTGCTTATTACAACTTAATTGGTTCTGATGATCGTGGCTGGACGAGGTGCATGTGTGTTTGTCCTACCTAATATTTAACTTCATTAACTATGCTCGTTTCCCCAGGTTTATTACATATTGGAACAAGAATCCTCTTTCAGTTCATTTGAATGGAATAATATCATGTTAGTTATAATGGAATGGTATCTTTTCAATTTTTCAGAGTATAAAAATATCCCTCCCCTGTTACTAATCGAAAAATCCTAATTCATTACATATTTATATGCAATCCTGTCATGGATATGCTTGTAACTTGTAAAAGAAAATAGACTTGAATTGGTGCTGCTCGAGTTTAAAATTTTATTAATTTGAAAAACAAAAGCAAAACAACATCTGTAATAACCCACCAAGCACCATTTATTAGTTCATTAATATTTTATATATTAGTGTTGATGTATTAACCTTTCATTATTAGGTATTAATTATAGTTGTCTCATTTTATGGATTTAATTGTCTTTCCACCACACTTCCTACAACATTTTTCTTTTGAGTAGACCTACGATCTATGCAAATTACATAATAGATTAATTGGAGTTGTAAAAATCAGTTTTGTTTCATTTTACTTTTTCAGCATCATGGTTGTTTTGCATTTAAGAGCTAAATGATATTTATATGATATTTATATATATATGATATTTATTTATCTCTCTGTCTCTCTGATATCATGTGGCCTTAGTTGGCAATTCAATCCAAGATTCCTAGTCTATCATTCAAAGCTTTAGTTATATCGTCTTGTTTATTGTTTCACTCTTAGAATCATAATTTATGTCATGTAAGGTTGTGAACAGTGCTTTGATCTTTTTTTTTTCCTGTTCAGGTAAGCATTTAGGAGCATTCAAGAAGATAAATTTGTTGTTTCATCAATATAGTAGATGGATGACTGAATCTCTGAACTTAATTGTTACCCACTTCAATTCAATTTTATAATTACTTCTCTCAATATTACCATGTAATTACTATACTTGTTTGAGATTCTTTTTAGATTTCCCTTTTTCTAAAGAGAAAAATCGTAGTTTCAAGGTTTTATAGGTTTCCTCCATTTTAATCATTGTATTTCTCTTGTTGGTTCATTTGACAAGTAATTGGATACAATTTACAAAAGTGCTAGTTGTTCATCATTTCAGATATTTCTCTTAGAGCCTGTTTGAAATTGCGTTTGAGAAGTAGAGCTTTTAAGTTAAAAAAGAGTTTTTGAGTAAAAGTTTCATTTTTAAGATTTTGCTAGAAGTGCGTTTTGGTCACTTTTAGGCATTTTAGACCTCTTAAAAGTGCTTTTAATTTTTTTACCAAACAAATATTTTTTTTCTTCAAACAAACTTTTTGAGCATTAAAAGCAATTTTAAGCCCATTAAAGAAAACATCCGCAATTCTAAGTTTCTTGGCATATAAATTCAAGTTTCTTGGCACATAGCCTATGTGCCAATAAATTCAAGTTTTCTTGACACATAAAATTTAAGTTTATTGGCACATAGGATATGTGCCAAGAAATTCAAGTTTTCTTGGCCCATAGCCTATGTGCCAAGAAATTCAATTTTTCTTGCCACATAAATTATGTGCCGGAAAATAATTTTTTTTTGACTTTGTGGCACATATATTATGTGCCATTAAAATTTATTGGCATTTAGTTTATGTGCCAAGAAAAAATTTTCTTGACACTGGGGTTGCCGACGCATACCTTATGTTGGTAATAAACGCCAATATGAATTTTCTTGGCATTTAAAACCAGTTTGTTGGCACTTAAAAAATGTCAACAAGAACTGTTTTTTTTGTAGTGTGCTTTGGACGTGGGTAGGAAACGGATGGGAATAGGCATCCTCATTTGTGACTATGATGGAGCGGTTATTGCCACAAAATGTTCAACCCAAGGCCACATTACTAATCCTTTAATAGCAGAAACTATTGCTATGTGGACAGCTACTCATTTTATTAAGCAAAAGGGATTTACTAATGTAATTCTCGAAGGGGATTCTCTGGGAGTGGTGAAAAGTTTACAAGCTGAGGAATTGAGTTGGGCACAAGCTGGCCATTTGATTGAAGATACGAAGAATACTCTTTCTTGTACGGCTTGGAAAGTTCAACACATTGGAAGAGAGGCAAATGCAGCTGCAGATATGTTGGCTAAAATGGCATTGCAGTTGGTTGAGGAGCATCAATGGGCGCTCTCAACCACTTGTATTCGAAATACTGTAATGACTGAAAAGCAATTATCTGATTAATGGAATTTCTGAGTTTCACTTCAAAAAAAAAAGTCTTCCAACCAGTAGATATTAATTGACCAAAGTAATTAATATTAAAAGGCCCGTCTAATTACATGCAATAATTAATATATATTAACTTTTAGTACGAGTTTGGGTCTTTCTGTCTCTCCTCTAAGAATCCAGCTATTTTATACCCACCACAAATCACTACAAAAAACACGGCATTTACTAACGTGGGAACTGTTCACTTTTTTTGGGTTTGAT